>JAOVVB010000031.1:553552-586377 GCA_028570985.1 Heterobranchus longifilis | reverse complement strand
CACTGAAAAAAGGCCAGCGGTGCGCGCGTTGAATATTCAATTAGAGAGGGGGGGGGGGGGGAGTGAGGAAAAGTGAAGCTGCGTGCCAGTCCTTCATCTTACATTACTGATTAGCTGTTAAACAGATTATATACAGCTGAATGGGTTCAAATGTTGCAGCAGAAAACAGTCGCAGTTCAAAGCAACGCCGAGCGGTTTCCTTGAACACACTTTGTCACCACTGACAGCTCCAGAACGAAACATGTTGCTGTTCCATTTTTCCCACTTTAACTACAGTCCTTTAAAAACAAACAAACAAACAAAAATAAAAAAACAAGCAAACAAACATCGAGAACAACAGAAACTGTTTCCAGTCCGGATGCAGGTCGAGTTGTTTGGATGAAGCTGTGCCAAAATATAGAAGAGCACCTGTTATACAGACTATGAACAAAATGCATATTTAGCTGCCTTAATGCAAAAATAAAACCTTTGCCATTTTCAATTCATGCACAAAAATACTCGCATTTCTGTATTTATATCAGTAATATATTTCCTTCCAAATTATTGGCAAATAACAGCTCCATCCAAAATAAATAAAACGCCACTAAACACTATAAAGTAATTAAATGTGAAGATAAAAGTGCATTAAACTATGAAATACTTGTTTAAGAAAAAAAAAGATCCTCTTGAAAATAATCTCCTCTCTTCCAACAATAACTCAGTACTCTACATTTACAAGTGAGGATGGAAGCCTGGAGCAGCAGGAGTTTGTCCTTAAAAAATGAGTAAACAAACACGTTATAAGTGTACTAATGTGTTTAAAAGTTTATAAACTATTTAGTTAAAGTTTGCAGGTTAACATGTTAAGTTTATTTCACACATTTACTAAGCTGTATTAGTTTAAAGTAGCTGAATGTGCAGTGCCACAGCAAGCCACGCGGGTCCAAAAGAGCTCTCATTGAGAAGCCACGTGTCCGTTTCCAAAGCCTCTCCAACTTAACCACCTCCTTTGTACGACTAACCCACATCGGCAGCGTCCCTTCACATAAAGGGATTTGCAATTTCAAGATATTTCAGCTTAAATGTTTTTGACAGTTCCCTCGCTTTTACTCCGGCTTGGTTATTTTAACTGTGCCAAATGGGTCACCTTGGGTTGCTGTCTGCGCGCAAAGGGCTTTTGCGCGCATTCAGTCTGAATTTTTTCCAACTTTCCTTGACGGGGAAACCAGCTGCTGGTCGTGAAAAGACGGCTTATTAATTGTCCTTTGTCATGCAGAATTGCTTGATTTCTAAAGAAACGTACAAAGGCTCTTTTTCAGGATTCAAGTATTTTGTTTCGTGCGTATTTTCAAACCATCGAATCAGCTGCAGCGCCGCGCCGTCTACCAGACTCTCAGGTACTGACTGCCTGCTCCCTTTGTCCCCTTTTAATGCTGTTGTAAATCGTGCAGACTGATTTGTTACAAGCTGTTCTTTTAATCTGATAGATAAGAGACATGTCAAAGAAAAGCCGTAAATAAAAAATTAGCCAGAATAAAGACAAGGGCGAGTCTGCTAGATGGGCGCCTGTTGACTCAAGCGGCTCTCCAGCGTCAGGGGAGCCCTCTCCTCAGCTCCGTCAAGGTTACGTCCACAATTCCCTTTTCTTCTTTTTAAAAAGACACCGTAGTCCTTTTTGCTTCAATGAATTGATCGGCACAAAATTAAGAATAAATAAATTGAGCATTTGGAGCACCGAGCGTATAAGCTCCCCCAGGGCGCATACCCCCGGGCTATTGAATGGATAAAGGGCGCTTTGCAGAGGACGTTGTGAGCAAAATGGGGCTCTATGGTGCAATTAACAAAATAGTCTAATCCCATATCTTAACAAATGCAAATATTTGAGTTTTGTTAAAATGGTTAAATGAACAATTAAATGAAAGTTTACAAGTGAAACTTCACATCCAAAAAAGGCACACTGATGCAGATAATGTGCTGTACGCAATTTAAGCGTTTTTACTCCCTTTAAAAAAGTATAGAGATACGTTTTCAAGGAAGCAAATATAATTTAAAGCCTATTCAACATAATACATATAATTTTGAGAAGCAAAGCTTCAGTCAGAGAGCAGCTGTAGCGGTGCGTAAAATAGGCGAACAAAACAGGGAACTATACGCCAAACTCCTGGTTTGGTCTTTGTGGAGATGTGTTAGTGATCAGATGACATTTTTCACTTGAGTAACAATATACACACATATACACACTTTTTTAGACTAATTTTAATCAGTAAAGCCAACAGAAGTATTTTGCCTAAAAGACTGAATTTATGTTTGAGGATGCTGCGTATTATTTGACTTGGCACATTATTTTATTTTATGGATTTAATGATTTGCAATAAAAATCACGTATTCTAATTAATAATTATATTGTTTTATTTAAAGATAATATTTGCCGAGTTGAAAAGGCTTGTATTAAGTCTAAAACACACCTGGAGCTCATAAAACCGACGATAAACTTGACCACGCTGGTGCGTTAACAATGAGAACAATATGGGTCATGGACACCAAACTGTGTCTTTTCCTCATTTATTTTCATGTTAGATCGATATCTTAAGATATGCACACTCTTAATGCACCATTATGCACCCACAGTGATTATTAACTCACACGAGACGGATCATTTCAGCTGGGATGAAACTTGAAAAGAGCTCCAAAGGGCCAGGCAGTGATATTTGGGTTGAGTGTCCCCCAGGGAAAGCACATAAAAGGACCTCATAACAACGTCTTTATCACCTCTTAGTGATAAAGATTATCGAGGATTTCATTTACTCGTCCAGGGGGGAGTTCAGCTCATGTGGCCTAATGCGCTCCTTCTAGATACACAAGTACATTTTGTTTGTTTGTTTGTAGTGTGCATTGCAGGCTGGGAATCTAAATAATCTAACATAAAATACTTTTGTCCTTCCCAATTTCTTTTTGGCGCTTTGAGCAAAAATTATTAACTTTGTGAATCAAGAATTTAGTCTTCTTCTTATACACCAAAACACCCCTTTGCGCACAGGAACTGTACCTTCGTGTAAGATAAAATTAAAATATATATTTTAAATTGCAAAGAAATGTATCTCAGGCGTCACTGCACACGCAGCATACAGCGAGAGATTACATGTGTGGAGATGTTATTTGTGTTACAATTTTGACCAAAAACTATCACACAGTGTGTGACATTGTCTGATTGTCTTCTCACAGCATCGTTTTTTAATACATATATTATTGAATGTCCAAAACTGCTGATATGAACCAGGGTTTACGCGCGCCACTGTGCGCAAGCAGTGGTGCGCAAAGACCAAAATATTTAACTCACACCACAACGTAGTCTGTCGCTCAGAAATATTTTTATTTAAGTATCAACATTTTTAAATAAATAAATATTTTTCAATTACACTGAAGATATAATTTCAGAGTGATCTCAGCGATGTGACATTGGGGGAATTTCTCTCCAGGTTTCCATATTTTAAGTCACAGTTCCATCCACATAGAATGAATCTAACCAGAAGCATGTATACAAAATACTGTCTCCCCCAAAATACTAATAAACAATGTTGCTATTGTTTTTTTGGGTTTCTCTTTACAAATGTGCCCACCATACTCATCGGATTGGCAACAACAAATGGACCGTTTTCAGAAAAAAACTACATACAAAACGTACAACATGTATACAGCTATACAATAACTCAGGGCAATTCCCTGATTAAATATTCTCTTTCTATGTACAGACGACTGAACACAAGTGGAACAGTCTTTTTTTTTGGCTGTATTCAAAATCATGAGGACCAAAATCTTTCAGAGGGGAGGCGGTGGGAGAGTTCAGGGGGAGACGGACAGGTCCACGTCCTCCTTTTCGGACGAGGAGGGAGATATGGGAATGTCATCCTCCTCTTCCTCCGAGCATCTCGCGGTTGACAGGGACGAGCATTTGCAGTTATGTGATCCAGTCCTTTGGCCGCTGCTCTTGCCCTCCTTTTTGTGCTTCACTCTGCGGTTCTGGAACCAGATTTTCACCTGTTTCTCGGACAAGTTCAGGTATGTGGCGATCTCGATGCGCCTCAGTCTGGAGAGGTACATGTTGGAGGTGAACTCTCGCTCCAGCTCCAAAAGTTGTGTGCTGGTGAAGGCCGTGCGCATGCGCTTGCTGCTCTGAAGTTTGCTGTTGCTGTTTTCTGTGGAGAAAAATAAATAAAAGAGAGATTGTCAGCCACGGTGATATCATGAAAACACGTGAAATGTGGCTTTGTGTTCTCGATTAAACGTGAATTCGCGCCTCTACTCACCGATGGAGATGCAGTGGAACTGTCGCGGGTCTGGCACTGAGTACGCAGCTTGGTATATCCCCGGTGCGTGGCTCAGGTTGACGCTGTTGGATGAAGAGTGTTGCCTCGACAGGGCTGAGTGACAGTACTGTGAGCTGAAGGGAGAAAAAGACGCCTTGAGGAGCGGCAGGGTCGGTGGTGACGGGTGGAGCTGGGACGCGGTCATGCACAGCGGACAGAAGCACAGCAGCCCGGCTTTCCTGGAGTGGCAGGAGCCCGGCAGCCCGTGCGGGTGGTGCGGCGAGTGCACGGCGTACGGGAATAAAGGTGGGTTGTTCTCGTTCCCCTTGTCGTTGGCCTCCCTTAAAATCAAGGAATCCACGAGAAAAGACCTCGGCATGTTTGCAAACTTGTTGCTCTGCAGTGTGAGTTGAAGCTGAAGCCGGCGCGTGGTCGTGTCAGCGTGCTCTCCTGTGGGACAGTGGACAGCGAAGTGGTGCTGAAGGCGCAGCGCGCTCCTTAAATAGCCGCCGTGGACTCGGTTCGGCCATGTGACGGTTACGCTGTAAGCGGCCAAGAGCTCTCAATAGGGTTTTGTGCCTTTCTCTCGGCATTCCCACTGCACGCTTCCCCATTATTTCACTTGTTAACTAAATGAACTGCATAATGTAGTCTATTCTTGTCAGCCCCACCCACGCCGCAAGAGGCGGCACTGCCCATTCTCCCTTTTATCATCACTCTCATTTTATCATAGAGCACAGCTTAAATTTGCGAGAGAAAACGTTCCTGTCACATTTGGAAAGCCAGTATATGTATTCAAGTTTTGTCTTAGACATTAAGCAGCCTATTAGGTAGCCCACGTATAGTATATAAGAGTATAATAGGCCTTTGAGTTATAGTCTTAATTCTGAGAGAAACTTTCAGACATATTTACACCTGTTAATGTACATTAATTACAATATAATAACAGTAAATTACAGACTCACTCCCCCTTGTTTCTTTAAGATTAAAGGTGCATTATGCCTGTATGGTGAGATTATGAGGTATTTATTTATTATCAGCTGCATGTACATGTATTGATTTTCGCCATTTTTCTGAATAAACGCCAACCATTCTTATATTAATTTTCGCATGGTGGTTAATTATTTGTGTGACAGGTCTTCTGCACTTGTGTGGCTACTTTACTGACAGTGCTGATGGCAAACATGGACGCAACAGCTGAATGTAAAGTTTATGCATATCCATTTTAAGGTTAATGTGTCATTTCTGGGCACAAAAAAGGGACAAGTCATTGCCTGAAGGCAGTGCTGTTAAAGAGCAGTGATTAATTCCTTTGCTCGGGCCCCTGCCGAGTCGGGGGAAAGAATATGTAAAAATAACCAGGTTTTCACTCTGCGGCCCTTATTGAATGTCATTGTGGAGGGTTTTCAATGAGAGAGAAAGAGAGTCGAATTAAAGTGTGTGACAGCGGCGGATAGACGCAACAAAGGCGACTCTGTCATAGAGGAGCCCAATGCGCGGCGCGTGAAGCCCCCGCCTCGCGCTCTGATTGAATTAAGTAATAGGAAAACATTTTCTTTCACTTTAAGGCTCTCTGAACAAGACCTTCAAAGGACGGGACGCGTAATGTGTGAGTAAATAGTGGAATGTGATTTCTCTTCCTCAGAGTTTTCTTCTATTTTAAACACAGAAAATCTGTTGATATCTTAAAATTAAGAATGACATCATAAACAACACCAACGCCTCGGGACGTTATGTTTGATGGGGCAAAGCTAATGCTATAGTCTAATAAGTTATTGCACGACCACATCCTAGTTTAACCTGCTTTTTGCTTTATTATTCTTACTTTCTCTAGCCTATTTGATGTTATGGTATTTCATTATTTAGACAGCCTATTGTCGCCTGTTTAGGTTTATATGTCGTCTGTTTTAGGCACATTTCCCATCAAATTGTCACCTCTCTCGAATTAGCTCTTCAGCTCCAAAACATACCCACACGAGGGTGTGATGCTATCCGTGTTGTCGGCCTAATGTGCTCAGCTTCACACCGCTAATCTTCCATAAAGGCTAGACCTGTAATTAGGCTGCGCCATTAAAGTAGGTACAAATTAGGAGCAGTTAAACCCTTTAACGAGACAAAATATCTGTCCGAATGACTGTTGTATCTGCCAGAGCCATTTTCATTTTTCTATTAGTCCACCCTTTCATTTCCTGCCAGAAATTAGCCATTAACTAGTCTGTCAATCTTGTTGCACTCTGTGAAACCTGTAAACACAAATCTATCGCTTTTATTCCGATTCTTAACGAGGTAATAATAAGATAATGACATGTTTGCATCATACCTTAAAAGCACTATTATTCTCACGAAAAGTGCGCCAGATTATGTGCTAAAGTACAAAATTGAATAGGCAAAATGTGTATTTAAAACACTGCAGATTAAAAAAAAAAGAAAAGAAAAAAAGAATCTCAAATCCTGCTTTTTACAGCGGCAGATAGGCTGCATGGTGGGGGCAGCTTGATGTATTGCCTAACATAAAGATGTTATCAAAGGCCCTAATTTTCAAATTATGTACAGCAGTCACCCCGTGGATAGGAATAGAGGTTTCATGGGTCGTCACGCAGGGAGGCTCATCCTAATTTGCAATCCCAACTGGAGACTGACAAATAGTTTTGACCTCCCTCTGGAGGCGCGGGCCAGAAGTGCAAAGAATCTCATTCTCCATAATCACTTGTTACTGAGATAAATAATCGAGGGAAATAGCCCACTCACATTATAACAACTCTATTACATTTTTTTGCACTAGTCCCAAACTGAAAAAATATACATTTATAGCCACTTATGATAAGATTCATGCATCATCACATCCATATCTGTGTTTTCCCCCACAGTGAGCTCCATGTGTTCAGTAGCATACAGCTGTGGGTTGGTAATGCTTCTTAACATTTATGTTTGAGAGAGGGGGAAAGCAATGCCCCTGAAATAGTAAATTATTTATAAGATATTAAGTTGGAACAATTGCCATCACTCAAGTTCATCCCTGATGATAACACTGACCAGTGCCTGCTGTGCCGTTGGAGAAGCACATTTTCAGGGGCTTTTATGCAATTATACCCAAAGATCTCGTGCCTGATGACATAAAGAGAGCAGTCTGTTTATGGAGATGTAGTCAATATCTCCTTTTCTTTTTGGTATGAATTATTCATAGTTTAAGACACTATCCCCCCTCACTTAATATGTACACACACTTAAACACCCACACATCTCTAATACAAATGATGGTTTTAGCTGACAGTGTAACAGGATTTAAGGTCCCAGTGGGGTTTGGCCCAGCCGCGGATGGGCGCTGTGACTGTCGACGTGACACAGAGGGCCGGCTGCCCCTCCTAATCTCCCCCTGAGGCAACATCACAGACTGCGGATCCTGCTGCACCTCTATGGACGCACAAAGGCCTGATTATCATTCATATGCTCACCAGAAACACCAGTCCAATAGATAACAGATGACACATAAGTACCAGCTGAATGGTGCAATATGTTGAGGCTGTGGAGTCTATAGGGACTAATGAATCCTTAAGAGAGAGACAGGCTGACAAAGAGACGCAGTCAGTTGAGGTACCACAATGTGACAGATATAAGGCTCTACAGGTGAACGCACTTCAGCGAACCAGAGAAAATTAAATACTAAACACGCTTTAGTTGCAGTTGTAAATATATTGAAACTAAAGAACCAAATATCTTAACTATTATGTGTTTTATCATGCTGAACAGTGTCTGGTCATATTGAGAAAGTGGAGGTGTTTCAGTGATTATTTTGGGATGAGAAGATATTTAAGTGATTATTTCAAGCACCAATTAATCTCAAAATGTCATTAATCGGCCCGATTAATCGATCAGCCTCAGCCAATTAATCGGACTGATTAATGGCATTTTGAGATAATCAGCATCGGCCGATTATCTCAGATCAAAAGGCTTATTAAAGTGCAGAGTATTTTTTTTCTTGAAACGTAACGTCTTTTTTTTCTCGAAACATTACAACATTTCTTTTCTGGAAAAATTACAATTTTTTTCTTGAAACATTACGACTCTTCTCGAAACATTACTTTTTTCTCGAAATATTATGACTTTTTTCTCAAAACATCACAACTTATAATTTACTTGAAACATTACGACTTTCTTTCTCGAAACATTACGACTTTTTTCTCGAAACATTACACATTTTTTCTTGAAAAATTACAACTTTTTTTTCTGTAAACATTTTTCTCTCATTTTTTACTTTTCTCGAAACATTACGACTGATGCAGATCTACAAAAGGACCAAAAACAAAGAGATGCTTGGTGGTCCTGTGCACTAACATTGTTTTTATTTATGTAAGTTTATATATTTCAGAAACAAAGAGATGCTGCTATCTGCTGAATATGTGTTAAATAAATGTTCATTTAAGTTCAGCAATTTTAAATTGCTGTAGGCTATTTTATCAGATGCAAAAAAAAAAAAACCTCGCAATTAAACAAATCAAATAGCATTTTTACTTTAAAAAACAAACAACCAGCAAATCATCATTAAATTTAAAATTACATTGTTGACAGATCAGGTTCAGGCTCAGGTTTTTTTTACACATTATTTCATGTATTGTGTTGAAAATGTGTTTTTTATTGGCTCAAAAATGTTTCCTGTTTTCCCTTCTTCAGTGCTAATTTTTTTATATTTAACATGCAGCAGCCCAAATGCAAGCCTGGAGTGGGATTTGTTACTATGTTGGTTGACATCTGGTTGATCCCTCACTTTACTTTGAAAGCACAAAGTGTCACAGTTCTAGCTCTATGAACCTTTTTACGTTCCCAATGTCACTGCCACAACAGCTACTTATTTTGTAACAGGAGAGCATACAAAACAGAATACAATTTAAAAAGTGGGTGAGAAAAGCTTAAAATATTTAGGCTACTATGTTTGTGCCGCTATATGGTTCACTATGAGATTAATTCAGACTTTTTTGACAGTTAACTCCTAACAGGTCGAATTCAGGGAAGAGACCAGGATAAAAGATGATTAAATGGGTTTAAGAACAGAAAAAGAAACCATTTAACTTTGGATGTGTCAGTTTCTAGCTTGTGCACAAATAGGGGCTTTGTTGAGGGGCTAACAGGAGTGACTCTTTCAAAACTACTCGGGCTGCCCCCTCTTAGCCAATTAGTCAACTAATCAGTCGTCTTGGTCTTGGTCGACTAAGATTTCTTGAGTCGATTTGTCATTTTTCTGCCTTTTTCATGCTGAATGACTTATTTCCAAGAAATATATGAGCACATCTCTGGTAAACACAAGATTTAAAGTGGTGCTTTTGCATGATTCTTTGTGGAGAAACTCAGTTTTACAGATTTGTTGATTAAATCAATTAGTCGACAAAAGAGTGTTTGTCGATTAAGAATTTCTTTAATCGAGGACAGCCGTAAAAACTACAAAAAAACAGGATGAGTTTTCTGTCTCTGGCACATCTACGATGTAAATCCTGGGACTGACTACTGTATCCATTCGTTGTACTATTCTTTTTTTGACACCCACGACCGAGTTTAGCTGAAATGTTTTTATATTTTTCAGAAATTGCAGGAATAGCACCTCTAAAAATAGTTGCCTCTAAATCATAATTCAGATAACACTAGCTTCAGATCTGAAAGATTTTTTAGATGCTTTTGATTTGTTTTTCTTTGACTCAATTTGTTTATTTCAGTCCTGTACAGTACAGGGATGATGATGAAGATAGAAGAAAAACAAGGAGAGCAAACTATGACGACATCAGCTAATTAAAGTTGTGGCGATAAGTGTGTAGGAGGTTGTCTAATCTGCGGTGGACAAAGCAAACTCATTGATGATTTTTTTTACTATTTCTGACAACAACTACTGAGTTTCCTATTGTTCCTCAACTAGTGTCAGCTAAATTCAGGAACCAGCAAAGTGTTCATACATTTAATAGATTACAATAAAAGTTTTGAGGACTTTCACATAACTCTGTCCCTTCCTTCATAATTTAATAATATGCTTTCTGATGATTTGAAGTGTGGCCACTTTGGCTATGCTGCAAAAAGGAACACCATGAATAATACAAAGCAGAGCCACCCAATAATACACCCTCTAATCATCACAGTGACCTGAGCACTCACTGTCATCTTTATGAATTTATATTATAAGTTAATATCTTAAAATACAAGATACAGGCATTAGATTCAGTCACAAATACTTTGCCACCTGAGTTTTGTTCCACGTGTAGACTTCAGTATATTTAATTTGTGGGATTAATTCTGCTGGGAATGTTAAATTATATTTCAATACACACTCAGTACACCACTGAAAAGCATGAGACCACGTTGCATGCTCAAACATGTCCCTGTGTGTGAATATGACAAATGACGCATCATACGTCATGTTGACACAAGTCTGAGCTGCAGTTCATTGACGTGCTTCGTAAAAATCTCCTAGCAACCTCCGTCATGGAGGTCCAATAGAGAGGACAACTCAAAGTCCCACAGTGCAGAAGGATAGGTGTGATTACGAAAAGTCAGTTCTGCAATCAGTAGTGTTGGACAATTCAGCTTTAACTAAATTGAAAGGCATAAATCAAGCAGCATGGAACTGCAGGAGTTGGGAAGCTCATAGAAAACATACAGACAGCATGAATACTAGGGATGGGACAACAATCGACTTTATCATGGATCGCGATAAAAAACACTCACAATAAGTTGATGATAATTGTGAATATTGTGAATATCCTCAAGAATTGACTGCAGTTTCCTATAGTGTCCTATCTGTGATGCAATAAAAATATTTGGTTCTTAAAAAAAAGTCGTAATGTTTCAAGAAAAGTTATAATGTTTTGAGAAAAAAGTTTAATGTTTCAAGACAAAAGTCGTAATGTTTCAAGAAAAAAGTCGTAATGTTTCAAGGAAAAAGTCACAACAAAGCGAAATGTAAGGTAAGGTGTGTTTTAGTGTCGTTTTAAGCATATTTAGATGATTCTCGGCATATCGTGAATCGCAATTATTTTGGCCAGGATAATCGTGACATTAAATTTTCATGCCTAATGAATTGAATACATAAGCCTACATTTAGAAATCTGCACATTATATCACTATTCCGAGGAGAAATGACTAACAAGAAAACAAGAAAAATGAAAGCACTGATGTGCCTGAAATGCTAAAAGTTTCAGATTCAGTTCAGATGTTTTTCCTTTTTCGATTAGCATTTTACTTTGTCTTTCTGGATGCTGAATTTATGCCTCAGTCTGCCGTGTCGAGGCTCTCTGATGTGTTTGAGTCCAGGTCAAGTGCTGTTGCTAGGTGCGTCCTCAGAGCTACGGCTGCCTCTACACGGCTGCACACTGACCGTCTCATAAGCTGTCAGGTCTGAATGACTGAACATAGTTAATGAATAACTAATCTCCCAAACAGATTATGAATGCAGAATCTGTAGGCAAGGAGGCGTCCGGGTAGAGCAGTGGTAGATTCCCTGCCTACCAACACGAGGGTCGCAGTTTGGAGCCCCCGTGTTGTCTCCGACTTGGTCGGGCGTCCATAGAGGCACAATTGGCTGTGTGTGTGGGTGGGAAGCCAGATAGGGGACTTGCTTCGGTTGCATCAGGTAAACAGCCCGTGTGAGGAGCGAAAGAGGCGGAATGCTCGAAATGTCGTCTGGACCTAAAACACCTACAAAAAGTATCGATGTTTGTGTTGTGTGGAGAAACGTTCAACTTAAAATAAAATAAACAAATTGCTTTCAAAGTCGGATTACACAATTGCCTTTGAAAAAATTACAGTGGCGATTCTCCCGGGGGCCGTATGCAACTCTTGCTAGTCGGACCGTAAACAAAGAGCGGCGCACAGAAGAGGAAGTCTTGGCCCGGACATCCGTAGGGAGCGGAAACAACTAAAGCAAGCTACACCGGAAGCCCCGAAAACTTGGCCGGTGCCTCCAGAGGCTACATTGTTGTCGTAAGAGCAAAACTGATATCTGACAAAGAGCTACATTGTTGATGGTGGTCCAGTCAGTGATGTTGAAAATTAATACTCAGAGGGAAGATTGGTTTTGATTTTCAAAATAGTGCCAAGCTTGTTTGGTGCTGGTTGTTATTCTAAACCCTCTGAGTAGTTTGAGCAGAGTTTTTGTTCACCACAAACTGTCATAAGTTGACCAGGAAGCAAATATAGCAAAGTAATAAATGTTGGGAGCTACTATGCCATGGGTGCACATGTGTGCGCATAGACTACAAAATCTGATTGATATAATTTGACAAACTGTAAATAAAATATAAAAAGTTGAGACAACAACCCCCTCCTCTGAACACTAAAATGCTAATCAATGTAATTGCAAAACCACAGCTGAAAACTACATCTTCTTTTTTCTGTTTTATGATGGGTGGCAACGCAGCATTATTGCCACTGACATTGAGGTTGCTGATCTGCTAGGTAGGTTTTAAGGAAACCCATTGACAGAAAAAAAAGGAAACTTCATGAAACTTCTGATGTTTGCAAGTTCTTACATCATCTCATTCAGGACTATGCTCTCTACAGCTACGAAAAAAACATCTTTTAGTTATTGTTTGAATTATTAAGGCCGAGAGAAGTGCAAAAATATATACGTTGTTGAAGATGTGCTAAGTTAAGCGTCCTCTGATGACACAGAATATAGAACATAGCAATTTAATCCCTGCATGTTCCCAAGATTCTGCTGGTAGTTGTTAAAACTGAGCAGCAAATTTCAACTTTCAGAAATCTTTTCTTGTTCAATCCTACAGTTTAACTCTTACTGAGAGTTTTTGCCCTGACTGATGGTCAGAATTTATAATGTCTAGTACATAAGGGATAATGTAGGACAAGCCGGTCATTATTGCAAATAGAATCCAGACAGGGGGATGCGAAGGGACTTCAATCACTCTGAACGGGTTCCATTTGCAATAATGACCGGCTCGTTCTATATTATCCCGCTTATTACACAGCTACTTACTAAAGAAATCAATAATTTGACAGAAAATACTGATTTAAAATGGATTTCATTGATTTAAAAATGACTGCATTGCTTCGGCTAAAAAAAAAAAGTGTCTGCGTCCTCTGAACAGATGCATAAAATGAGCGCAGCACCTGATTGAGTTTTTCTGCTCCGTAACTGTCAAAGTCAGTTGACATTTTCTTTTGGATGAACCAGTCTTTAAACAGAGTGGTCACTTCATGTCTGTCCATTGTATCTGTCTTCCAGCTGTGTGTCTTTTGACCTCTCTTGCTTCCTCTGTGTTGTTTTCTTTTTCTCTTTTTTTTCTTTTCTTTACTGGGGGCAGTTCAGCCATTCTCCATAAATCCAACATTTTGTGCACTCCAAATGTATTAAAATTAATATTAGAAAGAGTAACGGGAAGCTAAAAGTTTGTTGTTGTTTTGCCACAGCTGAAGTTAAATTCACCGGACTTCTGACTGATCGACGTGTTCCTCCAGAACAGCGCCCTTAGCAACGGTCTATTTTACATGGCAACAGTCTGCTATACATAGCAACGGCCTATTTTACATGGCAATGGTCTGCTATAGAGAAATAATAGACAGTAGAATGGCGTGGTTGGCCAATCAGAATGGAGTATTCAAAAAAGCAGTGTAATAATTTACACTTACATACTCTGTCTACAGCCTGAAAACATGTATGGGCACAACAAAAGCCCAAGTATGAGATAAATTAAAGTGGCAAAAAACATAAGACTAAGGCAGTAATATGCTTGACCTTTATACCAACAATAATTAAGTAAAATTAGTACCCTGTGTGTTACCGCATTTTCAAATAGTGAGCAAATAATTTGATGCAACAAAAACTGATTTAACAGTAAATGAAAAGAAAAATATTTTTGGACATTGTAATTTCTTTCTACAAGAAAATAACTGTACCTTGACATTACCTTTACACCTATTTACCTCCAATATCTTTGATTTGTGGTTGTACATTTTAATAGGACTGACTCTGGAGATCACTGGTCAGTTGTTATTAGCACTCCTTTTTAGCATTTGTGATTTATTAATTGGAAGTTCCTCTAAGGTAAACAGAGAGCAGTTTCAACTAATTTTACTCAACAGGAAAACACATGCTGTGAGCCTCGGCCTGTTTTTGACAAGAATAAATGGGAAATAGATGCAAAGCTGACAGTCTGGCCTCTCTAATGAGCCCATTTACATCTAAATGTGATGATTTTATGGGAACTGAAATGGTCAAGTATGTCTTCCACGAACTTTTTCAACTTCAGACAAATAGTACAAAGCAATACCGTTTGCCAGCCAGTGTCCGTCATACTAACACACAAAGCATTTTGTCAACTACTGAATTCTCCAACTGTGTCTTCTGACGTGCAAGCATCATCAATCCTCACACGTTCCTCATGAATGAAAAATAATTAGAAATTTGGTTTTGCCCAAAAATATCGTTAGCAAAACTCCACAGAGCCATTAGAGGTCTAAATATCTTTGGATGATTTCAAATTCCCTTTTGATGTAAATCCATTGGTTCTGCTATAGATATGTCTCAAACTTCCCCTTTGACCCTATTCATAGAAAAGCCTTGAAATGCTCTTCAAAAGGGTTTGTTACCCTGCGGAGGTCAGTAGGCTATTACGTATGGCTGACTCACATTTTTCCAAATCAGCAGACTTTTGGCCGAGAAATAACAGGTCAAACCAATGAATTTAATGAACTCTCCCAGACACAAAGAATGCCTCTTGCCATTTGAACCCCAATAAAGGGATATGGGCAGGTCAGCCAGCCCTTTCAAGGGGTTTGTACACAAATGTGACAGAATGCAGTTGCTTCAGTGTCTGCGCTGACAAGTTGTTCAAAGTGCTGGGGATGTCAGTGATAGTGCCTTCATCCACACTGCCTCCTTTGTTCCCTATTTTGTGTCTGTTGCTCTTTCATCAACAGTCCCACACGTACAAAAGCGAAAGAATGCAAAGCGTCTATTGCGATGTTCTATTTGCCTCATTTCTCTCTCAGCTGAATGTTATGCTGTAGGCCAACATGCAGGAGACTTTATTGTCGGGAAAACAAAGCCGAATTACGGCGCAGAACAACTTCTGATGGGGACTCGCTACTCCTCCCTCCTTTTCACCGCTTTACTTTTCTGATCCTCCCCTCTTTCCCTCCCCTCATTCACTTTCTCCTTCATTCATTGTCGCTTCTTTCTCTCCGAGTTTTCATTTTCGATGCTCTGATGTTTCCAGTAGGTTTCATTTGAAAACGAAAGGAGAAATAGAAGGAAAATAGCTGAATTTCCTATCTTTCAACTTCTATCTTAAACTTTTGCAAACATATCAGCATCAAGTAGTTTCATTAATGCAGCTGCCAAGTTGTTTTGTGTTTGGTTGAGAAAAAACATCTTTAAGCATATGGTATTTGTGTGTTCACTTAATTGAATCAATTGGAGGCCCATGGGAAACCACCAAGGGGGGTAAGGGTTAGGGAGGAGGGAGGTCAGAGAGTTAGAGCAGGAGGGAGGGGGGTGAGCACTCCAGAAACTACCCATGTATCCATTACTTACTAATTTTCAGCTCAGCAGTTCATTATTACCCCATTCTCAGTGTGTTTGTCTAAACAACAGGATGAGGATGAGCTTCAGGAAAAAGTGTTAGGAAGCTGACTCAAAGACCACAGTGATTCCTTTAAGTTTATGTTTTTCTCATTAATGACCTCCTGTGGTTTGGCCCATTTCCTCTCCATTCATCTCACATTAGCCTCCTCTCAGAGGTCACTATTGTTTTGGGATTGTTTTCATTTTTTAGGATACAAATGTTTGAATGCCAATACAAACTTTACTAACTTTTTGACATTTTAAAACTAAACCGATGTTGTGTCCTGTTTTCAGTCACAAGATATAGAGAAATCTGAGGATACATTTTGATGGGACAAACAAACAAACCAAAAGAATAATTACTTTTAAATGTTGAGATACATTTTCTACACATCAAACTGTACCCACTCTTTAAGTGATGGAGTTGAGTGTTTTTCCTGGGTGTGAGCAACACTTTCAGGGCAATGAATGAGAAATAGGGGCATTTGCATAAGTAAGGGCCGACGCTCTGTATGATTTTCATAACCCAATATCCCCTTTTCTTCTCAAATTTCTATTGCAGGCATTGTGATTTGGAGTCAGCTTTTGTTTGATTTTTTTCCCCACACTTTGTGGTTGTTGAATTTTACTTCTCTCTCCCCCCCCTCCCTCATCCTAATGACCTCTGTGACGGCTTTTTACTCCGTCTCACACACTGCTTTTGACTAAACAGGGAATATATGGCTCAGTCTCAACTTTCTCTGAAGAGTTATGACGTAAGCAGTGTGAAAAAGAGATTTAAGCTAATTCAATGTCTATATATGACCATATATGTGAGAGTCGGTGTGATGACGGGTCACTGCCCATCTCACGGGTCCCCCAGTTTTCTGCAGATGCGCTCTATTCAGGAGGCGACACGCGGCGGGACACTGCTGGGAGGTAGTTACTATTTCTCCATTACCATAGAAACTAACACACTGGCTTTCAGCTGGACTAGGCCAGGGGTCCACTGACATCAACTTTCACACTACTCTAAGTCCTGACAAAACCCCAAATGGATCTCAGCGCTCTGAATAATACCCATTTGTACGCAGTTCAATGACAGAATGAGCTGGCAGCAAAATGCTATCACACCAAAAAATAAAGAGGCCTCCTTTTTGGGACACTTTTTATAATGAACACAATGATGATGGGAAAAACACTTGGGCACTGATATGGACTGAAGCAGTCAAGTAACAACTACAGCAGTCTATTATGATGGAAAATGCAATGAGGTTATCAGTATCTAGAGCCATGTTTATCTTGTCCAAGAGCAGTGTATGTTGTTGTCAATTTCAGCCATTTTTCTCACTGTGTAAAGTGTTTAGGAAATGCCAGAAAATTTAAAATTTTGTCCAACCTTAAAGGAATAGTTTGACATTTTCGGAAATATGCATATTTGCTTTCTTGCCAAGGGTTACATGAGAAGATCGATACCACTCTCATGTCTGTATGGTAAATATGAAGCTACAGCCAGCAGCTGGTTAGCTTAGCTTAGCTTAGCTTAGCTTATTTTAGCACAGAGACTGGAAACAGGGGAAAACAGCTAATGGTGCCACGGTGGGGACATTTTCCCACTGGTTATAAACTTGTGACAACACCGGTGTTACCGGTTACTCCGTAAATGCACCATGGATTGGTGTGCCCATTTTGGGAGCCGCCGGGTTCCAATGAGAGGCAGAAGTGCCCCTTAGCGCTGCCCGCTTCCCAAAATGTAAAATTAAAATATCAAATTGATGTAATTAATGTTAACTTTATTGATCCGTTATCAAATAACACTGATGTAGAATCATCATTGCGCACATGTGCAAACAGTGTGTGTGCTGTGTTGACAGACTCGCTGCTGCAGTCTGAGAGCAGACCAACTGATGTATTCAACGAAATGTAATATATTTAACAACTTATGATAACTTAATAATCATTTAATACAGACTACAGTTCTGTAAGAAGCATAAATTAAGTTGCTGCTCCAGCTACAGTCGGGAGCTCCCTCCCCCATTAAGCGCTGTGGGTTCTCCATGAAACTTACTGAACCTCACAGAATCAAATGGCGTAGATGTCTCTGCTTGATCGGGAATGAAAGGGGGGGAACTGAAGATGACACACATCTACATTTTCTTCATGACCCAGTAGTATTTATTCAGCAATCAGCGAAAAAAAAAAGTAATATAAATGACCAGATTCTTCACTTTTGCTTTTCAATTTGACAATAACTCCTCCGCCATCGTCTTGTTATGGAGTGAAAGTTCAATCTGACTCCTCTGTGCTGCGGCTGCTTTACAGTGCAGAGACAAGGTGGGTGCTAATATGTAAAAATAAACTAAATGGGTTTTATTTCAATTTTTTTAAAAGCAAGCAGTGGGGACGGTAGGCAAGTAATGTAATCAGTGTATGCCCCAACACTGTGTAACACAGCTAACACCGACTACTGTCTGTAAACCTCTCACACTACAGGATCATTTGGGCAGATAATCGGCATTACCAGCACGTGAAATGCTAATTAACAGGCAGGGTCCAAAGTTAGCACCATTTACTAGCCAATGACTGCTAAAATATGCAAGTGGCTAGTAGATTTGCTTCACATACTAGCCAGAAAACAATGGTAATCTATTGAGTGGCTGGTAGATTTTGAACATTCACTAGCCATTTGGCCAGTGGACAAAAAAGTTCATTTTGGATCCTGTTAACAGGTTATATCTTGTCTGTTTAATTTGTACAACAACTGAAGTGTAAAAACGACAAGTTGTGGTTTTATGGGGGGTTACTTATTTGGCAGAGCCGCGCTAGCTGTTTCCAGTTTCTATGCTAAGCTAAACTAACTGGCTGCTGGAGATAGCTTCTTATTTATCGTATAGACAATATCTAGATTATTGTTTATCTTGTCAATGGGAAAAAAGTGTGGCTGTGGTCAGTTTAATTTCTTTCTCTGCTGGTCTGAGCCCTTGTTTACATCCTTGCTCTCTACTTGAGCAAAGTGTTTCTGCAGCTGTACAACTATGTGACTTCAATGCCAGAAAATGTCTATCCTTAATGTATTTGCTATATATGGTATGGGTAATAATTGGGCAGTTTGGAAGGTATAAGTCCACTGAAAAGATGCAGAGTGGAACAGTCAAGTAAAAACTAGAAGTTTACGTATTATGATGCCAAATACCAGCAGCAGGTTAGCAATATCTACTTTTTTTTTTTTATCTTGTCCGATGGAGAAAACAGTGTCTTTCCTTGTTTACATCCTATCTGCTCTCCACTTGTGAAAATAGTTTCTGCAGCTGCACAACTCTGTGGTTTTAATGTCAGAAACGTAATTTTCCTGTCCATCCTTAATGCATGATGTATATATTACATGGTATGGGTAATAATTGGGCATTGTGGAAGGTACAAGGTCAGAGTTCACAATTGATCCTCTCACCCCTGGCAGGTGCAGCTCACAGGAGTGAGAGGAGGCGGCCCCTCATCTCTCCCACCTCTTCACGCTGCTCAGCGAGAGAAAGGGAGGAGTGTAAATGAGTGCACTCCAGAAAGCCATCACCTGCTCCCTCCACCCCAAAATCCCCACTAACTCTGCCAGACAGAGATATCCTACAACCCCAGCTCAAATTTCTCCAACTCCAGTTAATGAGAGAGACAGAGAGAGAGAGAGAGAGAGAGACAGAGAGAGAGAGAGAGAGAGAGAGAGGAGGGGAATTAAGAATTTTAACTATTAGCATCCATGCCGTGATTTTGTTTTTTCGCCTTTTTTGTTGTTGTTTCGAGTATGAACGCATTCATCAGCAGCAAAATGTACATTTGTCATGCCTATAGAGGGAACTGAATTGGACTGGAAGGGGTATTGAGTTTGTGCGCACAGAGAGCCCAAGGGTGAGGTTGTGTATTGATGGGTGCCCCTCCCAGCTTCTCCCAGATTCCCCCTCTATTGTGACTTTGAGTGAATGTATCCTCTTGCTAAGGGCACTGGAATGTGTCTTCTCAACTCGTGTGATGGATGGGGCCTTGTTTTGCACTCCTCCGCCCCTCCCTCTGAATCCCTCTTTCTCTCCCCCAGCCTTTGACTCTTTCATCACATCCTTTTATTCGGCACCAATAAAAGTCAGTGATTCTTCATCAGCCGTTGTGCAGATCTGAGGGCCGCTGTTATTTTTCATCGGGAGTGTGTCACACATCACCATTCAGCCCCTCCGTCACACAAATTCAGACACTGGCACAGAGGCAGAAGCAGGTGGAGATACACCATCAATGAATTATTCAAATGAGACACTGGGCATATCCTTTAAATTAAATTTAAATACTTGGTTAATGTTGTTTAGTGGGTCTCTATTGCCATTTATGCACAAGGGTGATATACTGTTTTAGCCTGAACGAGTTATAATAGTAAAGAAATACTACTACTATTACTACTACTACAATAATAACAATATTACATATATATATATATATATGTATATATATCTCAATAAAAAACAGTGGTATTGGATCGGTATTCAGCATTGGCCCAAAGCCCAGGTATCGGTATCAGGACTGAAAAAGTCTGATTAATACCCCGCTGACTGATATGATATATGAAATGATATTTACTTTGTTTTTACTGTATCATTCTCTGTGAGCAGAGGTTTAAGAGAAACCATTCAAGAACTGTCAAACACATTTTCTTTTTTGTTCAGCTCCAGCAGTAAAACTGTCATTCGATTATATTTATTATATTTTCAGTGTGCACATCTTTTTTTTAAACTTTTCCACAGGACATCTGAATGGATCACATGACCTGGACTGCAGTGTAATAAAACAGAAAATACCAGCAAACAGTTACTTTAGACAGTTTTTGAAGGATTTTTTTTAACCTTCTACTTAACATTGCATATTGTGAATAATTATCTGAATATGTATGCATTAGAACCCAGTGCAGAACTTCCTGTTTTATTTACTGCCATTCACATTAAAAGTTGAACACCTGTATCCAATATACTTATATATCATGGTGCATTTAATTTACGATGTATTTTGTATCCCTCATTCCAATGATTTTCCTCTTTTTTTCCTGTTTTCATCACAACATCCCAAGATACCTCACACTCAGACATCATTTCCCGTCAGTGGCCTTGTGGAAAACGAGAGTGTCTCTATTTAAAAAGTATTATTCAACAGAGTGTTACATAAGAAGCTCCAAACAGGAGTCAGGCCTCACAAATGAATCATCAGCTCAGTCATCATGTCAAACAACGATCCTCGGGCACTTACAGCACATTTTACACAATCTAAAAAGACTCATACACACCTAAATACAGGCAGAAGTACCACTTAGACAAATATTAACACATTTTACTCTCAGCTTTATGTGTGGACACACAGAAATGTCAATACAGATAGAAGTAATTGTAAGCAACCCATTGCGGTTATTGTAAAAGAAAATGCATCAGGTTTAGAGTCTTTGATCATGATTACGCAACTAACTGCTTCAAAAGCTTAAAAACTAATTTAGAACAAAAATGTAGATGCCAACATATTAGAGATCACAGACAAATAAATCGTGTTACCGAACTTGAAACATTGTATTGTAGATAATATGATGATTTTGGAATGACTTGTCATAACAAATTGGCATTATTGGATTTATCATTGACCTAATTAACTCTTAATTGCAGAAAAAAAGGTTTGATTTTCTTGCAGATTTGTAAATGTCATTTACACGATAAACTGACAGATTTGCAGACACAGTTTGTTGTGTCTCTGTGTGTCATGAAGTAATAATCTGCCTCTGAAGACAGTGTTTGACTGCTCTGATTTCCGTTAACGTTTTTGAACGGGTGCATCCAGCCAGCTGATTGGCTTTGAGAGGGACGTCACCCCATAAAATGCAGCCATCTACTTTTATCTAAACAGGCCGGTGAGATCAGACAGCACCACCCCAGCAGATGCAATGAAAAGTATTACTACAACAACTTGTACTTATTTTCTGAAGTGATTAGTGTTGAAAGGAGTTTCTAATGTTCTGTCCACTACCATTTACATACACCAGGGGCACAGAATATTATAAACATATCATGCAGTTTGATACAAAGTAATGTAATCCAGCTGAGCTGAAATAATAAAAAAATAAAAAAAGTCTTGCTATGTAAAGCAGAGGTTCTCAATCTTTTTTCAGCCGAGGACCCCTTACAAGATAGAGAATATACCGGGGACCCCCCTGTGGAATAATTTGTCATAGCCCATTTTTAGATTATTAAGTAATCCATTAATTATTATAGATTTAAAAAATAAAATATTATTCATTGAGCTATGAAGCTTTTTGTTAAAAAAATATAAACCCCAACTTTTCACACACCCCACTTTGAGTAGGACTGCTCGAGCACAGTGGTTCCCAAAGTTTTCATGTCATCGACCCGTAAACTGACACAAATTAGACCACAGACCCTCATTTTATACAGATAGGATTTTTTGCCTTTAGATGTTTTATTACAGAAAGTGTAAGTCATACATTCTGTCACTGTGTTAGGGATGGATGGAATTAGTGAAAATAAATGATTCCCCTTTTTGCTGGAATCCCCTCAAGGACCCCTGGGGGTCCCCGGACCCTACTTTGAGAGCCACTGATGGAAAGGACTCAATCTCAATCTGTCATTTGAAACAAAAGTGAATGTGATTGGATGATTGTCAGTGATGATTAGCGCAGAAAGTAAGGTCTGTCTCGACTCTGCAAGATTGATTCAATTCAGTAATAAAAGAGAAACTTTAATGTCTTTGGTGAGAAGCAGTACATCATGTAAAGTATCCCAATTATTTTAAACAGATGTTTATAAAAAGCTACATTCATGCAGTCATTGCTAATTGTAGCCTTCCGAGGGCTGTCCTCTAGGGCCAAAAGATTTTGAAAAAATATCCAATTGCGATTATTTTGACTGATATTGCAATTGTAATATGATTTGCGATATTAGAGAAAATTATATATATATATATATATATATATATATATATATATTTTTACATCATTACTGTATTCTAATTTTCATTGAAAAATATATTAAAAAGATCATGGTGTGATTTTTGCAGGGAGCTGTACCAAACAAAGATGTTTTCTTAACCCTTGTATTATTAACAGGACTCAAAACCCACCTGTTCAAATCTGCTTTTAAAGGCTGATCCATCACCCCCCCATCATGTTTACTTTGGTACTGTTCGGGTCAAATTGACATTATTGCAGTTTTAAAAGCACTACAGAAATTAAAAAAAAGAAATGCATAAAAAACCCTTAACATATATTGTCTTTATCTCAATTTCAAACAATATAGATAACATATATGATTAATGTTTGCAGTTAATCTCTGCTAAATAACATTTAACAATGGAAGTGTCATTTGTTTTCTTTTATAAAGTTATCATTTATGTAAAAAAAAACCTTTATCTTATTATAATCAAAGCAAATCCAGGTGATGTGCAACAATAGAAACACGAGAACCAAAGATTGTTTTAGTCACTGGCAATGAAATACATCTCTCAAAAACATCTCAAACATAATTTGCAAATGCAGATGATTTCCAACAAATAGAAACACAAAACATGAACAAAATGTACAGTTTTAGTCGCTGTCGATGAAATAGAGTATGTCTGAAAAATACATCTCTCAAATAGTTGTGAACACAATAACATTGGATACATTTGTGTGTGCATCTACACAACACATGATGCACAGAATTTGAGTATGTGCACTACAGAAGTACTTTTTGTGGTCTGTGCGTGTGCGTGTGTGGGTGTGTGAGAGTGCGAGCATGTGTGTGTGTGTGTGTGTGTGTTTCTGTGCGTCTCTGTGTTTCTCTGTTTATGGGTCAAATTGACACGAACATCTTATGAAGGACATAAATGTGTGGGGGCATTGTAGCATGCACTCAATTAATTGTTTTGTTCTTCACAGAAAATAAGCCAAGGCCATGGAGTTTCAGGTTGAAAAAATGTATCCCTTTCTTTTAGTTAACATGTAAAACAGGTCAATTTGACCCAAACACCACATAAGGGTTTGTAGAATATGATGCGTAGCCAGGACATCTCTGCAGCACCACAATATTTAATTTAAAAATTGTATTTTTACATACATTTTGCCTTTAACAAATAAAGCGCCTCCTGCATTTGGAAAATTACAACAGGCCATATTACAATTTTGATAAAAATGTGATTAATTCAGCCCTACTGTCCTCAGTTAAAGAAGTTCTTACGTGACTAACAAATCGTTGATTTAATCAACATATCTGTAAAACTGAGTTCCTCCACAAAGAATCATGCAAAAGCACCACTTTCAATCTTCTGTTTGATAATACCTATAAGTTTTTGCATGTAAAAAAGCCAAAGAAGCCACTGCAAGCGCAACACGCAAGCGCAACACACACACACACGAGAAAATGCCATTTGGTGTCAGGGATGATGGGCTACATTTTTTCAGTCAGAAGTAAACTGTATATTAATGGATAACATGCACAGGCAGGAGAGGATCATGATGGAGAAGCCAGCCCCATACTGCCTGATATGTCCATAAACCACACCCACGTGTGTTCCAGAGAAGTGGCTGATGCTGCAGGTCAAACACAGAATAATAAAGATGTCACCTTAATGCTTCTCTTCTCTGTAATGTTTGAGGTTGTTGTGCAGCGAGTGAATGTACAGACTAAGAGCTGTAGGTACACTCACAAAAACAACTTATTAAGAAACACATTTTCATAGCGTGGCAAATGTTCACATAAATCCATTTTTGACCATATAAATTCAAAGTACTGTATATTCACATACAAGTTTTGTTTATAATTATATTGTAGGCTGTACCCATATTGGAAAATGTGTTTTTTTGAGTTTCATGCCAAGTTAATTGTACATACTTATTCATGAAAGCTTATGAGGAAGTGAAAGAATTCCATTTGAAGCAATTCATGTATTTTAATTTGAACAATAGTGAAACCTAGTTTATCAGATTATGCTATTATTAGTTTTATTTTGCACTTGAAAAGCCCCGTATTCTGATCTTTAGGTGTCTGTTTTGAATGGAAAACAACAACCATAACTACAACATCAAAGAGGCCTTACTACCATGTGATATTTCTCACTGGATAATTATATTAATTGTTAACCTTTGTTGTATTTCAACATTTTACCATCACATTTTGTGTGTCAATTTCATATTCAAAACTAATATATTTCTTGCCCCATTTTCTGATAAGACAGCACAACATTCTGTACACTGAACACATTATAGACAAATACTTCAAATATCTAACTTTCATTAGTATGTCATTGTATTTTTACCAGCGCCCTCTGCAGGCTGTTAAAACCACAGAGGAAGACTTCGCACTCCACACTGAGCACTGTCACCTACACATCTGAGAACAATTCAATGGAAGTTCCTCACTATTTATTAAAGGTTTTCTTAGAGATAACATATAGAGAAAGAATTTTTAATCCTGTCCAGAAATCATGTAAAAGCATGTAAAATCAGTGGAGGGGGGGATAGTTAATACAATAAAATCTTAAATTTAAATTTAAATTTAAATCATCACATTAAGAGTATAAATTCTGGGGGGAAATATTTTATACCAAAATCCCTAAAACCAAAATCCATTCAGTTTTTATAAAATTGTCAGTCATTAGATTAATCCCATAATTTAAATGTGGCCACAATCTGCTTCTGTGCATTATTTTATTTCCTAAAATAACATCTATAAGAATAAAGCTGCTATGCTGCATTACGTCCTGGCAGTTCAGCATTTTAACTTGTAACCGCTTTGTTGAGAAAACGTCTTTTCTTTTAAAGGTTTTGAAAGCATTAAATCATATCTGTACAATGGACTCATACTAGTTTAGTCTTTATTGTGCTTTCATCCTCCTCTTGCTCCCACTTCACAACACTTTGCTGACGGTTGGACGTACGATGGAGGAAAGGGATGAGAAATTGCTCATCTTGCCGTCTCCGCTTCAGGCACAGAGGACGTTAACTGTGTGCACAAGGATATTTGGTGTTTTGTCACGGTGATGTTGGAGGGTCATGGAGGCAGGGAGCCATCAACAGAGGCAGATTTAGTATCGCCTCCCAGCAGCTGCGTCTGTTGCCTCCAACGGTAGCTCTCGCCTCAAACTTTCAATACTTTTCTTTGTGGTTTCTTTTACATTTTGGCAGCATTTTCATTAATTTTCTAATGTCAAAAAAAAAAAAAAAATCAGGATTTACCACATTCTATTTTTCATCTTCTTTTGAAGTCTAATTTTAGAAAAAAAAACTATACAAACCCATTTGACTTAAATTTTGATTTGTTTCTTCCTTCCAGCTTTTTTGTTCATGTTCTTACATTTGTTTTAAAATCTTCACTGGAATTATTATAATATATTTTATTAATGTGCATTGTACACTTTTTTTTTTAAATATCTCACCTAAAAATAGACATTGCTGCTAGAGTGTTTTTTCCTGTTTTAAATAAAGATATATAAGAAATTAACATTATAAAATTGTGATTATTTAATCCTTGATCTGCTATTTAATATTTCCAGTAACCGTAATCTTTTAGTCCACATATTAAAAAGAAAAACATGAATAGTCAGAAAACATACAATTTTGGAAGATTTAAATAGTATTCATTTATATATATATTTTTTTTATTGACTAAATGTTTTATCTTCAAATATTATATTCCATTTAATCTCCGCAAGGTTAGGGGTTGTGAGCATTTTAATCTTTATTGTTAGATATTTATTTGAAAAAAGAAATCTCATCTTTCAAAATTAAAACATTTAAGAATTTAAAAAACTGTATTAAAAATATCTGAATATTATTTGGATGCAATGAGCTAGTTATAGAGGAATATTAATATGCAAAAAGTAATTGAGTCCATGTGATTCCTCAGGTTTACACAGAACGTACAATGTAATTGAACACAAATTCAAATTTGTGAATAAAAAAAAAAATTATCCTCTGGTAACAATCATAGCAGTGTTAAATGAAACAGATTTTTACAGATTATTCACAATGATGTCATTTAAAGCTGATATTGTCGGCATTATTGTTTGAATGTAACCTTTTTCTAACCGTCTGAAATTATATTTCGGGTTTAACAGACACTTCAGTTGTTCAGGAGGATGACTGATGGCAGGCATATCTTACAGATGTTATAAGCTACGTGGATGAATTACGTTTTGAGTGTATGCATTTTTGTGTGTGTGTGTGTGTGTGTGTGTGTGTGTGTGTGTATATATACTGTATATATATGGCAAAAGTCTAAATGTGCATGTTTTTAATCAGTACTGGTCTTGAAGCACAGAAAAATGGCAGAGGCATTAAAAACATAAAAGGGAAAAAGGGCAGTAATGAATTTAGAGGAAAATGGACATTAATGGTATTAGCATTACTCATGTTCCATATAACAAATTATTGGAAATTTGACAAGCACACCAAATTATCTCCTCATGCCTGACAGGAGTGTGGTGAAGTCCTCTCTACCTGCTGAGGAAAGACAATTTCTGCTCATTTTACTATTTTTAACAATAGAACCAACCCATTAAGACAAATTAATGTCATTATCAAGTCTCTATGAAAATGACAAATACCACCGTTTCGAGCAGCTTTAGAGGCTATTGACAATAATGAAATTCGCTGTACAGGTACTGAAAAGAAACACTCCAAGTAATTATTTTCTAGTAGCTTGTTTGTCTGCCATCCGTTCATTTGCTTTCAGCTCAATTATCTGACTCTGTGAGCATGTGGAGGCGCATAGTGCTCTGCGGCCCACAGAGCGAGGGCCCTAATTGGGCAATTACCGTTCTGTTTCGGGGCTTTTAGCTCCAGTGGAGAGTGGAGGGAGACCGCGGCGTGTAAAACCATGAGGACCTTACATGCACAAAACCACACATATACACTGTTTAAACAAAAACAAAACCCAACGTCCTCTATACACAACACAGACCTATACGGTGCAGCTTTAGTGCAGCTCGTGCAACAAACACTAAAAACATAAAAAGTGACAGGAGCTGCAGGCCAAAACACAGTCCTTTCAGTGACACATAATGCAGGCGCAACACTGAATTATGTGCAACTTTTCAAACAGATGATTATGTCATGTACATATGCATTCTTCCATGTCCCCCTTTAAACAACATCTCATCAGAGTAACCACCAGCTATAAATAGCTGAGAGTGCTTACTGTATAACCCTGCTCTGAGGCTTTTTTTAGGGGGGTGGGGTGGCTGAGGTAGCGGGGTTGCAGTTGGTGTATAGAGGGTCAACAGTGGGTACCACTTAAAAGTGTTGTGCATCATCAGAAAGCTGGAAACTACAAGATTCATCATCAGGTTGCAGCAGCGCTTTTGCCATTTGCAGTGATTTCAACTGCAGGTAAAGAGTCGAGGAAGTTTGTGATGTCACCATGTCAAATAGGGCTGCACGATATGAGGAAAATATGCGATAACATTGTTTAATATTGCGATAATTATATTATTTGCGTTAAATAAAGATATTAAAGTGTACTCAGTTCTGCCTTTCTGCTGCTTTCATGCCACTAAAATACAACAATTTGCTTGTTGAATAAAAAAAAAATACGGAAAGGAAATTAGTTCCAACATTCTTTTATTGAACAAATTGAACATTTAACTGAATACAAAAGGCACCATTAAAAAAAGAATGATAGTTACATTTTAAAGTGCAGTTTCCTACTACTCTCTTTAAACTAACTCAAAAAATCCCTGGGAGTTGATATTGTGATGACGATAAAAATTAAAAAAAAAAAACGATATATTGTGCAGCCCTAACGTCAAACCTACACTACTTTATGGGCACCACAGAAAACACAGAGAGGGAAAGACCTGAATAAATGAGTGGAGAAACATAACGAATGCTTCCACACAGGGTGCGGGGGGTCAGGAAATAGTTTGATGAGTATGGAAATGATGTGAATCAGATGCTATAGCTTTCACAGTCATATCAACCCAACTCAACACCTATGGATGATTTTTGCCCAGTGTGTTAGTTACTGTAGCACTCGCCACCACCATCATTAAAGCACCAAATGAGGGGGATATCTTTTGGAAGAATAGTGTTCATCCCTCCAGCTGTGATCCACAGACTGTGATCCATCAGTGTATGGATCTTTGGCCTACTCATTGAAAGTGAGATATTTGCAGGAAGGAACAGCCTGATTTCAGACTTCTGAATTGCTGTCCACTTCACTGATTTCTTTCAGTGAGTAGTACGTTTACATGCACACTAATATTCCACTATTATTCTGAATATGACAATATTCAGAATTTGATACAGGTCATGTGAACAGCATGTTCCGTTTGGATATTCTGAAAAAGACCGTTTTCCGAATATAGCATTTTCCGATTAAGACATGTGGGATATGCCGGTATTATTCTGGTTTTAGAAGCATTCTTTGGACATGTAAACAGTGCATTCAGAATATGTGTCTCAATTGGGGATTTTACCTGACAGTCTTGCCTGTTTGCTGTCAGCTCTGTGCGTTGCTATGGTTGTTGTACACAAACCAACAGTTTACAAGGCTGGGGTACAGATGCATGCACAAAAGAAAAGCCCACATTTCTTGTCCGATATCGCCGCAGACCCCTGATGGACTGTGGACAGTCCGCCACTCCCCGCAGGGAGGGAGAGTGCACGGTCCCGGGAAGCAGCAAGCGCGGGTGCTTCACGACCGGAGCCGCGAGCCACCTTCACATGAAACATTATGAAAAGTGGATATGAGCAAAGATCACAACACCGACCTTTTCAAGATGGTGGTTGAAGGAATGAAAGTGTTGTACGGTCCTCCACTGGTGGAAAATGTTGAAAAAAATCCTATTTTGCATGGTTGAATATAAACAGGAATATTAGTGGAATAATAATTTTCATTAGTCATGTAAACAGGTTAGTAGGAATATTGTCTTTTTCAGAGTGTTGGGCATATCAGCTGATGTCTGCCTTTTCTCGAATACAATGGAACTAAATGGCACTCAGCTTGTGGTGCTCAAAGCGCCAAAAAAAAAAATAATTTGAAAAACTCAACAGCAATGTGTCTTTCCAGAAGTCATGACCTGGTTACTCAAGATAATTCAATTTTTTTGGCGAGTTGAGCACCACAAGCCGGGTGCCATCTAGTTCCATTATACTGGAGAGAAGGCAGACATCTCTACAGCTGATATCTCCAACACTCGACAACTCACACCAAAACAATCTAGACTGATAAACAGCACTACAGGCAAGAGGAAAAAGGTGTATTTTTGATTTTGGGGTGGACTGTCCCTTTTAGTGCTTTGACATGAGGCAATGCAATGACTATGGAAGAAGACTGCATTTTTCCCCTGACTTGACTACATGATGGCATTGGGGATGCTCAGGGGCAATATGTGACAGCGCTATAGCACCAGGGAAACAAAAGGAACAAACTACTTCTCACTCCCTCTGCTTCCTCTCCACAAAGTAGCCCCAGTTACCGAGGGAATTGAGACTTTTTGTGGCACAACACAGAGAAGGGAAAATAGGCTGCTTCTACTTTCTGACAAGCAAACGTGTTGTATTTTTAGAGGAAGAGCCTTCTTGGAGGTCCAAAGGGAGAGCAGCAACACTAACAGGTGCATTTGTAACCATCCTGCGTCCACGATGCGAAGCCTGACTCACAATTTTAACCGTGTGACGCTGGAGAGAGGCCGAGATGGAAATTACACTGCGCTTTCAGGTCAAGGGAGTGGAAGTATACTGTGTATGTGACCTAGAATATCAAAAGGGAGCAGTGATTGCAGGTGTTTCAGCAATGGGCTGCAGCCACAAGGAAAGGATGTCATGTAATTTGCTGTATAGCCTCGCATTGCCAGACGTATCTCCACAGTGCTGTGTCAGCGCTGGAGGATGGTTTGGCTGCACAGAGTTCCTCCATCTACATTGTACTGAACTCTCCAGATTGCTATGTAAATAGTTAAGGTTAGATTGGTATGGTTAGGCATTAACCTCGAATGGTATGATTAGGGTTAGGTCTTTGGGAAATGAGTCTCGCTAGAGTTTTTGCCCGTTTTCACAGTTTTTTGTAAATCTAGGGCTACCTTTGAAACACAACTGGGCCAGCGCTGGATGTCAGGCTTTATCCCAGCACTGTATATTCAGTAAGCCAGACTATTTGCTGTATATCAAACTACAGAAGTTCAATGTCTTACAATGTCTGCCTGCCAATGTTTTAAAGAATTTTTTTTTTTTAATTTGCTTACCAGTATTTGTTTTGTTGCTGAGAGTTAGATGAGACAATCTCATGTCTATCCATTAAATATGAAGCTGGAGCCAGGAGACGGTTAGCCTATCTTAGCATAAGCTAAGCTAAGCTAAACTAAGTATATTTTCCAAAGCAGGGGGAAACAACTAATCTGCCTAGCACATCTAAAGCTCACTAATTAAACCATTACATCTTGTGTGTTTAATCCAGTGGTTCTCTAAGTGGGGTCCAGGGACCCCCTGGAACCCCATCAAGGACCCCTGGGGGGTCCCTGGACCCCACTTAGAGAACCACTGGATTAAACAAACAAGATGTAATGGTTTAAGGGGAATAATCAATTTTCGCTATAACTTAATTCATGAATAACACAATTATAACACGACTAATTTGGTCATGGGTTTCATACACTTTTTGTAATAAAACATCTAAAAGTAAAACTCCTATTAGATGGGGTACCCGAGACAAAATCTTATCAAATGGGGGTCCGTGGTCCAATTTGTGTCAGTTTAGGGGTCCTTGATGTGAAAAAGTTTGAGAACCACTGATCCATACAAAAAAACAAAGTGTAAAAAAAGAGAGTCGGTCTGAGCTTCTCAACTAACTCTTGTCAAGTAAGCAAATAAGTATCAACTATTCCTTTAAACGCCATCAAGTGCAAGCATGTTCATATTTAGGCCATGGTGGGTGATGGAGACGTGATCCAATCACCATATCCTACATTTCCAAAGCTCCAAAGGGAACATTGCTCTTGACACTTTGCTCTTGCCAAGAAAGACACGGTTCTATATTCTAACAAGATTATCTGTTCACAAACTGGAGAAATATATGTTAGAAATCATGTTCTTCTACCCGGTTTCTGCAGATACCTGGACAGTGCAACAGCATTACACATATTCCATATATATGTAATAACAGTGATCGCAGTGTCAGCTTCTCCGGGATAAAAATACCCATTGTCCTTTAAGGCCCGACCTGAGTGAAATTCTTCGGAGCACTCATCCACATGCTTGCACAGAAGAGAGCCGAGATTGACCTACAGCTAAGACACCGCCGTGTCAAACTCCATTTGTTCGGGGGCTGGTGACGATGCCCAGGTGAAGGGTGCTGGTGTCAAAGCTAAAGCACAGCTGAGACTCCGAGAAAAGGATCACGCAAGAGAAGAGAAGGCAGAGAGAGAGGGGGAGAGAGAATGAGGGAGACAGAGAGAGAGAGAAAATCATTTGACTTGGTGACAATTGCCAAATTCAGGGACATATCACCCAACATGTCAGGAAAAAGCAGACACTTCACCTCATCTGGGCTCAGAGTTGGAAGGCAGCCTCTTGTAGGGCCATTTTTACTGCATTAAATATCAACCTGCAGCACTCTGATTTGTCATATATTCCAGGAAGAGGCCATTAAGAGCTCAGTGAGGTACTTTTGAAGTGTCAGCTCCTCAGCTATACTGCCACAGAAACACTTCTGTAAGTTGGGAGGGAGTGCTACCGGGGGCTGAGAAAAACTGAGCAATGCTGCAGAGATACCCAACTCAGTGGGGGAATAAAAAAAAAAAAATCTCTGTGTTCCCTCACCTGTAGGGCGAGACACAGACCTAAGCTTCAAAAAAGCTACAGTATAAAGCAGCGAGTATTCTCGAAAAGTGCCAATATGTTTGGCACTGATTAAGGTAACGTGGGTTGAATATGGCGGCACGGTGGTGTAGTGGTTAGCACTGTCGCCTCACAGCAAGAAGGTTCCAGGTTCAAATCCTGCCTGGGACAA
>JAOVVB010000031.1:528577-542950 GCA_028570985.1 Heterobranchus longifilis | reverse complement strand
AAATGCGAGAAGCGCATCGAAGAACGAAACAATCCGAGATCAGGACAAATCCACAACAATCAAATCCGGCTAACTGAGTTAGCGACGTACGAAGAACGGACCCCTGTTCTGGAACAGTTTTTGCAACAACAGTATTGTGTCAAATGCATTTGCAAAACCCATCAAGCACCAAGATGAAACTCATGAAGACCTTCCCAGGAACGCAAGAACAAAACTTACCTCTGCTACATAGAAGAGGGTCATTAAGAGTTACCAGCCTCAGAAATCACCAATTAACAACCAGCACCTCAGATTAGAGTCGTTATGAAGGATTTACAGAGCATAAATAGCAGACACTCTCAATATCAACTGTTCAGAGGAGATTATTGTATATTTTGGATGCCTTCAGCATTGCTTTACAATGTAAAAGAAAATAATAATCAGTGTGTTCAAACTTTTCACTGGCACTGTACATGTCTATTTGATTAAAAATATGGTACACAAGTACTCACCTTCAGATATCAAAAGTACAGGGCTTGTATTAGCTAACACTTGCCTTTTCCATAGTAAAATTCTCTCTCTCTCTCTCTGATCTTTTCTATCTGATTGTGAACACGCTGTTCTTGTTGTCTGCTACCAGCTCTGCTTCTGATTTCAAACACCTCTTATGTTATTAGGAATGTTTTGAAGAAAAGGCAAATCACACAATTATGCATAATACTTAGCTTCAAATACTACTAATGAATGTGGTTAGGTAACATAACAACATGCAGAAATGTAGTTTTGCTGTTTTTTTTTTTTGAGCTGAGTAAAACAAGAAAGTATCCTCTAATTAAGCTACTCATTTAAAGTAAGTAAAATCATTTAAGACAATAAACTCATTATTTTTTAACTAGGACCTCCATAGTTTGAAACAAGTAGATACAGTAGAATAGGGTGTGTCGGGTTAACTAGGATACAGCTGCTGCAGTGTCTAAGATACAGATTTAACCAGAAGTTAAATTGGGATTTGTGAGGAAGGGGAGCCCATGTGGATGTGGTAGGGTGGGAGCTCAATGACACCATCTCTCTTCATCTTCTTTATGACACTATATGACAAACACAATTCCACCTTATTATTTCAGAGACTGATATCTCAAATTTAATCTAAATGACCAAATACGAACTATTGGTAATTGGTGTGAAGCAAGACTTAATTTTAAGGGGGAAAAAACACTCTGAAGACTTTACAGGTCTACATTAAAATACATTGCTCGTAGTAGACAATTTTCATTTGTTTTTTATGTTGAATGTATGGTTCACAAAACATAAAAAATTATGCCAATAAATAAAAATAGACATGAAGTACTAGTTGAAGTACTAGGTACAGTACATGCTGTTAAACTTACTTCAAATACAAAAGTGCTGTACAAGTAACCCACTAACTAACAGAATCAATCCAACTTGAGTTACAGATATAAAACAAAATGGTTCAACAATGAACCCTATACACTTTACTTAAGTAAAAGTACGGAAGTAAAAGCATCAAACCTAAAGTACCAAAAAGGTACTTATTAAAGCAGTAATGTAGCGTCATTTAATACTTGATTATATTGTGTGTTAATAATCTGCAAAGTAACTATTAACTAAAGTTGTCAGATAAATGTAATGACTGAAAATGAAATATAATGAAAATTCTTAAGTACCTTAAAATTGTGGTTTATTAAATATTCTTAGTAACTTTGCACTACTTATCTACATGAACTTACAGACTGAGTACAATAGCTTGACTTTTCATTAGTAGTCCAACTATCTTTTGCCTTATATTTACTTCATGTCAGTGTTTAGCTATGTTTCCTGCTTTTATTATACATTTTAACTTTCTTACTTCATGTTACTATAATAGTGTTTTTTTTGTTAATAACTGGCTGGCATGACATAGAAATACTCATGATAGTCTTGATTGTCTCTGATTGACTCATGTCATGAGACATTTGATTTTAGAAATAGAGGCAAATGTTACTTGGATTTACATTTTTCCTGTCAGACAAAGAGAATGAACTTAGTTTCAAGACATTCTTTTTTTTTTTCTGAAGCAGATGAAGTTTCCTCCCTGGGCTTTCCCAGGAAGCCCTGCATTGGGCCCTACTGTACCAACAGGAGACAGGCCAGCATCATTTACCCCATGCACCAACCTTCATGATGTACTTGTACCTGCCAAGGTTTACCATAAAGGAGGCCCAACTGCATTAATACTTTTCTGAGCTATAAGAGACTTGTGGGATTTGACAAGGTTTAGTCCATGTCAGGCAGGTTTACAGCAACAGCACTATGATAAGATTTGATCAGCAGATACTCCCAGTCGGTTTGCACTGTCTGAACCAAGCAAAGCATGTTTTCAGTATTTTCCAACAGGTAATATCTGAAAGCCTGTGTGTTTGTTTATACTTTCAAATAAACTGCACTGGTTTTTGTACTAATTCTCTGTTTTTTTGTAACTGGGTGAGATGTACTCCATGTCAGGCCAAGACTGCTTCCACATTTTTATGGCTGTAAGGGTCAAATTTTTGAGAGAGCTGTTGACTCCTGGTCACAATGTGGTTAGCATGCCCTCTAATTCTTGCTCCTTAATAAATTCTTTTTTTCTGGCTCAACAAGGCCATTTTCTGAGATTTATCTTCAGGTTTCCATTTAATTTGTTCATCTTCAAACACATAGAAAAGCATGTAGAACTAGTGCACAACCAGCTAAAAAACAAATCTTTTTAATACTTTGTTAGTGCAGAAGGTTCAGCAGAAGAGCAACCACAGTGTTCCCCTCTGTGTGGTCTGATCTGACTCTGGAGGGTAACCAGTAACAGTTACCCTCCTGACTCTGGAGGGTAACAGCTGGCTCGATCAAAATAAGTCAACATCATCAGAGCTGTGTTGTTTGGGCTCAATTTGAAGTATGTGATGATCCTGGAGTTCCATCAATACCATCATGTGTTACAAACCTGCATCTGTAAAACCATTTCAAATAAAACATTACTTCATTACTGCACTTGCACCAGTAAATTCATGAGTAATGCAAATATTGTGGAAAAGAAATAATTTAAAATTGTGGTTAAAAATTGTAAGATGCAAGATGTGTAAAAGGTCATATTATGTACGTTCCACCCTATCCCAGCATGACCTAGAAATACAAGAGTTGACCAATGATTACTGAATAATACATACTGTGTATGGCCATCTAGATGCCACAAACTATTAGGAAATACTGTAACACCTAGTGTGTTTTAGCCATGACCTGGTTTCATTTCTGTGCTGCAGCAGCTGGATCAGTGTGATTAAATGTCTTCAATCTCTCTAGCATGCAGGTAAACCCTCATTATCTGAAAACAATTTATAATTTAAGACAATTAAGGTAAAGTACATTTTGTATAAAAAGAATACACAATAAACCTAAAATGAAATATGTTGTACCTCTAGAATGGTTACTTCTGAACCTGATCTTGGTCTCCTGATGTGCCCCTCTACAGTAGGTTGGCATAATTTACCAGACTGAATCTGCTGAGACTTCTTGCTGATATCGGAAAAGACTTCACTTTTTATGCAGATTTGTAAAGGAACAGCCCAACATCCATCCTGTGGCTCTTTCAAGCCTTTAGTGAGCCATTAGCAACTCAATTTGCTTTCTTATACTGTAATGTCAGGAGCATTAAAATCTTCCTAAAATATGAATCCAGAAATGAATAAACAAAATAATAGGCTAAATCCATTACATGTCAATTATTGTCATAAATATATATGTACAAATATAAGTATTGGTTTGCAATACCACCTTCCTCCATCACACATGTTCCATACAATTATTCCACGTTTCTTGTATTCCCAAACACAGGTAGATCACGTCGTTCCTAAGCTGCCAGTAATCAAGACCCCCTCTGCCCTCTGGACCTGTCTGACTTGTTCTGGTGTCCTGCTTCTGGTTGGAGATCTCGTTGCATGGATGCCCCGTGTGGTGACTGGGGACGGTTCCACTTTTCCAGGAAGACGGGCCTGGCCTCGGCTGATGCTGACAGCTGTTCTCTGAGAACTTGTGACTGCAGTCACTCGATAGTTCAGGACTGGAGTTTCCAGTCTACCTGAGCCTCCAATAACGAACTGGACTCTATATTACCTTCAACACGTCCGGCCTCCTAACACACAGCATGACTGCAGATCAATCCCTGTTATCCATTATCACTCAAATGAGGATGGGTTCCCTGTTGAGTCTGGTTCCTCTCAAGGTTTCTTCCTATTGCCATCTCAGGGAGTTTTTCCATCGCAGACACCCTCGGCTTGCTCATCAGGGACAATCTCATTATTATCTAAACACATTTTCTCTCACTCATACACATTTCCATAATTTTTTTTTTCATTTTGTGAAGCTGCTTTGAGACAGTGACCCTTGTTAAAAGGGTCCACGCGCAGCTCGCGGTGTATTAAAGTGAAATTCATCCTGTAATTATCCGCCTCTGCGCCTGCCACCTGCCCCAGCACGACACCTCCATGCTGTTTCCCATCATTCCACAGGCCCCATTAGTCCCTGACGGACCCCGCTAATTACATTAATAAAAATAAAACCGGGCCTGCCTATGAAACAAGGGTCATTATGTGCAAACTATATGGTAATGAAACATTAGCCTTGATTTTATTGGGCTTAAAACCAGTTATGCTGAAGTGATAAAGTGATGATGTGTGCCACAGAGTGTGCGGGGTGCAGTGTGTATTGTGGTTTTGTCCCACAGATACAGTGTGTCGACGCTCTAGAAAGATACTTGGTGGAATTTTTTATTGAGAAAGGACAGAGTTAAGAAAGAAATTACCAACTAAAAAAAGACAGTCTGTTCTGGGAATACCGGGCAGGAATGCGCTCTGGATGTGATGCCAGTCTGTCAGTGGGCACCAACACACATTTAGACCCTCATACTGGTAATAATAACAACAATAACAATAATTTTACCTCAGGTTCTAAAGCACAATAGACATTCTCATATAGGGAAAACAAAGCGTTTGTCCTTGTCCACAATGTGCAGCAACTATCTGTTTATTCAGTGTTTAAACTCACATAAAAAAAAATATATATATATATATATATATTTTTTTTTTGTTGTATATATTACAATCAGATTCACACGGAATAAAACGGCATTTTGTCTGAAACTGTAACATATAATTATCTGTCTCATCGACACTGTATTTGAGTAGGAGGGTTGAAAATCGAAGTTGACATTCATTATATAGCAGTAAGTAATTTGGGGACTCAAGGCGAACATGGACATGGGGCCCTCTGCATTCAGTGCTTTTTTACAAGTCTCCCCTTAAACTTCCCTTCACTCGACATCCCACAGCATCTCATCCAGATGTCTACAACAGCCCTGTAGAAACAACAACAACAACAACAACAACAACAACACATTAACTAATGCACAAACAATTTTCTACAGTTAGAATGTAACTCATTGTCAGTTTACAGATCTGATACAGAGACCTTTGTATTTCAACATGATCAGCAGATTAATACTTGACGATTGGCCTCGATTGTCTTCTGTGCTGTTAGAGAAAACCCATGACAGGTCAATGGAGTGACACAAATAATACCAAAGAATACTTATTAAAATAATCACCTCTTATCTTTATCCTAGTCTTCACGTCTTTGTCTTACTCTTCTTCACTCTGTCTGTCTGTCTGTCTTCTTCTGTCTCTTTAATGCTTTAATTTGATGTATTTCTCCTGCTACTCCACTGCTTTCTTTTTCTCCTTCCAATCCTTTTAAAGCATTTTACTGTTTCTCTTCATCATCACTATATTTACTTTCCTCTTTTTTTGTATTTTGTCTTTGCATCTCTTTCCTTCTCCTTTATTGATTTTATTTGATTTGGATCTCTCTCTTTCTCTCTCTTCTTTTTGCTTTCTCCTCAAATTTTCATTCTTTCCTTCTCTTCTCCCCTTTAATTCTTTCTCCCTGTTTATTTATTATTATTTACTTTTTTAAATAGTTTAGTCTTCCTTCATCAAATGAGATTTAGTGGGTGAGAAAAACACATGAATATTGGGGTGTTGGATTAAGAATAATATGAAAATAATGTTAATTTAAAAAATATTTAAAATAATTAGTCTTATTGTGTGCATGGCTGGGGGTAAATAGTTTAGGTCAGGACACTAAAATCTTCAACACACTTTGTTATTCCTGACTCCATATCCACTGATTTTCTGACTTTGTGCTCAATGGAGAGAATAGCGAGTGCAGAACAGCCTCTCTTGTGAAGTTGTTGACCTGAGGTGACCTGTGACTATGTGCTGCACACGTGTGAAAAATTGTGTTACGTGCCAAAGATCCTATTAATAGTCTGTTCTTCTCCCGTTATTTCAGTTTTTTTCTGTCACGTTACCACCACAGCACCGTTTATTTTCCAATTCCAGGATGGTCCAAGTGTCCTGATATAAACTACCACAGAAGTTGCCGGGATGTAGTGGCCAGGACATACCAAACGTGATGTAAGAAATGAAAACCGGTGAGATGGAGTCAGGGTCATGCGGGGTCAAGGCTCACTCATGCACATGGGGAGCGAAGGGAAAGGTTAATGCTGGTTCCAATAGAAAGTTGTCCGATACAGATGACATTTTACTGTTTTACTGGCAACTGGAGACCTAATCGATATTAAGTGGGTGGTCATAATCTTATGGCTGACTAGTGTAAGTTCCTGTTTCACTTATGTTAGAAAGATTTAAACAATAGTTCCCACCCTTCAGCTGTCTCCTTTTCCTCTTACTTTAAAAAATAATAAGGCAAAAGACACAGTCGTGTATACAGTTCCTGTGTAAATTATTATTATAAAAATTATAATACAGTATACATACTGTAGCACATTATAAACATGCCAACCAGCACTATTGTCACTACCACTGCTACAGAAAATTAATCAACAACTCTGAGCAGTCAGAATCAGTTCTATCATGGTATAATAATAATATTTATAATAATAATAATAATAATAATAAATACAGTAGTTATTAGGGTTGATATTTGATGGACATTACAGTTGGGTAAACGGGAAACCTTTTTGGATTTAAAACTAAAAACATGTTTTGTAAAGATAAGGTTGCATTTGCACCAAACACATAATTTTGTCAAACACCACTGTTTGTTAAAAGGTATTTAAAACCATATTTCATAAATGAGATCCTCAGTTTCAACCAATATGCTCTATATAGACTATGGTGTCTTTTCAATATTAAGCACTAAAGGATTTACTTCCTCATTCTGTATATTCAAAATACAATAAAGTGTCACTATGTAAAAATATCATCTAGAATAAAGTTGACATTGATTTTGACTTATAAAAAAGCACATGGATGCAGAAGGGACACTGTATAAGAGTGCTGCAACACCCCCTAGTGGAACACAGTGCCAATACTATTTCACTTAAAACCTATTATGGATTTTTATTGTTCATGCTGTAATAAAATTTAAAATCCTCTAATGGGTTTAAAGTATGATTTAGTTGAGTTCTGTGTTTTAATATTTTATATGTTATTCAGTTATTTATCCAATTGCACTACCCTCTACTTTTTAATGGTCTCTTAATATTGTCATAAATAATTTAAATTTAATTAATAAAAACCTTTGTGGCATGTTTTTATATGAAAATAATAATTGTTGGAGTAGTGTGATATGACCCAATCCCAGGTGGAGTTACTGATACTGCTCTAAAATAGATTACTGTCCTATATCAGCACTAACGGGTGTTTTAGGTCTCCTCTACCACGGCAAATTGTTTTCATTAAAAATTATTTATTTAAGACAGAATATTATGTCATGCTTTTTTTCTACCATTTTTACTTAGATTTGGTGCTGCTAATATTGAGACTCATCACACCATAAGCTTCACCATATCAACAATTATGTCTTTTTCTTTGCTAAATATCCAAACATGTTTAAATTTGTGAATGATTACTTAGATTATATGAAACACCTGCCATACAGTACATCTCCCTGTGAACACGCTGTTGTAGTAGATCCCACATTTTACCTATTGCACCATTCAGGATTAGCCATGTATGAGAAATGTGTGTCCTTGTCAGACTGGAAAAAGAGGAGAGAACGCAGATGTTACTCGTGTATGCACACTTGTGCTGTCGTGTGTAATTCTGAAGCGGATCTCCACTTTTTCCTCCACTACATAACAGCTGCAGCTTTTACACACAGTGCCTAAACATAAAAAAAAATGTATATCACACAGTTCTACTGGGATTGATTTTTTCTCACTTTTATAAACATATACTCGCGTGGCGTAATGGCGTACTAATACTATTTCAGCAAGTGGATTTTAATTATTTTTAAATGTTAGTCATAAGTGTTGGATAAAACTACTTAGTTAGGCTTAAATCATGGGGCCCTGGCAGTTCGGGGCTCTAGGCGCTCGCCTACTAATGGTAACGGTGGTAATGTTAAAAATGGTTCCAACCGAGTAATCTGATTGGACGGGAGGCTGATAACAGACCATAACTGTGCACTGTGACATGTAACTAATATACTCAGTAAGAACACTGATAACATTATGTCATCTTAAACATCACGCCGTCTCTGCAGTAAGTGGTTCTGAATCGCCTCTGAACCTCCGTGTCGTTCTGTTTACAGCTAACGAAGTCTTTCATTTCAATCCATAAGTCTTTAAAGATCTTCTTCTCTAATTAACACGTCTTCTTAAATCTGAGGAATAACATTGATGGGTGCCAGTAATTTTAAAACAAGCATTCTACAGCAAAGATGCTAATGTGTTATTTAATGTAACTGTTTAATTGTTATTTTATTACAATGTGTTTGTATATAATAGAATATATTAACAATAATTTGGCATATAAAAAAGATATACCGACCGAAGTATAATATTCAATGAAGAATAAAAATCATTTTCATTAGAGGAAAGCTACAGTATATTGCATCTCCAAAAATGATTTAAACACTGTCAGATTATAAAATTATAGAAATGTCCAGTTACAGGTTCCAATAGTTTTTTTCAGCTGGGAAATGATGGTGATCTCGACTTTTTGCGACAAACAAACACATTTTAATATTTTAGATTTTCATTATGAACATGGCTCTTTAGTTCTTTCTTCACGAGCTGATATCTGTTGTTCACTTGACTGAACTATGACTCTACACTTTTACTTTTTAAATCACAAATCCTCAGTGACTCACAGTGTAGAGCTTCACTTCCTATTTGTGGTGAAACTTTGTGTGCATCCTTCCTCACTACAGCTGGAGGGAAAAAAAGAGAAAGAAACAGAGATTATAATGAGAGAATGAGATTAAACTGTGGTTAACGTGCTCAGGTGTGTAACGCGTACCTGAAAGGTTTCTCCTCGGTGTGTGTGTGTGTGAGCTCATGACGAGTGAGGTGAGATTTACGGCAGAACGATTTGCTGCATCCGGCGTACACACACTCGAACGGCCTCTGGAAGACAAAACATCACATCATTATAAACTTCAGAAACAAGCACAAAAAGAAACAGGAAGAAAATCAACCATGCAGAAATAACTTCAGCACCCTGAACATTAGAAATCTGAGCTTTATTACGTTTTTTGGTGATGTTGCTTTAATCCAAAATTCACAGTTTAACAGAATATAAACTGACCGCTTGAGTTTTCCTGCCTAGGGCTAATAATCTCATAATCCAATAATCTCTATCTAATAATCCAATAATCTCTATCTAATAATCTCAATCTAATAATCCAATAATCTCATAATCCAATAATCTTATAATCTAATAATCTCAGAATCCAATAATCTCTATCTAATAATCTCAATCTAATAATCTCATAATCTAATAATCTGAGATGTTTGTGTATTTGGTGAAGTCAATCATTAATATTTGTAATTTATTCATAAACATATAGTTTCCTTATTATATACTTAATTCACTTATTGCATTATGAGACTTAAGACTTATGAGACATCTTTACTGTTTGAAGATTTCCTTTTTGTTGTCAATTTCATTCTGCACCGGAGGTTTTTTCCAATAGAGGCTCATAGCTACCAGTTTGGCGTTGGCATTGTGCACGAGATTGAACACTTAGGAACATCTGCACATTGAGAACTTTATAAAATAGCAGAAATTGGGTTATAAAATGCTTGTTTTTAAGTGTTCAGTAATTTTCTGGCAGCACAGTGACGTAGTGGTTAGCACTGTAACCTCGCGCCTCCAGGGTCTGGGTTTGATTCCCACCTTTGTGTGCATAGAGTCTGCATGTTCTCCCCATGCTTGGTGGGTTTCCTCCAGATAGTCCGGTTTCCTCCCACAGTCCAAAAATATTTCAGTGTTTGCTCAGCTCCCAGCGCACCTGATGTAACTAATTAACAGCCTTTTCTGAAGGAAGTTTGTGTGATAAAGCAGGAAAAACATTAACATATGACCCTCCAGTGATCCTCCAGGAATACGATTAAGAACCACTCAGTTAAATGATTCATTAGTTGCACACTTTGTCCAAAATATAAAGCAGACTTATTCTTGAACATGGAAGTACACCAGCTTCAGAAGTCCCAAAAGTTCCAGTTACCTAATCTGTCAAAAAAAGGTTTTGTTAAACTTTGGTTAACTTTTTCTTCAATACAGATTTATATGTTACTTCCTTTTCCTCCACAACACAACAGGACTGAAACAAGCTTTTAAGATGAATTGCTTATTAGTGTGTATGGAAAAAAGATAACTTTTTTTATTAGATGATGTTTGGTTTAATTTTTAAATAAAATTGGTTTCATTTTTAAAAATAAAAGTTGTGTGTGAGGTGGGCAGTATGAACTTCTGCAAAAACCGAATGCGTTTGGTGATCAAACCAGGCCATTACAGGAGTTCCTGGGAGGCCAGTGTTTTAGCATTTCTGGGTCTCAGCGCATTGAGAAAACTTCCTACCTTGATTATATAGGATTGATTATATATATGGGATTATATAGAGAAATAAAGGGAGTTTTTACTCTCAGAACTGTGTTCTGTTATTCTGTACAATCAAAAGTCCCGCTTTAACTTGAACACCTTTAGTATTGGATTTACAGTCATATAATTGATTCATATTTAATTTCTTTTTATTATTAAATGTGTTGGCTGGATTTTGATTGGCTGATGCAGGGCAGAGGTGTGTCGTCATCCTGGGTGATGATTGGCTGATACAGAATCTTATAAAATCCTGGTTTATTTGTGAGATTGAACTTTTAAAAGTAAAATATTCCACAGGCATGATGCTGATTTTCCTTTTTTTTTAAATCTAATTGAATATATTTTTTTTAAATAGATTTATTTATATACATTTATAAATCCGAGGCTTACTAACAACGGATGTTTATTTTCTAATCTAGAGTCCAGACTTTGCACAAATTTGAAGGATTACTGAATGTAAAAAAAAAAAGGGGGGGGAAAATGTAGGAGAAAAAAAAACAAGATTTCGATAAAAAAAATCATATTCACGAACAAAAAAAATATAATATCATACATCATAAATCATATAATGAAATTAGCTTCATGTTGTAAAAAATTGAAACACGAATATAATCACATTGCATCCAGAGAGACGTTAATAGGTGACTGATGATGGAGCAACACTGCCCCCTGCTGCACACAAAGCGTATTACAGCCAAATAAACCAAAACCATGAATGTTAAGGTCAATTTTTAAACTTTTATTTTCTTTTTTTTGTTTGTTTGTTTTATTAAAGAGCCATCATTCCTTGGTGTATACTACAGAGTGTAAATAATCCAGCACCTCAGCTGTGTAATCTCTTCAGGTTTTTAAGCTTTGCTAATGATATTAACAATAATAATAATAATAATCTGTATTTGTATACGTAATGATGTAAAGCAAGAGCTGGGAGTATAAAAACCTGGAAACAAAACCTGAAAGGCACTGAAATACACTTTAATTAACGAGTAAACAAAGACGTTTGTCAGTTTAAACGTTAGCGTCCCCCGTACCTGACTTTATCTCTGATCTTTAAAACGTGGTACTCACACAGTGTGCAATTTATTTGTTGTAATTAATAAGTGTTGTAATAAAGCTGTGCTCTGACACACACACACACACACACACACACACACACACACACACACACGCGACTTTGGTTAAAGAGATTAAAACTAAAAGAAAGCACTTCAGATATAACATGTTGATTAAACCCTAGAGCTCAGTGATTATGCGAGTTGTGCTCTAAACCACATGACGTGTTCTCCCGTTCCCCCGAAAAACCCTCAGTTATCCATGAGAGAGCGCTGGATGGCGTCCTGGACCATCGCGTCCTCGTCTACACCGTAATCCTGAAACGGCAGCGAAACACAAGAGGTTAGAAATAAAAAATATGGGCAAAGTGAGCGAGTAGCAGCAACTGTCTGATTCACATGTTTAAGATTTCTTTATCTAGAACCTTACAGGGTTCTGAGGCCTGGAATAAAATTTGCACAAAAGTTTCCTTGCAGTAGAAGTGGAAATCCAGAACCATAATCAATTAAAGATGAGCCTGATTTATTTATTTATTTTAAACAGGAAAGAAAAAAAGAAAAAATCTGACAGTCATCTCTAGAATTATAATCTCTCTGTGTATCTTTGTTGTTATTTTGTATATTAATCTGTATTTAATTTCCTGAAAGACTTCATTTTTAAATACATTCTTAAATGTAGATTCATCTAAAAAATAAATAAATAAATAACATTTGCAAGGTTAAGCAAAGGAACAGCAATCGTCATTGTCTATTGTAATTAAAACCGGGGGGGGGCAATATTTTTGGAGTATTCGTACAAAGGTGGAATTAATTCGTGAAGAGGACAAACATGTTTTTATTTGTTTGTAGTTTCATGTGTGTTTTTTAATCAGATTAATAGTGTCAGTAAAAGTTTCACAATGATGTCATCATTAATCTCTGATTTGTGTCTCCGCCCACCAGGCCCCGCCCTCCAAGCCCCCTGTTGAAACTACACATGCTTCGAGCATCTGTAATGTAATTTCCTTGTGCACTTCCCTCTTATCCTGAAGGTCCCTGTAGTTCTCCTTTCTCTCCACAGGAACTCTTAAAGGTTCTACGCAGAACCCAAAACAGAACTCTCCCCATTTAGAACCCTTCTAGGACACCAAGAAGGGATCGGATTTGCATGCCGCGGTGGGTTCACTTTCATAACGTCTCTGCTCACGTTATCTGGGCTACAACACGTCAGATTTGTGCGACCGCTCGTTCATTTTAAATACTGGTGGTGATTTTAGTAAAGATCTGTTCGGGGTTCTGCTCTGGAGGACGGCGAGCGGTGGGTCGGCTGTATTTGTGAACATGAACTCCGATCTGCTCATTTTCATTCCAGTCACATGACCACGTATCGTATGTGTATTCGAGCTAGGACCACAAAACCGATCTGAAAAAAGGACAACTGATGTGTATCTTGTGTAGACTGCCCTAAAAAATCTGAACTGTGTCACTTCAAGCAGGTCATGTGAACAAATCGTTTGTCTCTAAGAGAGTTCCATGTAGAACCTTCTTAATGAGGTGAGAACCCTTTCACACACTTATCCAGTTAACACATATGCACTTGACCTGGATACTTACAGGTTCCTTCATTTGTAGGTTCTGAGGGTTCTACAGTTTCTGATTAAACTGTAGAACCTCACAGTGATCTCTCCAGAGGGAGTGTGTCATGTTTTTACATCACCAAAGAAAAGAAACAGAAATCAAATCTACCTGCATTTTGCTTAATAATGTACCTAATAAATAAATAAATAGATACAGAAATATATTAATTAATGAATAAATTATAAAAAATAAAATTCGAGTTTTGAAATTGTTTAAAGTTGACCGTCCTGATCATCAGTTCAGTGAGAACAAAACGTGCCAAAAAAAAAAAGACAAATATAATAAAATAAATAAATAAAATAAAAAATAAACAGGTAGTCATTTAGTTTTCTCTTTTATAATATGAAAAAAAAAGAAATGATACAAAGTAAGTAGTTAAAGAACCAAACACACTAAATATCTTTAAAGTATAAAGTAAGTATATCTCCTTGATCTCTTCTTTTCATCCAAGGGGTGTGCAAACTTTTGCATGCTACTGTATCAGATGAAAGTCTAGTTTGAACACAATGCGTGCGCGCGCGCGCACACACACACGCACACACACACACAAACACACACACACACACACACCTTCGTCCAGCAGAAGCTTCACAGTTCCTCAGAGGGCGTGTCGGTCACGTGATCTGACGTGAACCCCGGAGCAGTAAAGTGTTGGAGGACATGAGATTCTGGCAGGAGGTGTTTTATTCAAGTCAGTCGTGTGTGTGTGTGTGTGTGTGTGTTGTAGAAGTGTGCAGTGTATGCTGTTGCATCACTAAACTCCCCATATAAGCGGTGCTCCGAAACAG
>JAOVVB010000031.1:483654-495827 GCA_028570985.1 Heterobranchus longifilis | reverse complement strand
AGAGTGTCTTTTATGGAAGTTTATTAAAAAAAAACACACAAAAAAGATAAAAATTTATAATATAAAAACTTTGTAATATACGTTATTTATAAAACAGTTCATACGTACAGTGAGGGATGATTTGCGTCTCAGCACATTGAGGCACTGTGTTAGTTTTATTTAGCACATTTCATACATTTCTTTGTGACTGGAAAAGTATTGGCGCCCCACGACATCCTGGTGAGCGTTCCAGAGTCTCCTTCATGTGTCGTTCTGTCGATGTTGGAGATGCTTGTAGATGATCTTGGACCCGTCCTCCATCCACAACATTTTTATTTCGTTCCTATTTAAATGCTTGTGCACAAATTTTTAAATGCTCGCTGTCAACATTTACATCTGGAACCTTCTGGCAGAGGCAACCAGAAAGCTGTGTTCTGGTGACATGTGAAGCAGAGCCGCGTGATATGATGCTAATCATGATGAAACATCCAAAAATTCTGAAACGTTTAGAATTCCTGAACCGAAACTCGTTCGTTATCTTCATGGCGATGGACATGGAAGCAGTGTCCCCCCCGGTGCAAGCCTGGATCTCATCTGGCAACAAAGAGGGATTCGATAAAAGCAGAACACTCTTATTTCTTAATTCGTTTGTGTTTATTTCAAATATTAATTTAAGGTGACAGTTGGTAGAGTGAAGATTATATTATTTAAAGAAGACTCTAGAAAATTCTTCAGATTTAAAAAAATATATTGTATTTATAGCATGTCTTCTCTTAAACTTTATGAACAGACGATATCAAACCTCAACACGCTGTAAACATCATGTGATAGGAAGCTCCGCCCACTCAGATATTAAATCACTATTACAATTATCATTAAAAAGCTTGTTGATCTATAGGCTAACATAACGGATGCCAACCGCATGTAAACACCAAGAAGACAAGACAAGGCTAGCGTACATGTTAGAGCTAACTACAGCGGTTACGTGTGAAATCAGGTCTCTTTCCACAAAATTTTAGTTTTAAGTTTGTTTTTCATTTATTCTGAACTTAAAATCTCAGTTTCTTGATGCTTCTATGAAATCTGACATGAAATGTTCAATCCTCTCCGTGGTTAAAATTAAATTACAGAGTAATGTCCTAAAAAAATTGTGATGGCAAGAGGAGAAGGTTTTATAACGGAGTGGAATTTTATTGGTTAATCAATGAACCAGTGATGATTTTTATTTCTTCACTTTTTTTTCCCCAAGCTTCTTGAGATAAAATTAAAAAAAAAAAGAAATTTTATCTCTAACCTCATCACAAGATGAGATGTTTTGTGGTTTTATGTATTCAAAGCAAATATGATTTTTTTTTTCTTTTTAAGTCATAGGAATATTAAAATGGCACCAGTGAACCTTTGGAAAAAAAAAGTTTTTGAAATATAGTTTCAATAAAAAAATAAAAAAAAAGCAGCAAACACTACAGTTATGGTGTAGACAAGAATGAAACTCTTGCTACATGTTTCTAAAGCTCGGACATCTCGGGTTCGTATCAAACGCTGCTGGTTGTCAGACGTGCGATGGTCAGTGACGTGAGAGAGAACCGGCAGGGGGTCGGATGTGAGTCGAAACTGCTCTCGAGACGCTCCAATCACACGCCTGATTAACCCAGTGAGCTCAAACGTAAAGCGCGAAAGTGGCTCTGGCTTTGCCGGTTGCAGGGTCAAAGGCCACTCAACCCATCTGTCCAATCAAAACATTAGCTGGTCACCGGTTTGGCGTATTTAAATTCCATTCTTAGATGAGCTTTTCAGCATCATTTGAAACGTTAAACTGGTGTGAAATGGACGCATGGGTGGACGGATGGATTCGTTCTTGCTTTCATTTCCATTTGTGGATCTGATTAGTCTCTGATTCAGGATCAGAGCAACCCAATCTTATTTGTATTTGCTTGTGGAGACACTATACAGCTATTTAACAAACCATTTTAAAATTCTTTTATATTGAATATAATATCTTTTTTAATACAGAGATTTGGTATTTTTCATCTTTTTTTATTTAATTGTATTTAAATGAATTTTTTTATTTTATTTTATTTTTTATTTTTGGAAAATCCATCATTAATGATTGCATTTTTAATAATTAAATATGTAACGATGCTAATCAAAAGAAGTGGCAACAAATGTTTCCGGGTTATCACAGGAACTCAGCTGGGAGTTATCGCCACGTCCCCCATACAGTCCTGACCTCGCTCCAAGACATTTCCACAAGGAGTTCATGGGAGGCCGGCGTTTCAGACGTGAATCAGACAGATAGTCCGATCGTGGCTTCGGCGTACTGAGAAAACTTTCTACCTTGATGGTGTCCAAGCTCTAGTGAGACACTGGGATAAGTGCATTAGTGTATCAGGGGATTATATAGAGACATAAAGGGAGAAGGGAGTCTCAGAACTGTTCTGTTAGTCTGTACAATAAAAAGTCCTGGTTTGACTCGAACAGCCCTTGTATAAGTAATAAACATGTGTGTAGTGCTGTTACAGGAAAATAAGCAATAATGGCGAGGTGTAATAAAGTGGAGTTAGCTTTGTCATGCCAAGAATCCCAACATGCATTTTATTCCCCTTAAACCACGTCAGGTTTCTGACAGGAACAATGTTTTAAATTTATTATTATTTTTTTATGCCATTAGTTCATAGTCACACTTATCATTAGCAAAAGAACTTGGTTCCTTTTTTGCAGCTGCGACGTTCCCCTTGCCAACCCCTTTCTTTTCCTTAAAAAAAAAAAAACGCAGCTTGCCATATTGCTGAAAAATCTGCAAAGAATCATTAACTCAGAGTATTTGCTTTTAAATCTGTCCCTGCTCCAGCTCGAGGTTTAACACTTTCCATACCGCTGCACTTTTTCATCAGCACTAATATTTGCTCTACACTTTGCTCGGTGTCCGGTCTGCTCTGCGCTCACTCTACAAGCCCCAGTGTTGACTGTGCACAACTTCCTGTACTTCCTGCAGCGTAGCCGTTAGCGCTTCGCCTCATTACCCGATTGCATTACATCCTTCCTGAGCGTCCCGTTCCTCTAAAGACACCTCATTCCCGCTTCCCAGAGTCAGATAGATGAGTTTTATCCACAACTCCGTGACCGAATCCAATGATCCTGTCGCTTGTCCCCGCGCCGTCTCGGCCCCATGGTGCTCCGCTTCGCCTTCTTAATAAACCTCGCCTCTTCTCGGCCTTTCCGGCTCCGATGGAGGTTTTGGGGACGACGGGGAAAAAGAGGCTAATGTGTTTGAACACCGCCCTGAGGGTGAATCCATAAAAATGGCCCGTGCGTCAGACGACGAAGGCAATGAGCTGTGCGATGAATTATCCCTGATGGAGGAGACGGAGCCAGGTGCCGGGCGTCAAGAGGCGCAAATTATCGCTGTGTAGTATTCACAAACGCTTGAGACATTTTGACAAAAACTATATTGTCCAGGAAACTTAAACTAGGTTAAAGTTGGTCTTAAGCTATTAGGCTAGGCGAGCGACAACGCAATGTGTTATTAATTTTTATGATTGTGAATATTTTATGGTTAAAGTATTTTTAAAAAATTACATAATGATGAACATATTGGTGTTAGAAAGCTGTAACAAATGGGACAATGATTTATAGAGCATAATTCTTCACTAACTCAGGGGATGCAGCGCTAACCTACGGGCAGCTCGTAGGCGCGTGTCCTGTTTGTCTGGAATATTTGTGAGGGAGAATAACGCGATAAAATAAGGCCAATTAAAAGGTACTGTAAGGAGGTACTGTAAATCTGGCATTTCATAATTCAAACATTTTTGTTTCTCATTACACAGTTTTTAGAAGTTACATCTGTTTCACACCTAACGTCTGGGCGAGTCCCCAGCTTCACACCCACGTAGACAGCTTCCGTCTCGTGACGTCGCTCCCGTTGCTCCTGACGCGCTGCTCGTACCACGCGCTCTCTTCACCGCTCGGGTTTCTGCACCATAAACCCCCCGGTCCGGCTCGTCTATCTTCCTCTTTCTCCTGCTCTTAATCTCCCTGCTCTCTCACTCTCCGTCTCGTCCTAGCTTCACTTTTAGGAAGTAAAATAAAGGCGAGGCCTGATTTCAGACTATGGTGAGGGGTCAAAAATAACGAAGGACTTTCCCGCAGCTTAGCAACAAAGGGCCTGAGGACAGACTGAAGGGTCTGAAGGGAGTGTATCTCCACAGGGAGGGGTTTTAGCATTACGCCACAGCTATACGGTTTAGTTTGTTTTGTAAAGAGGGTACAGATAAGATGCCAATTTTAAACCTAAAAAGTGAGGAAAAGATCCACTACATCATTCAGTCATCCATCCATCCATCAATCCATAAATCCATCCAAACACCCAATCATTCATTTATTCATCCATCCATCCAAACACCTAGTTATTCAGCCTATTCATCCATCCATCTACATATCTATTCTATTATCCACAAAACCGTTCACCCCTGCAGCCCCCAACCAGGCTTTCATCCATCTATTCTTTGACCCACTCATTAATTCTTCATGCCCCTACTCTGTCCTTTCATTTATTAACTCCCATTCATCTCCACTCCCATTCAGACACTCATCAGTTCATTCATCAATGCTTTCATGCATTCATACATCAACACGATAATTAATTTTCCTGTCCATCCAATTAACTTCAATTCAATTCAATTTTATTTGTATAGCGCTTTTAACAGGTCACAAAACAGGTTTACAGAATTAAAAGAAAATATGGAAATGTGTCTGAAATGTGACAAAATGTGTATGAATCAGAATGATCAGATCGTCCCTGATGAACAAGCCGAGGGCGACGGTGCTGAGGGAAAAATCCCCTGAGATGGTAATAGGAAGAAACCTTAAGAGGAACCAGACTCAACCGGGAACCCATCCTCATCTGGGTGATAACGGATAGCAGGGATTGATCTGCAGTCATACTGTGTGTCAGGAGGCTGGAAGTTCAGTATAACAGGAGATGTGGAGAAGTTCATATGGAGTCCAGTTCGTTATTGGAGGCTCAGGTAGACTGTAGGAAACTCCGGTCCTGAATGGAGTCCAAACATGCTTGGCTAAATAAATAGGTTTTTAGCCTAGACTTAAACACTGAGACTGGTGTCTGAGTCCAGAACATCTGTTTACCATACATCTATCCATCTACCCAGCATCTGTCCACACACCCACTATTCAATCAATCTATCATTCACCCATTCTTCCCTACATGTCCACAACTCAGTCATGCACTCATCCACTGATTTCATCCGTCCGTATTTTATCTCTTTTCGTCCATTCATCCATTCACCTGCTCATCCATTCATCGACCTCCCTCCCTGTCCATCCTTCTGTACATAAACCCAGTTATCCACTGAACCATTCATCCATTCGTCCACCTCCTCCAGACTGAAATGAAGTTGAAGATAGAAACCCGTACAGGAGACGTTAGTTAATTTTTAATAAAGTGTTTATTTTAATTAGGAAGGAACGGCTGATATTTAAATACTCGAATATGGTTCCTGCTGCGGCGCTAAACTGTAAAACAATGGCGAATCCGAGCGAATGCTTCAGGTGGTAACGAGTTGTTTAATTCATTTTTCTCCCATTTTATCACACATTTATTTTAATAACACGAAATGAAAGCAGCTTGATTAAGTGACAAATTGTTTTTGCGTTAATGTCGGTGTCTCGAGTCGTAGCGGTGTTTGTAATTAGCAGCCTACTAGAGCGACTCGGCGGGGTTTAAAGCGTGCTTTTATGAGTTTTGCTTTAAACAGTAAAGTTACAATTAAATATGATGTTCTGCATCATTAGTTTCACAATATTATTTATTTGTGTAGTTCAATTTAAATTTATTTGTGTAGCGCTTTTAACAACGCGGTCCCAAAGCAGCTTTACAGAACTAAAATATAAATATGTGGCATATTGAAATATGATTAATAATTTAGCTTTACCAAACAGAAAAGCAGGAGGTCTTTTCTGGGGAAGCATCAACTGACACCGTCGACTTCACGCAAGAAATGTAGTCGGGAAAAACGTCCTGAATGCGTGTGATGTTAGGGCATTTAAATGCTTGGTGAAGTTGCATGATTAAAATAAACTGAGCAGTAAAAACCAGGGCCCGTGTTTACTGCGTGTCTCAGGATTGCACTTAAAGTTCATTTTAGGACTGAAAATATTCCTAGCTCAGAGTAGGACATAAAAGTTGTTGATGAAGCTTCCTACTCTTATTTTCAGCGAGGAGTAGGACTGCACCAAAGAAAAGTTGATGACATCACGTCAAGTAGGCTGCATGTTATAGTGGGTGAGTTTACAGGTTTTTTAGTTTTAAACTGTAGAAAAGGGAAACCCTGAAATCAGTGGCAGTGTGTGAAAGCTTTATGTACACAGACTAAACTTAGACGTGTGACTCGATGGCATGACACCATCCTAATCAGACTGCTCCAATCACAACTGTTGAAAGCTTTTAGCTTGTGGAGGAGGGAGTAAAATGTAAATAAATAATTAAAGTAAAATTCTGCCCTACTCTTATCTCTAAAGATAAAAGTGAATAGAGGCGATTTGTGTAAGTATCAGTGCCACCTGTCAGTTTCCCGCACGTACCCCTGAGGAGGGTGAAACACGGACACGCCGTGTCAATAAAGTGATGAAGTGCTGCTTAGAACAGAGAATCTAAAAAAAAACACTATTTAAATCGATCAAATAATTTAATATTAACACATAAAATGTATATTTAAATACGATTATTTTAATGTGTGTGCCATTGATGATGCCCATGACTCGTTTTTCATTGATTTCACGCTGTGTCTCATGTATGAATCTGCACATGATCTGCAGTGCCGTAAGAGCAGCTGTTACTAAAAAAAAAAGCGTAAAGTATCAGTCACCTGCAGAGATGGTATACAACATGTTTGTTATTGGACCAGTTACATACCGCACGCGATGTAAAAAGAAAAAAAAAATATATTTTTGTCCAAACGTCTTGTATGAGCTCTGTGTCACTCAGTGTTACTAGAACATCACTTCTCCGTGTGCTTCTCTGCCTGAACACCATTTCCTCACTACTCCTAACTCCTTATGTTGAGAAGTAGCTCTTACTCCTACTCCTAAGAGTAGGACCAAGAGTGGCGTCATTCTGAGAATTTTTGGCCACTTAGGAGCGATTTTCTTCTCTGAGACGCTTACGGGCCCAGAGCCATGTTTAATAGTTAAAGTAAGAGCAGTTACACACACACACACACACACACACACACACACACACACGTGACAGAGAGAGAGAGAGAGTAAAAATATGTACACTATACACATACACACATATCTAATCATGTCTGAGCAGGGGACTGTAAGCCGTTACTCTCTGCTGTGCCGACACTCGAGGAGTTTTTCAGGGTTCGGCCGCGGCGCGAGTGTGACGTCTGCGCTTATCTCACCGCAACGCCTCGGCTCAGCTCTCTTTATCAGGAGACATCAGGAGACTCCACGGCTGTGGGCGAGCAGCAGGGCAGAACCCACAGGACGGGCAGGAACACGACAGCTGGATGTTTAAACCGTCTCACTAAATCTCTTAATCTATCATCAGATCCGATCTGTCTGTTTACATCTTTGTATACACAGATTAGAAGAGATTAGATCAGATTAGTGTAGGTTTTGAAGAGGTGTTACAGCTGATCTTCAGGCACGTCAGCATTTTTAACCTTCTCACTCGCCACATGTGCGGTTAATCGTCTCCCTCCGAACTCGCTGATTTCATTCCTTTTTATACAGGAAGTGTTTGTGTTTTGGGAATTTTAATCGAGTGACATTTCTGTGATTATCTAATGTTTCTGCAATCTTAAGACCTTGACATAACAATAAAATTGAAAAAAATTTTTTTAAGCAAAATATTGTATAATATTCTATATTCAGTATTTAATATAAAATAGGAACCAATATTTAATTTAGTTTTCCTCATAAATTTTACAGTTAAAAATGTTATGGAATAATAAAAAGAACACAGCGGTACCTCGGCATACGAGTTTAATCCGCTCGGGTTCTTAATTGAAATCCCGCATTGTTCCATAGGAAATATATATATATATAAATACAGATAATCCGTTCCAGCCACCCAGAAATATAATAAAATACCAATATTATCAATTTCCAAAACTATAATCAGATCTTTGCATGTAAATTAAACAATTAAAACATTTAGAAAAGACATGAAGAAAAATATGAATTAAATTTAACATTAAACCTCTCTTAACCTTAATTTATGATTGAAGTGACTCGGTCACTTGCACGCCGAAAATGCTTCGTATGCCAAAGCAAATTGCTTGCAAAATTAAAATTTTTAAGGCGGGTCGTTGATATGGCATACATATGTATTTTTGGTAGTTCGGTGGTTAAGGCATTGGACTATGGTCCAGAAGGTCCCAGGTTCGAGCCCCCCCCCACCACCACTACATCGTCCATGTTGGGCCCTTGAGTAAGGCCCTTAACCCTCAACTGCTCAGATGTATAATGAGATAAAAATGTAAGTCACTCTGGATAAATGCTGAAATGTAAATGGTAAGTTAAGAATCTAAATATTTTGGATAGATTTTGTGAGTTAAACGTGTGGAAAAATGATTTACCCGTTAAAAAAAGAAATAATCAGGAGGGTGACTGGTGCCTCGGAGTCTAAGATGTTCAGCTTTTCATTGGCTGAGTGAGTGAACATGGGAGCGAATGGGAGGAGGGAAGTAATGAAATGGGGGGAAAAGAAGTGATTATGAAGGTATGAAAGAGAGAGAGAGAGAGAGAGACAGGATTGAGACTGCAGAAGTGATATCGAGCAGCAGAAGTGATATCGATCTGCTTTTTCTTCCCCCACAAAATGGACACGCTTGCAAACATGTGTGTGTGTGTGTGTGTGTGTGTGTGTGTGTGTCTGTGTTTTCACACCAGAGTCTTTTAATCGCATGTCTACATCGGAAACGCTACACTACAGCCAGGTTAAAGAGCTACTTCAGACACGCCATCAGAGTTCTTTTTTTTGCTCACGTTATCAGCTTTCACTTCATATCTGAGAGCTTTTTATAATTCAATTTAAGCCCCACCTCCTTTCCGTCTCACTGTTTACAGTCTTCAGGTTTAAATGTGTTTAAAAGCATTCTGCATTTAAAAAAATATATAATTGTTATATATGTTATATTGTATAAATATATATGTTTTTTTTTTACCGTTGCTATGGTTACCAAGGTTCACTAAGTGTCACCCGCTCTACAGTCTGTAAGATGAGATGGACGTAAATAAAGTTAGTTTTATGAAAATACAGCAGTAAAAATTTTTTGTTCATAAACTGCTTCCTGTTTCTCACAGGCTGGGTGCCGCACCGGATTATGGCATGTGTGTGCTCCAAAACAAACTAACAAACACAACAAAAGCTAGTTCTTATCGGTGCGGACGATTCACGAGAACAGCTTTAAGATTTACTTACAGCTCCGCCTTGATGTGAAACGCTAAGGCGAGGTTTGTGGGCGCTTTCTTAACAGCAGGACTCGGTGAATACTTTGTTTGTTTGTTTTGTGCTGCCACATTATTCATGCAAGCGGCGTTCAGGTCAAACCGTGTGCTGAAATTTCTGGTAAATTAGGGTGTAAAAGCGATTGACATTTACAGAAGACTTCAAGCACAGTACGGTGATGAGACTCTGTAAAACATTTGAACCCTGCGAACGTTTTAAAGAAGGCCGTAGGTGTGTGAATGACGATCCTGAGCCGAGGAGGATCGCAGCCCACTGCAGTCGTTCCCGTGACCATGCAGCGAGTGAAACGTCTGATCGTTGGCTGGGAGTTTATTGCCACGTCCCCCCCGTACAGTCCTGACCTCGATCTAAGACATTTACGCATGGAGTTCCTGAGAGGCCTGCGTTTCAGACGTGAAGCAGGCATAGCTTTAGTGTATTGAGAAAACATGCTACCTTGATGGTGTCCAAGCTCTAGTGAGACACTGTGATAAGTGCATTAGTGTATCAGGGGATTATATAGAGACATAAAGGGAGTTTTTACTCTCAGAACCGTGAGAATCTGTTATTCTGTACAATCAGAAGTCCCAGTTTGACTTGAACAGCCGATAGAAAGTAGAGAGATCAGAATGTTAAAAAAATTCTTCACAACACTTATTTGAGGTACAAATCAAAGTCAGCAAGTAAGTCCATTATTAAAGTAAGTGTGTGTGTGAGAGACTCACCACAGCCGTACGCCCGGTTAGCCTCCAGCGTGTGCGCGGCGTCTTTAGCGGCGGCGGTGCCGATCAGATGGCTGTACTTGTCTCTGTAGTTGGAGCTGGGAGACGCCGGCCTCTTCTGACTCTGACTCGCCGCCTCCTCCTCCAACGCCGCCTGCTCCTGAGGGAGGGAGTGGGCGGGGCAGCGGGATATGATCCAATCAGACTGACAGTAATCTAATTATCAGATATTCACCCACATCAAATCAGCCTGAGGGAGGTCACATGACCCACCTCTGAGCGCTGGCGTTACACCCTGAACTGAGCTCGAGAACAGAGGTAACTCCGTACACACACCCCGCGCGCGCACACCCCGCGCGCGCACACCCCGCACTACATGTACTTTAATGTTTAACCTTATTTAATCTGTTAATAATAACTCCGCCCCCACTCTCACTGAAACACAAAGCCATGGTATGAGTGTGTGCAGGTCTTGAGTGTGTGTCATGAGTGTGATAAATGTTTGAGTGTCAGGAGTGTGTGTGTGTGTGTTATGAATGTTTTATAAGTGTGTTATAAGTATCTGTATGTGTTATGAGTGTGTGTGCATTATGAGTGTATTATGAGTGTGTGTGTTTGGTAGCACTAATGAAAACAGTTTCTGTCATACACACACACCTTCAGTTTGCGTCTCTCCTCCGCTTTGGCCCGATCCCACTCCTCTCCTCTACGATACGCCTCCAGCTCCTCATCCGACGGGGCGAACTCCTGCACACACACACACACACACACACACACACACACAGTCATGATCAAACCTAATAGGTGTGTGTGTGTGAGGGAGATATTTAAATGAGCAGTCAGTGCAGACCTTTTTGAAGAGCATGACGTATCTGCTCTCTTCATCGTCCCCGAAGGAGAAGGAGGTCAGGCCGGCCACCTCGGCCACGTCATGCCTGAGCCACAACACCCACGCACGCACGCACACACACGCACGCACACGCGCACGCACGCACGCACACACACGCACACGGGGAGCAACATGACTCTTTAAGTATTGGCACCTGTAAGATAACTTTAAAACAAAAGCACACCGATGTGCTGGACTCACAGGATGCTCCTCTCGATCTTCCCCATGGGCTCGTACTTCTTCTTCTGCAGGCTGCTGTCCTGAATGAAATCAGACACGTCCTTCTCCATCTGATCCCAACATCAGCAACAAGAGAGTTCAGTCAGTCAGATCACACACACACACACACACACACACACACATATACACACACACACACTCGTACCTTCTTCCTGAACTCGGCTTTCTTCCTCTTCTCATCCTCCTGCATCTTCTTCATGCGAGCAGCCTGCTCTGTGGCGCCCCCGCAGGACCGTTCAGGGGAAGGCAACACAGAAATTTACCGCTCAGCCATATTTCCCCGTCATATAGTTACTGCACAGTGAAATTCTTTATTCTTTGCAAGCCTGCATTAGTTAGTATGTTAGGGTGGTCAGAGCGTTATACAGCGCCCCCTGGAGAACACAGGGTGAAGGGCCTCGCTCAAGGGCCCAACAGGGGTAACCTGGCAGAGCTGGGACTCAAACCCTCGACCTTCTGATCAGTAACTCAGAGCCTTACCACTAGGACACAGACAGTTTGAAAATGTTATCTTATTTTTTTTGTACATCATTATTTGTGATCCAGCCTGGCCTTGTCCCAAACCACAGTCCACCCTAAACATCACAATAAACTTTAGAGATATGTTTTTTTTTGTCTCTTGTAAATAAAACTTAAATATTAAATCACATGAAAAAAAATTAACAAACCAATTTTAATAAAAATCACCAGCAGCAGCTTTTCTTCTTTTTGTTAAACAGTCTTAAGGAGGAGGGTTTGTGATTTGGGACACAGCCCATCCAGTTTCTATTGAAACGCTACGGAATAATTAGAAGCAGCCAATCATAATTAAGGGCAGCGGTGACGTCACCAAACGCGGCCCCATTTCCGCGCCTGTGATTGGAGG
>JAOVVB010000031.1:236048-249296 GCA_028570985.1 Heterobranchus longifilis | reverse complement strand
TGATAACAGATGCCATTAATACAGGTAACGAGTGGAGGACAGAGGAGCCTCTTAAAGAAGAAGTTACAGGTCTGTAAGAGCCAGAAATCTTGCTTGTTTGTAGGTGACCAAATACTTATTTTACAGAGAAATTTGCCATTTAATTCATTAAAAATCCTACAATGTGATTTTCTGGATTTCGTCTCTCATAGTTGAGATATGCCTATTATGAAAATTACAGGCCTCTCTCATCTTTTTAAGTGGGAGAACTGTAATACAGTAGCCCCACCGTAATACAGTAATGGTCCAGTCAGTGATTTTATTTGAAGTTTTCTGAAACTAGGTTTAAAACTCAGGCCTTATCCACACTATCAATGCAAATCTCTGTTAAATAGAAAACTGAAACCATATCTGTCTGCTGAAGTGCTGCATCATTCATGCAATTAACTGTAGTTTTATTTTCAGCACAGCTTTACAAAAGTCTCAGTCACACTATTTCAGCTTATTGTTTATTTGGACTGTTAGTGAATTTTGGCTCTGTTACAGAAATAACTGTCTCGGGTAATTTCCAGTCACTGATATTTACCATTAATACATCACGACATCATGTGAGACATATTTTAAACTGTAAAAGTGACCATGGACTTGCCATGTTTCTTAACTGTGAAATGTAAATGGCTTGGCTAAGCTTTTATGAGATTTATAAACAGCCATACTGTGTTAAAAGCAACAGGTTCCAGTTTCAATTTAATTACATTTTATTTTTACATTTTAACAATGGTCGCAAAGCAGCTTTACAAAATCTAAAGAAAAAAAAATTTGAAAAATGTGTATGAATCAAAATGATTAGATTGTTAATTGAGGTAAGTTTCGGGTAAGTATACCAAGGACCTTGTGTAATAAAAATTCTTTTTCCTAGTTCAAAATTCTACCGAAATCTCCTGAGTTCTCATTTATACTAGTAAACCTTTCAAAACTAATCAGCAAACCTTCCCGCTCGACCGCTTTACAGGACTCATTCGATGGCGTAGACTGGGAAATGTTTAGGCACAGAACTGATAACATCAGCGTGTTTCCAGAAGTGGTTGTGGCCGCTTGCGTCGGGTGACATGGACTTGTACAAGGCTGCGTCATGCAACGTTTGAAAAACAGTGAAGGAGGTGAAGCAGCACTACGGGAGGAAACTAGAGTCACAGCTCCAACAGAGTAACTCTAGGAGCCCGTGGCAGGGACTAAGGAACATAACGGAATACGGCTGCTAAGATTCCATCATAGTTTCTGTCCCAAAGAAACCCCAGCCTGCTTCCCTCAACGATTATCGACTTCAGTGGTGATGAACTGCTTTGAGCGGCTGGTCAGAAACTTCATCATCTCTTCACTTCCTGACACACTTGACCCTCTACAGTTTGCTTACTATCCAAACTATTCAATTGATGATGCCATCTCTCATCTCCTTCACACATGTCTGACTCACCCGGACGCTAGAAAGGGGAAGTATGTTAAAATGCTCTTTGTCAACTACAGCTAATTCCCTACACAAAGACAAAGACAATTGTTAAAAGCGCTATACAAATAAAATTTAATTTAATGCCTCCCTTACCCTCAGCACTGGAGCCTCTCAGGATTGTGATGGCGCCGGTGAGGTCGACTGCTCCGACCACCTTTTCTTTGTTTTTTGTTTTTTAAGTTAGTTTTCAGCGTTTTAAAATCGGCAAAATCACCACCATTGAGTACATTAAGTATGATAGAGACAACATGAGTGTTGTTCCTCTTACACGCTCCTGCACACCAAACCCGGAACTACTGTCCATCATGTGTCGTCCTTTTTATTTACCTCGGGAGTTCACATCGGTCATAGTCAGTGCCGTTTATATTCCACCACAAGCGGACACGGACACTGCCTTATGCGAGCTGCAACATCCTCCCAGTTAAAGTGGACGGGGCCAGACTGACACACTCAACTAGTGAAGTACTGAAAATGTCCATGAGAACTTTACGAGTAAGAACGAAAACATCCAGAAGAAGTTATTTTGATCTCCGTTGACCTTCAGTGTTGAGTACTGGATCAGTTGAGGGTCGTGACAGAGATACAGTAAAATAAACCAATGTCACAAGCGGCCCATTCTGACTGGGAAAATTATGCTAATGAACAGAACCTGGTCCTGCCCACATAAACTGGGAGAAGCGTGTGTCGTGTTCAACTTGGTGTCATTTCGCTCTACCTCCATCATGACCTGTACCATGCTGGTCAGATACTGCTTGGACACGACCCCTGTCCTAGTGGAAATGGGAAGATCTCAGACCTCGACTTTGGAGTGTGAGAAAGCAAAACTAAGTGCACCCATGTTTTAGTCCTAATCTCCCTAAATAAAAAAAATAAAAAAAATAAAAAACAATAAGAGGTTAGAGCCTTTGTCCTATTTTTGGTGAAAACTTTAACCACCTCAAATTCTCCCCAAATAACCCAGCATGTGTTAAGGAGGTAAAGTCAAACCCAGGTGTGCAGGTTTGGTGCTCCTATCGCACTCCAAAGGGGAGATCTGAGAAAAACTAAATGGAAAAATCTTTTGATTTCTGAGGAAGTGCTGTGAGGAAGACACATCTGGATGCTGAGGAAGAAATAGATGTTAACTGTTTCACCTGGACAGTTATTGCTTTCAGAGCTTTTTTGTTGTTGTTGCTCTGTTGATGAACACCTGGTCCTGTGTGTGTTTCTGGAGGCAGCACTGAACAGAAATGCTCTCGCAGGAACCTCCTGGTTAAGCCCCAACATCCTAATATGTCTCTCTCTCTCCCTCTCTCTCACAGTGCTCTCCAGAAAGTTTCTAATTATAGCCCATGACACACCGCTCTCACTCTGCAGTGATAAAACTGAAGTGAAAGGAGATGGACATGAACACAACACAGGGTCTCATTAACCCAAATCACTTACTGTATTATTATTACTTGCTCATTTTTCTCTGATTTTCTAAATCTGTTTTATATAGCAATCATTAATGTTATTTAATCAGCTGTAAGAAGGTTTAAATAACAGTAATGTAGGAGTGTAAATGCTGTATGTTTTATTGACTGGAAAGTGTCAGAAATGAGAGGCTCAGATCTCCACTTTGGAGTGTGATAGGATCACCAAACCTGCACATCTGGGTCTGTCTTCACCTCCCCAATGCATACTGGGAATTTGGGGAAAATCTGAGGAGGTCAAAAATCTCATGCAAAAAATGACAAAGGCTAACAACCCCTTACTGTTTTTTTATTTTTAGATGAAATTTTTGAGATTCTTAGATTTTCCTATCACACTCCAAAGTGGAAATCTGAGCTTCTCATTTCTGACACGTTCCAGTCAACACTCCTACATTTATAAACCTTCTCACAGCTGTAAATATTCCTCCTTTAACAAATATTACATGCCATAAGACACAAAAACAGTCAGAAGTGAATCTGGAACAAGATGTAATCATTATCAGTCTTTGTGATGCAGTTACCTTAGCATGTTGACCCTTGTCACGGAGTCAGCATGCTAAGGTAACTACATTTACAGCATTATATTTGAGCTTCATTGATCATTGATCATGCTTTAGGGAGGTCAGGACCAAGACAGGGGTGCATTAAGGGGTGCTCTCTCACCCTACAAAGCTGAGATCTGAGATCCTCCCTAATACCTATATCTACCTGTACTTCCACAGCTAAGTTCAATTTCCTGATTAGAATGTCCGATTCTCTAAACTTTATACTGTTATACTGGCAAAAATAATACATTTGCTGGTCCAAACCAGCTTAAAGAAAGTGTTTGTTACAGGTGTGACATGAAATAAAATACTGCACATGACACATGTTCAAAAACAGAATTTTTCACAATCATCCTTAAAATCTTTATATCACATATGAAATAAATTCCTGACTAACCCTGGACCTAAATTAGACTTACCTCCGTTTCGGTCTTGATTGTCGAGTCCTTCTGCTCCGTGAATGTAAAGCTGAGTAACCACCTGAGGGTAACCTCGAAACGAACTCCAGCAGCTCACGTGGGGTTTATCTAGATCCAGCTCCCTACAACACACACAGAGGAAAAAATATGAGGGAGTGTTGGGTTGTACACACTGGAGAAGATGGATGAGAAGGTGCAGAAGAGTAGCAGGAGTGATCTGAGACAGAAAGGTACAGTAGCAGCAAGAACGAAAGGGAAAGTTTACAGGACGTTAGCGAAACAAGCAATGTTACATGTGTACAGTTTGGAGACGTTGCTGCTGACAAAAAGACAGGAAGCAGAGCTGGAGGTGGCACAGCTGAAGATGCTGCAATTTGCTTTGGGAGTGACATGAAGGGACAGGATTAGAAATGGGTATATTAGAGGGGAACAGTGCAGGTGTAGGACGGTTTGGGTCCAAAGTTAGAGAGGCCAGATTAAGAAGGTTTAGACATGAGGAAGGATATGGGGTAAATCGCGAGGAGAATTTTAGCGATGGAGCAGTGAGGAAGGACATGCAGGAGGTTGGAGTGACAAGGGAAGATGTGGAAGTCAGAGGTTGATGGAAACAAATGGTCTGCTGTGGCGACCCCTAATGAGAGCAGCCAAAAGAAGAAGTTGGATTGTACACTCTGCAGCAGTGATCTAGAACTCTTAAGACAAGCAATGAAATCATGAAGGTTTTAAAACAAGTCCAGTTGCCTTTAGTACCACAATGACCTAGTACCTGACTGTAAAGGCCACACTGACCAAAAAGTTAAAGGTGAATCTGTGGAATCATGAGTCAAATCGTGAATCAATAATTTATTCGAGAGGAATCTGGACACTTGATTTGCATTTGACTTGCCCTTGTATAATGTCCTAGGCATGACACAACAAATCAGTGAGTTATTTTAGCCTCAGAAGCTACCTGCAAACACCAGCTCTCTCTCAGTGAATACAGCTCTTGTCTAACCAGTGTTAAACCTGACTAATACTATAAAAGTTCTGCACTCACGTCATGAGAACTGACCTGTGATGTGCAGTGCGATCCCAAAGTAACATACGAGTAATGCGTACCTGCACCCGGCGTCTTCCTCGGTGTAAACCCGGAGCATGAACTCTCCCAGGGTGTCGGGTTTGAAGGTGGTCGGGATGATGACATAACGACCTTTTTGCAAAACTTTCCTCATGAACACCGAGCGTGCATTGATGAACATGGACGTGGCGACGGCCTGCTGGGTGATGATGTCATGCATGCGGTACTTTCTGTTCAGCTCCACCTTGGTACAACGTGAGGAGAGACAAATGTGCATAAACATAACATAAACATTAATAAATATCCTGTCCACTTTGCTGCACATATTAAGAGGATTTTTACATTCTGTGTAAGAACTTGAACTTCAGCTAACTAAAACAGCTTACTACTGCTTTAGTCCAAGCTCTGCATTTTCTCAGCCTGAGCGTCAGGGTAAGAATTACGACGGGTTACAGATGGGAGATTAGTTGTTTTATTGCAATGTGAACTTTTCCCAAATGTAACAGTTATTATTATTGGTCTAGACTAGTGTCTAGACATTGAATCTAATTCTGTTATCAGGATATTTTCCCGTTGGAAGAGCCAAAACCCAAACTTTCATTATTCACTAAAGTGGGAGAGAAAGCACTGAGTATCCAAGAGCGTAGGAGTTTAATGCTGACTTCCAGAATAAGCATTTTACACATTTAACCTTTGATTTTAATCAGTCTAATAGTATTCTCAACAACAGATTTAAAGAACAGGATTTTTTCTGCTCTTATGCAAATCTCTCATGTAGATTTTGCCATGTAGGTGTGTATCTACTGGAATTATTGTCACTGGTAGGAACTGTCCACAGTTATGACATTCAGAAGTAGCCCTTGGCAATTTTAGACCCTTTTAACGGGGGCTCAAGCACCCTATCAGTTGTGCTTAAGTTTTGCTGCAGTTAAGTTTGACTTAAGTTCTTTGTCATCCATGTGTTAACATCATGAAGACAAGCAGTGAATCTGCAAGGTGCTGGAGAATCAAGGTGGGCCTATTGGGCAAACACAGCTGTTTATCATCAGTGGAAATTAATGTCGTAATGAAGAAGGATGTTGCATGGGGATGGAGCTAAATGATGAAGAGGAGTGGCCCTAATACTGAACCCTGTGAGACACCGTGGCAGACTGCTGAACTCTCTGACCTACAGTTCTATATTTGGATGAATTCTATCCTATCAGCAGATTATTGGAATAGCTGAAGATTCATGATATAACCAGAGTCTAAACCAGATTTTTTTCAAGGGAGGTCTAACAGTAGCAGCTTTCATAGAAAGAAAAACTCTTCTTGTGGAAAAATTATCCTTATTCTTGTGCTAATTTGGTTGGTCTGATTTAATAAGCAAAACAAGCTAATTGTACGGACACAACAACATTTACAAATTCATTCAAAGCCTTAGTTTGGTCTTTATACACAGCTAGTGAGTTAATCAAAGTTTTTTTCTTCAGTTTTGTTCACCAGAACTAATTTCAGGTAGGAAACAAGGTTGTGAATGGAGAGCTGAGGAAACATCATGCCACCAAACCTCAGGATTGATCGTTTAAGCTAATTAACTGGACTTACTTATCTACATCATACCAAATTGATTTGAACTCAAATGTCAAGTGTTGTTCACACGTGCTTCGTCAATAATGGTGAATGTGGATCATGGTGTGTGTATAAACGTAAAGACAGACATCTGTTTGTATCTGTTTAAGCATTTCACTGTATATCATACTGTGTATAGTCATGTATGTAACAAATAAAATTTAAATTTGAAATTGAATTATAGTGGGAGCCAATTAGAGCAAAGACTGTTAAAAGGCTGGGTTAAGATAGAAAAATGGACTTCAAAATTTTAACAGGGGAGCCAAAGTCAAAAACAGGAAATAGCAGATTAGTCGTCATGAGAATTAAGGAAAGAGTCAAGATGACAACACACAATTATAAGCAACAGTTTAACACAGATAAAGTAGACCTACAATAAGAGTAAGGAGACAGATTGGTATAATATCAAGCATGGGTGTAATTTATGAGGCGGTTGTAACACCCAATAATCAAAGCTAGCCTGTACAACCCCCCAAATATCATATCATAATGATGATGAATTAAAATTACTATTATAAAACATGATAAAGTGGATGACTTTCTCCATTTAGTTTAACTGGCAAAGCAAACAATACCCTCCACGCCCGCCCTGCTTCTATGTGAGACCTGGATCCATCTGCAGATACAACAGCAATAGTGATCCTATACACAAACAATAGTGAGCCTATACACGATGAAAAGAGGAAGAGAATAAGATCAACCAACAATTTTTAGTTGTTGTTTACAGATCTCAACTCCCCCAAAGTTGAACCCAAAATTATTTGTGATCATGACATTTTCAGCAAGCAGTTTATCTTGGTCAGAGTCATAGTGGATACAAAGAAAAACACTGTGCACCAAGCAGAAATACACACACTAACTTACTATTACGTTTAGCCAACACATCTCCTTGTTTTTGGGATTGAGACCAAAATTTGAGAGCCTGAAGGAAACCCACATTGACACAGAAATGAGAAAACATTTAAAATTCTGCACCCTGGAACTGGTTTATCGTGTTTACTATTTAGACTTTTCTCATCACACGACTCAGCTAACAAATAGATTCCCTGTGGAATACAGAAATCTGCTAAAGTCTCGGCTAGGATACCTTAAATATGGCGAATCCAATGGTGAGGTTTTCACCGGCACCACGAGGTCTGTGGATCTTCATATCTTTCTGCTGCAGTGACACAAGCAGCTCTTCATGAACTTGAGTTATATCCAACACATACTGGGAAAATAAAACATAAAACAGAAGGTGTACTGTATATGTGCTACAAAAAAAATCTATGAAAATGGTACTATGTACAAGTAAATGGACTTGTTGAAGAGATGTTGTGGTAGATGTTTGGTCATGAAATATTTTATAAGCTTGTGAGAGCAACTATAGAGTTGTCCAGGAAGTGATAGAACCTTTAGGCTATGTAAAGACTTGTCAGATACAGTTCTGCAAGCTTATGATGGTGCCTATAGGGCTAGATTGTGGTGATACCTGTGGCTATTATGATGGCAACTGAAGGATCTATGGGTTGACAGGTACCTGTGGGTTCTGTAAGAATGTCTGCCTATGGTTCATACAGCCTCCACACCGGTTCTTCAGAGGATCTGAGTGTTTTATCCAGTTCCCAAAATGCACCACCTCGTTCCACTTCTTCTGGACACTCAGCAACCGGCACACGTCTGCATCCGTGAAGTTCTGACACCAGTCATCATGAGACATCCTGAGGGAGTAACACCAATAAGCAGATGAATAGAAGTGAGCTTCATTTTAAGCAGTACAATTAGTCAAGAATGCTACATGTTCACATGGTGACTTACCAAAATTCTCCATCATCCTCCACAGTAATACCCAGATTATTCCTCTCCATATTGCCGATCTTTTGCCATTCCTCTGAGCTACATTGTGAAAAGTATATCATCTCAGCCCTTCCATTAAAGCAACCAAACAAAGAGCTAAAGAGAACTACTGTATTACACTTCTTTCCATCTCACATTCTCACCTGTCACTCCAGGCTCCATTCCACTCATGTTTGCCCCAGGGGTTCCTCATGCGGATGAGAGGGATGGTTTCATTCTTAAAAAATGCCAGCAGGCCATGTCCCAGGCGCACCCTCTTCACTGCAGTCACAGAGTATGCGTGACCTTTGACCAGACCATTTGCCAAACGCAGTTCCCGCTCATGAGGAGATGCCTGACCAGAAACATTTTTAGAGATTGCAAAGAATCTTCTTTAGAACCTACACAACCACAGACACCATCAAAGTCTTGTTTAAAATGCAGGTGTATAGCAGGTGTCCATTATACCCTATTCTTCAACAAAAACTTGTATCACTAAAATCTTACAGAACCTCTACAGAATTTTACAAAGGAACATTGAGCATAACCATGAGATTGAACATGAAGAGAAAGACCTGACTGACCGCTATTGAGCAGCTGATGATGCCGCCCATTTCGTACACTTGAAGCAGGTCTGAGAACAGTTTGTCCTTCTCCTTGGGGTCAGTGCGGTAATGTCCTGTTTCCAGACTGACGGGTTCATTCACCGCGCCACTGAAATCCACCACGGCGTCTCCTGTGTTCCCTCCACTGAGCGATTCGTAGCAGCCCGACAATCTACCAACACACCATTAGGTTAGCCATAAAGAAATGACAACAGTTGTTCTTGTTCTTTATCGACAAAGACTCATGGATCCAGAATACACCCGGTGGAGCTCCTCACTGAGATTAACCTGTATTAAGCATCAACAGCATGACAAATAAAGCATCACCATGTAGGTAGATACTGTTACTGCTCTTATCTGAGATGCACAGTAATAGCTTTATAAAATCATACCCAGTATCCAAAATCACATAATTCTAATTCATTTTAGTTCTAATTCATTTTTGTTTAATCTTCTCCCATCTCATTGATACTTACTTGGCATACGCTTTCTCCAGAAGAGCGCTCCAGAACTCATTTCTGGATTTGGAGTGGCAGTAAATCAGTTTCCCATTGATGGTGGGCAAACGGTCATCGACAACCACTTCGGTCCACTCCCTGAAAATCCAGAAATGGAAGCGGAAGATTCCTGCATAGCGCTCTGGATGTTTGGGATCCCACTCCTGCTCTTTCCAGTTAGGAATCACCTGGTGAGCAGAACATCATATGGACTAAATTACAAGTTTTGTCTTACTGGGTCAGTGTTAGTCAGAGAACAGCTAGATTGTAGTTTTTAATCCTAGTGATTTTAGATGTTCTTAACAATGCTCTTAACTAATGCTGAAAAGTGTAGGCTTTTAAGAGGAAGGGGAAGCAAGGATGTTGGCCAATGAGGAGCTCAGCAATCTTCAGATAGGACAGCTTCTGCTCCATTAAATCTAGTTGTAGTGGTTTGGTCTTCTTCTAAGAATACCTATTAGAGGACTAAAAATAGAGCTGTATCAGAAAAGCCTGGAACTGCACCTGGACCTTGTGGAGATGTTATATCTCTAAGTCAGAGTTGGGAATATTTTAGATCTTCAAAGAAGGAACTGGAATCTGTAACCAGGATTAGCCAAGTTTGTGTTGACCTTCCGAGGGTGTTGCCACCTCAATTCTCATCCAGGAAAAGCAGGAGGAAAATGAATGAAAGAAGCTTGAAGTGACATGAAATAGCAAGAAATCTGTGCACTAAGAATGATGAGCACCCATAATATTTCCCAACTCCTAATTGCCTCACTAAGGTGTTCAATCAAGATTTTTGCTGTAGCTATTTCCTGGCAGCTTTGCTGTAAAGATTGCTTCATTTCTGAAAGATATGGTCTATTTGCAGTACTACCTCCATTAGAGAGATAAAAAGATCACCGTTGCTCAATCTCTATCTCTGGTCAGCTGCCAACGTGTACAGAGAAAAGTGTGAAGTAGACAGAAAAAGTCGATATTAAATCTTCGTCCCCAAAGGCTGAATTGCAGAAACCGATAGGTGTGTTGTTACACAAGTTAGTTAACATCCTGGATATTAAAAAAACAACACTCCTATCTAATAGGATGCTAAGCAGTATATCGGTCTTCAGCACTCAAGCAGACACTTTATCATCGATCACATAAATGAGACTTGTCCAGACTCCCTAGTGTAAAAAGAAATATATTTAAACTTGCATAATGGGAGAAAAAAAACACACCATGCCTCAGGGTGAACGCGGCTCGCAGTGAATTAATCTCATAAACTTGCAAATAGCTTTTGCACCAATGTGAAAGGAACTGGGCTTCCACAAGTGATCTGATCTACACTTATACCCAATGGACTTTAAAGCTAAAACAAGATGTTCAGCCAGAAATTACATTTGTATCATTCCAGTAGAAATGAGGAGTGATGTTCAGACTGACCTTCTGCCACAGATCTTGTTTAAGAGCCAAACAGGAACAAGCTGCAACAAACCAGCAATTTCCCACTTCACCCTGATTCAGGTCATGAGAACTGATGCCTTCGACAAAGAGGTGAGGGTTCTCGGCTATCTCCTAAAGGAAAAAAGAAAAGTTTTGACACTAGTGATCTTAATTTAACCACCTACTGTATGTTGTAAATAAAATAATAATCATCTTGCTATAGTGGTGTGCTGTAACGGTCATTGAGACGGCTAAAGTGTACCTAAACAGGCTTCACACAAGGAACAGGTCTCTTTGTGTATAAAAAAAGGATTTCAAAGATCATTAATCAAACAGCGCATGATTTCAGCACCATTTCAGACAAAACAACCAAATGCTTGTCCAGAAAACGCGATTTTTGTTTCCTTTTCGGAAAATCAAGCTTGTTTTTGGGATTAAATGATTAGATTTATTTCATGTCTCTCATTAAGTGTGATTTTTTTTTTTCAGTCTCTGCCACACATTTAATCATCACATACTGTACGTATTACAAAAAGGAACAAAAACAAGGACAGGAATCCTGGAACAACAAAATACGTTCCAAAGCGTTTGGTCTAAGAAGTTATTAAGTTATAATAATAATGGCTTTAGTCCTGACGTAAAATATCTTATCAGGATTTCATTAAGATTTCTATCTTCGGTCAAAAAACATACATGAGGAGACAAACTAGAACTTAGAATGCATTACATTGCAACAATTATCTTTACGTAAGAAATAAAACACTTAGGAACATGATGTTACTGGAAATAAATTCACTTAGGCATATAGAGATTGCAGAACTTAGCAGCGGTGTCTCACCCCCGGCCGCTTCCACTCGACTCTCCCGGGCAGAGGGTTTCTGTAGAACAGCGAGGTGTTGTTGCAGGGAAAGTCAGGATCCTCAAACAGCTGTTTCTTCTCCTGACATTCCTTCTTCAGGATGTCATAGTGCTGGTTCTTAAATGGAGTTGGGGACATGGTGCTCCTTTCCTGACCTGGGTGCATGGAGAGGTCCTTCGATCAGATCAGGCTTTTGATAAACGCTCAGTAAAATAAAACAGTTTTTAAACAGAAGCAACAGTTTTTATAATATTAACGCTGGTGTTCTTCCCACTAGGGGTCGCCACAGTGGATCATATATCGCAGGTCTTATGCCGATGTCCTTCCTGATGCAACCCTCTCTGTTTTATCAGAGCTTGGAATGGAACCTTTGGGAAAACTGGCTTGTGGATTTCTGATTTTCTTTCTTTCTTTTTAAGAAGAACTAGATCACTACTGTATCAGGTGCAGATCCTGACACCCGTGTGAAACTACCGTTACCTGTGAACGTAGTCTGATGCTCCTCGTGCTGCTCCATTGTTTCAGCAGATATTCTGTATTATAAACTCGCAGTGGGACATAAAACGTGATGATGACGCTGCCTACTGATGGCAGGCTAATCGACAGTATACTGAAACTTTTTCTTTAAATGAAATCTCAATCGTTCGTTTATAATAAAACATGAACCATTGAATTCAATGATTTATTCCAAAACTGTTACAGAACAGATATTTATATACAAATTTAATGGTGTGTTTCCCCTGAGACACACATGTAAACAGTATAAGATCTGGGCAAACCCCCTGTGATGTCATTCATAGGTTTTCTGAAGCTCTGCTCTTGGCTCTGCCTAAACCCCTGGTTGATCCATAAATGGTCACGTACTGTAGCTGTCACTCAAATCAATTATGCTGAATTTTATGGCTTAATGAATGTAATTTTTACTGATAAGTTACATAAAAATTTACCCCTGTACAGTTCTCATGAATGGGAAATGTAGTTATGGAGACCAGGCTGAGAACATGCTGATTTTTGTTGTGAAGTTGGGCATTTTAACATTGCCGCACCTTTAGGGGGCGGTGTTACACATTTGGAGCATGGTGGGATTGATGCGAGAGGGGAAGTATATCACCATTTTTATATCAAACATTTTGTGATGCTTAAACATAAAGTCCTGTAATTATTTTAAGCCTGCTTAGATAACTGTGATGTTCAATAGTAATGTGTGTTTTTTTAAAAAACAAAACAAAACATGCTTATAGTTTAAAAACATCATCGTAAGTAAAAATGCTGCAGATTTGATGTAGGAAAGTTGAAAAATCTTGCACAAAGTATTTTCACATCTCAGTAATACATGAGTCTAATGATCTTCTTTGTCTTTCGGCTGTTCCCTTTTCGGGGTCACCACAGCGAATCATCTGCCTCCATCTAACCCTGTCTTCTGCATCCTCTTCTCTCACACCAACTAACTTCATGTCCTCTCTCACTGCATCCATAAATCTCCTCTTTGGTCT
>JAOVVB010000031.1:209166-223455 GCA_028570985.1 Heterobranchus longifilis | reverse complement strand
CGGTTGTGTCGATGATCAGTTAAACGATATATTGCGATACATCTTACATTGTTACCGTGGAAACTGAGGGCTTTGATCTCGATAAACGTAATTTTGTGAAAATGTAACTATTACTATTATAAGATGTACTCAGCATATATTTGAACACAAAGAATCACAACGAATATAAAATCACTTTAATGCCTGAATGTTTAAACCATGATTAGAATTTATATTAAGCAATTTATAAACCATGACAAATCCAATAAAACAAACATACTTCATGCACTGTGATTTTTAATTCAATTTGGCTACTAACAGTATCTAATAAACACTGACGCTGTGGAACAAACTGTGTTGTGTTTTGTTTAAACGCTGTGTCGTGGGTCAGGGGTAGCTCAGTTGTCCCTGCTGGGCCCCTGAGCAAGGCCCTTAACCCTCACCTGCTCAGATGTATAATGAGATTAAAAATTTAAGTCACTCTGGATAAGGTCATCTGCCAAATGTAAATGTCTCCTACAAAAGCAAAATCTGCTCCATGCTCCAGTCCAGTAGGTGGCGATATTGCACCGATTGCTCTTAAGCTCAAAAGAAGCAGAGGCATAATTGATTATCTTACAAAATACAGAAGATGGAGTCACAGAGTTTTCTCCAGACATATTGTGATCAACTTTAGAGAACTTGTGAAGGATTTGAAAGTTTACCTAAATAGTTTAAAATGTGTGAATCGATTCAGAACCAAAAACTGATTTATCTGACTATCATTTAACTGAATCGATCAGCAAGCCAACCTAACTGACCTCTCTGACCCTGAAGACTTTTGTTTGTTTTTTGAAGGTTGTTGAGAATCACATGGTTTTTACACACACTGCATAAATTAAATTAAGATTTTTGCAGTGTTTATACAGTGTCTTTACAGTGCCAAAAAGTGCTTTATATCCCTTATATCATACACATCAACACACTAAAATCTAATGGGGTTTTACACATGATTGATTTGTACTGTGCCCAGGAATGATCGCCCATCGAGTACTGATCTCGAGAAAACCTCTTCAAGCTAGGACTCGGGCACGGTTCCCGAGCGTGGAACAATTGCGTTCTCACTGAGCAAAATGAACCAGTCCTTGGGGTCAAAGTGATCTCGGAAACGATCCCAATTAGGATAAGCCGAATACATCTTTAAATAAAGCATCGACTCTTTCTGTTTTTTTATACAGAGCTCTGAACAGTGAATGTCTAAATCATCATCAGCTGCACTGTGTGCTTTTAACTCCGTTCAGATAAAAGTGGATCCCGGAGCGGAGAGAAGGAGCAGCTGTGTGCGTGTGTGTGTGTGTGTGTGTGTGTGTGTGTGTGTTTAAGGTAAAAGGGAAATCTTCCTGCAGGATCAGAGCATCGCGTTTGGCTCCAGGGATGAGGGGAACTTATTTGAAAAAGGAAACCGGAACAGATGAGCTTCTGATAAAATGAGTTTTAAACATCAATGCAAATGAGAAACGAGAGAGGGGAAAAAAAACAAAGTGAAGGTAGACAAACAGAAAGCTGAGAGACTTCACCTTACTGCTGAGAGTCACTCCACACACACCACGCCTCATGTGACATCATCATCATCATGACTCAGTATTAGTTACAGCATTAACAGTACAACTATTACAGATTTCCAGTAAAGTATAAACATGATCATGTGACCTTCAAGTAACGCTAGCTAGCTCGCACTCTATGTCTGTAAAAAATGATCGACTCTTTTTGATCAGCTACAAAGTGAAATAGCTTTATTAACATTAGCTAACTCGTAGGAGAACGTTCCTGTGTCCAAGAAAATGAGTTAGACCAACCATATTTGCCTTTTAACCCTGGTGCATTATGGGTATTTTGCACCTGATAGGCTACTGTGTTCGGTCCTCGCTCTGTGTTGTTGGATTTTACAAGCGCAACAGAAATTCTCCAGCATAATTTATAGTTACAAAACAAAACGACTCTAACAACAGCCAGACGTTACAGGATTAAACTAGCGTCGTTAGCTAGCTAGCTTAACAGTAGTGTATAGCTAATGTGCAGGCACTGACAGGCAGCACAGCGTCCTGTGTAATAGTTTAATAGTGCTTAGAGTTGTAAGATTAACATTGAATCAGGATATTTATAAAACTGTGACAGGTACAGAACGGCGATAAAGATGGAATCACACCTGAGTATCGTGATAATATTGTATCGGGACGGCCCTGGTGATTCTCATCATTACTGCTTCCGCTACTGAATTGTGACATGTGATAAAAACCTACCTGTTGATGCCACATACGCTCCTCCCAAAACACACACACACACACACACACACACACACACACACACACCTTCCTCCAGCTGGTCGAGGGTGCTAATCTTGCGAGTGCCGTCGATGGTGAAGATGAAGCGGACGCCGTGCGGCAGGTTGATGTGGTCGGACAGCGAGCGCGTCAGGTCCTCCAGCAGCGCGTCGAAGGTGCGGAAGCGCTCTTGCGCCACGGCGTACACAATGCCACGGAAGTAGCGGTCGCCGTTGCGGTAGAAGCGCACCTTCTTGGCCTTCTTCTCATTGGTGAGCGCCTGCAGCGTGCGCGTGCGGTAGAAGCTGCAGTGCGCGCTGTGTGTCGGGCTCGGCAGGCCGTTCTTCTCCGGCTTCCTGCGGCACGACTTGTCTCGCTCGTCAAAGTGTCCGAAATCCAGCTCCATGGCAACGCTGAGGAATTATGGGTAACTAAAAAGACAAGAAAAAAAACAACGACCGCGTGGATTTAGATTTCATCATTATCGTTTCCTTTATTCTCTCCATCCCACAGTTACTCTTCATCGCTTTATTTGTATTAATCTTATTTCTATCTTCCTTTTGTCCTTTTTATCCTCTCTTTGTCCCTGACCCCCTTTCCCTCCATATCTGGTCTCACATTTTTCTCTTTTATTTCTCTCTTTCTTCCTTTTTTCCTTCTTTTCTTTCTTCTCACTCCCTCTTTCCTTTCTCACTCAGTTGTTTCATTTCCAAAGACTTGAGCATTGTCTAATCAATTAGTTAACGCCATATCAACCAAACACACACACAGACAAACACACACACACTCTACTTTCTAGTGAAACCTGAGCCAGCATTCAGTGGAAAGCATTAATATTTAATTTTACAACACAATCCTACCTGGATATGACCTTCAATTCGTTACACACACACACATACACACACACACACACACACACATTCGGATTCTGCTCTCAGGCATGAATACAAGTGTGCCCTACATTCCCTGTACTGAAGGACACTCTGGCCGACACACACACACACACACACACACACACACACACACACACACACACACACACTTAGTGGTGGCTACAGTTACAGCACTGTAAGAACAAAGGCTCTGTCCCAATTACTAGCATCATGTGTAGTACAACAAATGAGTGAAAGTGAAATGTTTAAACGTTAAAGCAGCGTTAAAGTGTCCTCCTGCAGTGCGTTACTAAACATCAAACCTGAGGAGGCGTCGGTGTGACCTCATCAGGGTCAAACGATACAGAATCGGGAAGAGGTGAGTTTCATCTGACCTTTAACCTTTTCATAAACATGTTAGTCAGGTCACAAACGCCTCACCTGGGACACCTGAGAGTCTCATACGCAAATTATATAAAAATAATCATAAAAAACAACAGCGATAAACAAATACTCATGTTCCTTGTCTCACGTTTATAACTCTGCTGTGTCACCATCATCACCACCATCATCACCACCACCTTCATCTTCATCACCACCACCACCTTCATCTTCATCACCACCATCACCACCACCACCAACACCACTTTCATGATCACCACCATCACCATCATCACCACCATCATCATCTTCATCATCATCATCACCACCACCACCACTTTCATGATCACCACCATCACCATCATCACCACCATCATCACCATTATCACCACCATCATCATCTTCATCATCATCATCACCACCACCACCACTTTCATGATCACCATCATCACCATCATCACCACCACCACTTTCATGATCACCACCATCACCATCATCACCACCATCATCTTCACCACCACCACCACTTTCATGATCACCACCATCACCATCACCACTACCATCATCATCACCACCATCACCACCATGACCATCACCATAATCACCATCATCATCACCTTCATTACCATCACCACCACCATCTTCATCATCATCATCACCACCATTATCCTCACCGTCTACATCACCACCATCATCATCTACATCACCATAATTACATCCTCAACACTATCATTACCATCACCTTCATCATCATCATCATCCTCATCACCACCTTCATTACCATCATCATCATTCCTTTTTCTTCTTTATCTTTTACTCTTTTTAATCTTTCCTCAGCTTTCACATCATCTCTCTCTCTCTCTTCTTCCTGTCTCACCCCCTCATCCCATCCCTTTCATACTCCATCTATTCTATTTCTCTTCATCTCGTCTCTTTTCCCCCTTTTCTATCTGGTCTTTCTGTCTCATTTTATACCACTTTTTCACTCTCTCTCTCACATCTGAGTAAGCCAGTTTGGCGCGTTTTGGGGGGACGAGCGCCAGAAATTGGAAAAACACAGCTGCTTCTTTTCACTGCTAAGCGATCTGTCCATCACCCAAGAAGCGAAAAGAAACAGAGAGTGAGAGAGAGAGAGAAAGAGGAGTGGATCAGTGAGAACTCCATCTGTAGCTTTTTACTTTAGTTGTTTGGACAGAATGAATAGATTACATCAATTTAAGAAGAAATAAAAGACACACTTACACACACACCCACACACACACTGCTTGTAGACGATACAACCCTTTCCACTCAGTTCAAGACTCTTCTTACCCATGTTCTGAAATGTTTATAGATAGATAGACATATAGATAGATAAATACAGTCATGTTCAATTTACTGCCCCCTCAATCTTGGACAATTATTTTAACTCTTTTAATTGTCTTTGTGCGAAAACATAATAAAAATCATCTGATGTAGCAGGTCTCAGTATTTGGAAAATACAACCTCAGACAAACAACATATAACATTTTTCACCGTGGCATTTTTTATTTAACAAAAATGCATCCAAAAAGAAAAAAAAACACATTTGGACAATACTAAGTACCACCATTGTTAAATAGCTTGTAGATCCACCTTTAGCAGCAATAACTTGATGTAATGTTTCCTGTATGACTTTATCAGTCTCTCAGTCAGTTCGTTGAGGTTTTGGGGTGTTTGCTTCTGCACAGCTCTCTTAAGGTCCCGCCACAGCAATTCAGTTGGATTGAGGTCTGGACTTTGACTAGGCCATTTCAAAACCTTAATTCTTTTATTTTTCAGCCATTCTAATGTAGAGTTACTGGTGTGCTTCAGATCATTGTCGTGTTGCATGACTTGATTTAAACCAAGCTTTAGCTGTTGTACAGATGGCCTCACCTTTGCCTCTTGTGTTTTGTTCAGATGCAGTTTTGTGAACCTCAGTTGTGGCTCCACGTTCTTTTTAGACAGACGAAACTTTCTTCTGGCAACACTTCCAAACAAACTGTACTTGTTCAGTCTTCTTCTAATTGTGCAAATACCCACAATGCACCAAGTTTAAGAGGCGAATAAGGTCTAACGCATTTAAAGCAAGTTGTCATGGACTTTAACATGTAACATGCTCAGTGAAGCCTGTAGAGTCTAAGATGTAGCTCTTGGGGTATTTTGTATTTCACTGAGCACCACGTGTTCTGACCTTGGGGTGAATGTACTGGGACGTCACCCTCCTGGGAAGACTGGCGACTGTCTTGAAACCTTCCCATTTGTGAATAATCTTTCTCACTGTAGAACGTTCAACTCCTAGTTCTTCGGAAATGGTTTCCCCTTTCCAGATTGATGTGTAGCAATAATTGCGTCTCTACCATTGCTCATGTCTTTCCTTCTTGGCTTTGTGTTAACACACACACACACACACACACCTGAATGCTCCAGACCAGCAAACTGCCAAAACTTCTGCTTTTAAAGAGATCTGTATACCTGCTGATATTCAGGTAATCAGGGACTGATGAATAGCAAAACCTGTCTGCAACTTACCTTCTTAGATCCTGTTGGAGCAATAAGAGGGTACTAAGTATTGCCCACATGTTTTTGTTTTTTTTTTGGACCGTTGACGTTCATCGGAGGTTGTTTTTGTGTAATACTGAGACCCGCTATGATCAAACAAGTTTTATTATGTTTAAACACAAAAACACATAGAATTAAAAGAGGGGGTACATACTTTTACACATGACTCCAGATATATGTGAGTGTGTATTCATTTTGGGAAGCCCCCCCAAACCACACACACTTCCATAAATTAACATAAATCAATACACACATCCCCTCCCCCACTCAATCAATATCCTCTAATCAATATCTAAATATAACCTTTAATCCTTGCACTAAAGTGTGTCAGTGATTCTATGGTCTCTCTCTCTCTGTCTCTCCCTCACACACACACACACACACACACTTCCTGCTAGGGTCCAGTGCATTGTGGGAACTGGGGACTTTTATTTAATGTTTTCAACACAATCACAAAATGATGACTCTGAACACGGTGCACCAGTGCGGTTTGGGACACGTCCTCTCTGTCTCAGCATCTCCAGCTGTTCTAACATGACATGCGGCTGTCCTTCCTGTGGTCTTTTTGTGTCCATTGCTTGACCCCTCTCCTCCCTCTTCTGTGTCTTTATCCTCTCTGTTCTTCTCTCAATTAACTTTTAGAATTCTGGATTTTCAGTCCCTGAGTATGACTCTTACAGTTTTGTCCTCTGTTCTCCTTAAGAGACCATGAACCACACACACACACACACACACACACACACAGGATGGAGCAGGTTGTGTGGGTTAAGCCCCCTTTTTAACAAATCCCCGTCCCTCCCCCGGAGCATTCGGGTGTCTTTTGAATTAGATTTATCTGTTTAAATTTTTAATGCTGTATTTGTACTGTTAAAGCCTTTCAGCATTAGAAAGACAGAGCGAGAGAGAGAGAGAGGGGGGGGGGGCATTGTGTGTGTCCTGTACAAATCGGATTAAAGATGAACAAAAGAGTGCAGCAAACAGAGCAGGGGAATTAAAGAGCTACCGTATGAAAGAAATTTGTCTTCCTGTCAGCCTCCATTATACTTCAGTACACTACATTACCCAGAGTTCTCTGCAGCAAAAATAAATAAATAATTAAACAAATAACTTTCTGCAAAAAACGCTATTTCATTTAAAATGTGTGACACAGTTCCAGAGTCTAAGTAGTAACGCTGTGACGCTCCCTGTGTAACACAGTGACACTCTGTAATGTACTGATACTCAGTAACACAGACGTGAGATGTTCCTGTTCAGTTGGACAGTATGAGTGCAGATCAATCCCTGATATAAGTTATCACCCAGATGAGGATGGGTTCCCTGTTGAGTCTGGTTCCTCTCAAGGTTTCTTCCTATTAACATCTCAGGGAGTTTTTCCCTCAGCACCGTCGCCCTCGGCTCGTTCATCTGTGTCGATCTGATCATTCTGATTCACACACATTCACATTCCATACAAACTTAAATAATTCTTATGATTGTGTAAAGCTGCTTTGCGACAATGACAATTGTTAAAAACGCTATACAAATAAAATAAAATTGAATTGAATTAATATGTAGCAATGTGACTATGGCTATGTGTGTGTGCTTTACCTGAGCAGGTAGACTGTGAGGAGGATGAAGATGATGAGGAGGAGAGAGATGATGAGAGCAGCGGGTAAGATGTGAGAGCCCTGGGGAGCAGGAGGCTCTGAAAGGGGGAAAAAAAACGAATAAAAAACAAGCATGTTTAAGACAACCGGACCAACTTGAATATTTCTTTCAGAATTTTCTCCCCTAATTTAGTCACTAGTCATTATCAAGGCTACAACCAACCACAAGGGAGGGCGAAGGCTATCAGGTCCTCAATCAACCAGGTTTTCTAACGGCTTGCTCACAAACTGTAGGGGGCGGCACAACAAACTTGAACAACATCGTTATCCACTCCTTCCGCTTGCATGAGCTCACGGACGTCCATGATTGCTTTGTGCCACCATGATTGATGTGAGAGTGCTAGAATCAACCCCCTCCCCCCCCCCCCGCCCCTTGAGAGAGCTCGGCCAATCAGCTCTCTCTGGAAGGCTAAAGGCCTTTGATCTCCGGATGATACGGTGAGTTCGTTACTGCTGCACCACTCAGGGGCTAAACTGCAGAATTTTGAATGAACCTACCTGCAGTCCAGTTCGCATGTGAGGAACTGTTCAATATGAGATGTGTTGCCACCAGAAACAGAACCATCATGACTAGAAAGAAAAGACAAGCAGATGTTGTAAAGACAGTAACAGCACAATTCATAAGGCCAGGCAGCCAGTAATAAACGTATAACTTAAAACATTAAAAAGTGTTACATTAATCCAATTTCTCTAAAATTATCTCTTCATTTGATGGAGCTATTCTCACACCATCTCCTGAGACATATCACATATTCCTGAGTTAATAGTGTTAATAGTTAGTACGTTATGCACTAAACTGGAACGAGGTCAGAACCTCCCACTCTGGCAAATTAAACACGGTATAACAGCAAGTGCACGTATGAAATGCACATGTTAGCACTGGCATGCTTGGCTCTGTGCAAGCGCTAAAACATCCCTGTTATGCCAGGCTGCCCGTGCCACGCGGGCCAGACGTGTACAGCTGTTTCAGAGCTGCTTAAAGCCAGCAGTCAAACCTGAAACAAATGTTATACGTATGTAATAGAGGAGTTATGTATTGTTTAAACAGAAATACATACTGTAAGTGTTTTAAGGTTATATCATGTTGCATATAAAGTCAGATCCATAAGTATTCAGACAGTTATTATAATACAGTGTCATATATTCTGCTCCTCCAGTAAATTCACACACTTTATACGCTATGTATTAAGACAGAAGCAAAAATTCACATCATGCATTTCTTTTAAATAATAAAAAACAGTAAACAATTTGGATACAGTTAAAAATAATTTAATCATGAAAGGGTTAAAAAACTAAAAGAGTATAAATGTGAAATCTGTTTGGTCAAATTTGAGTTACCTTAATAAAGTGAATGACTGGGGGACATACGGTACATCATGTCCTGGTGGTGACTGTGGTGCGATTTTGGTCTATAATTCACCCGAACACTTGCACTTTTAGGATGAATACTCCGACCTAGAATACCTTGACTGATTTATGGCCTACTGAAGAAACTTTAAACAGAAGGTTTTCATACTGCAACTGCTCAAGACTATGGAGGCGTCTGAGGCGATAAAACAATGCTGTTCATCCTACGGGTGGCGCTCTAAACTATTCCAACACTGGCATCCCGTGTTATAGGAGTGAGTTATTTGCTATGTTTGCTTAGAGAAATTGATTATGGTGGATGACAGAGATACGCGCCGCTCTTTTAGTTAAATTTTATTCTAAAGTTAAATGTTAAACGCTTGTATTTGAAGTTACTTTGTATTGTTTAAATGTTGCAATTGATTTTTAAGTGATAAAACTAATGTTATAAGGAACGAGCTATTTTTAAATACTCGTATTACTTCAGTTCAAGTGTGAAGCTGGTGTATAAAGCTAAGGTATAAAACTTTCGAGTTATGACAATCAAATCAGCACAGTGGTATCGTGTTAATATCGTATCAATTGGTAGCTTGTTCAAGGTGAAAGGACCTGGGACGTGATGCTGTGAATGCAACTGATTCTGATTACAAGTGTCTATTTTTTCAGGTTACATAATCCAGCCAAGATGCTGGATACTAACTCCACAACCATGCCCACTCCAGCACACACACACACACACACACACACACAATTACATTCTCTAACCCCAAGTATACTTACAGACGGAGTCCGAGTCAGCTGCTCACTTCACTTCTTTACGAACACTAGTCCAAAATGTCTCCTCGCAGCATAGCTTTTCAATCACTTTTCTTCTTTTTGTTTTACTTCAGGAGAATTAGAGACGACATCATGACCGCGAGAGACGCTCCAGCCACGGGTAGTCACCTCTTACGTTAGAAAGGACACAGAAAGTAAACAGGATCAGTTCCTGAACTACTCGAGCAAAATCAGATGATATAAGACAACCTGTAAGTCGAACATCTGCATGTGTTCTACTTTATGTTCTACTTCACACACACACACACAAAAAACCTATCATAAAGTGGCATGAAAACACGTTCACACACATACAGCCAAGCCATTTACTGACATGTTGTTTGGAGGAGGAAGGAAACCCACGCTGGTGGAGGTAGAAACAAGCACAGAAACTCCTGGAGCTGCTCCAGAACCGAACAAGCACTTTAGATACACTCTAATCTGGTCTTTCTGTTTTTTAGAGTCATGTAGTTACAGTATGTATTGTTATGATTCTTTCATGTATCACCACTCTGACACAAAAAAATTATTATTTTTAAACGTTTGTATTTGATATGGGGGAAAATGTTGCAGTTCCTCCGTGATCCTGCAGGTGGCGCACTCAGCAGGCAGCACAAGAATTATTTAGAATTGTAACAAAACCTGCATTAAATCATGATACTTACAGAATCACAATACAAAAAAAATGAATAGCTGTATATCCTGATAATATCGTATCGAGTGACCCCTGGTGATTCCCATCAACCGTCTGCATTGACGACTCTTCTCATGATTGTTAACTTTGACAACAGATATAAATACCTCCTGGAGATTCTTCTTCCTCCGTACCCATCAACCTGCACGAGCTCAGAGATGCCCTTGATTCCCTGCGCCTGATTGGAGACAGAGGGCGCCACCCTTTCCTGCCCCTCTTCAGGAATCAAAGTTAGAGAATCTCCAGATGTTAAGGCGAACACTTTTCTGAGCACCATGGGAGGTTTCGATCTGGCCAAATGTTACAAAGATATTTTCTTCACAAGGAAAAATTATTCTTTTAGAATCTACCGCAGATGTTTTCTACACTCGTCCTGGCTTCATGGTGTTACTGAGCTCACCAGAGTATTCAGTCTCTCAAAGAAAGGTTTTTGCTATCTCTATGATGTTTTTTTGACACTGCGATAACATAACAACAATTCTGTGTGCCTCTGAGGTGTATCTTTGCTTGGACCGTGTATCTCCAAACCAAAGAGCTCTTAGGAATGATGTCTAAACTTACTCAGTAAAACCATATTGCACTGCAGACTGTCTTTTCACATAATTATGTGGATATTAAACAATGTGTGAAGTGTTATTTATTTTAAAACCTGCCTTCTCTCTAATACACTAAGTATCGGACCGGCGCTTCACCAGTCTAGGCAGTGTAACGGCAGGTCTCGTAAAGACTGTGTCTATTGATTTTGGCCCTATGGACCAACGCAATCAGGAGAAACAGGCAATCGATCCTCTTGGTAATTTATAGATGTTACATTTGCGGATCTCGCATTTAACCAGATCAGAAAACTTGGAATAATTAATCTCCCTTCCTTTTACTTACGTGGTTGAACAGACAACCCGATCATTTTAGAGATTATACAGCACTGTCTATATTTAATAGAAACTGACTCCTGCTCTAACATTTTTCGACTTCTGAAATGATTAGAATTTTTTTTTTTTAAAGGTGCATAAGATTTGTTGGGAGAAAAAGTCTCTAAGATCTTCTTCAGACTGCAGGCAAATCTGACTTGTTTCACTTATCTGATCCTTAGGACAGAGTGTCCACACTGTTATGTGAGCATGATCCGATCGGATTTGTTCAGACTGCCAGCCCAAATCAGACACACTGTCGGCCTAGCTCCACTGGTTTACATGGTAACAATGCTGGAGGCTCCCACGCATCACGATAGTTCCTCATATATCTCCCTGTGTCTGTACGTTCCCTCCCGCTTTCCCTGTACTGATGCATCCTCGCAATGTGCTATCAGACATTTCACTTCGTCCTCTGTCCAGGGACTATTTTTTCTCCATTTCCATACCGCGGTTAATCCAGAAGCTCTTCCTGAAAACACAGGTAATCTAACCACACCGAAAATGTGAGGGTGCAGCTTTTACGTACTTAATATCACTTAAAAGCTGAAAAACAACCCTCTAAAACCAAAGCAACTTAACTATCTACAATTTATATATCTTCATTTCTATCTCTATTTTTTCCACCGTCTTCCAGCTTGTTTTTCAATCATGGATCCGTGTCCTATACCATTTCAACATCAGGTTGCGAGAGATGTGATGGAAAGTTTGAAATCTGATTCGAGCAGGTAGAGCGTCCCGACTGGGAAGCATCTTTGGGAATCCGATCTCAAACCACCTCTGGATGGATTAGATTTGCAAAAATCAGATTTGATGTGTTTTTTTTTTCTGTTCAGACTAGATGAAAGCAAACTGATTCCAATCTGGATTTACCAAAAATCTGATTTGGACTTGCAGTCTGAAAAACACCTAATGGTTAAACATGTAGAGTTAAACAAGATTTCAATTTTATGAACATTTTTTTGTTAAACTCACCCCATTCCCACCTATATACACCAAGCCCCGCCCACACTTGAGAAGAGACTTGTATATTATTGTATAATACCACACATTCCAGACAGAGGGCTTTTTCATTTTATTTAGCACTTGTTCTAGAAAAGATAAATGGATAATGAATAATGTAAAGATAATGGATTAAACAAATATACATATTTGTTATAATTTCTATGTAATTTACATTATTTAATTTTGTAAAAAATGATAAACATTTACTATTTGCACCTTTAATGCTAATCAGCTCTCAAAGCATTTTTCTTAATTAATTTGCTTGTAAGTGCACAAAGCTAACATGCTGCCTTACTGATAATTAATGTCAACACCACACCCTGATGTGTGTCTGTTCCTGTCAACATCAGTAGCTGTACAAACACACAGCTGAGCCGCTGACAACACCAAGCTGGGGATGGATGCCAGTGTGTGTGTGTGTGTGTGTTATATTCATGCCAGAATAAAATAAACTCCTTTTTTACAGACCTGACATATTTATTTCTAAGATGTAACATCATAAAGGTTGTTTTTTTATTGCTCATTTTTATTAATCTCCAAAAATAAATAAAATAAACAGTGCCGTGAAAAAGTATTTGCTCATTCCTGATTTTTTTTTTCTTTTTTTTTTTGGTATATTTGATTCAGATCATCAAACTAAGTTTAACATTACACAAAAATAAATACCACATGCAGTTTTTAAATAATGATTATATTTATTCAGGGGAAAAAGCTGTCCAAATCTACTTGGCCCTATGTGAAAAAGTAATTACCCCCTAAACCTATATCTGGTTGTGCCATCCTTGGCAGTCTTTCACATCGCTGTGTCCAAGTTTTGAGTTAAAGCTGAAAATCTGAAAATAGATCTTTATTCAGCCAGTAATGGAGGATCACAAGGTTGATCAGAAACCTGTGAAGCACATCTGTAGTAGTTTTTCCTAAATAAAGCAGTGTTAAGTTCCTAGACTCTTATCTAAAAGGGAGTGCTATATTTTAAATATAAAAATATGCTTAATCAAAGTATTAGTAGACACATGTGCCTGATTATTGTGGGCTTTTTATCGCTTGATGTAGCGCAGACTTATCTTAGACACTTTCTATCTATCTATGGAGTTGGAGCACAATTCATTTCCACATTTTGGCTAATTCATGCGCATGAGATGAGTGCGCCTGTATTAACGACTCACTGTAACTCTCACTGCATCAGAAGGACAAGAAGGTGCGATTTTGGAAGAAAGACAGCTTGTAATACATTTACATTAGTTGTGTTTTTTTGTTTTTTTTGCATGTATGTGTTCACACTGGGGCTCCGTCCTAATGACGCTGACGTTGCCGTCACTGATGCTCGCACGCCTAAACACAAGCATGTGTCCTGGAGTGATACGAGGCCCTGAGCTGAATGTTGAACAATATGACATTCAGTCAGGTTACGGATTTGGTCAGACATTTCTGGTGACGTTTGTTCATTTCTGTAGACGCTGCAGCCAGCTTAAGATCCATAAGCAAAGGGAAACAATTTTCTTTTTTCTTTTTGGAGCAATAACTCCACAGCCTCTCTCTCTCTCACACACACACACACACACACACACACACACATTGGTCTTGCTGTCTTTCTGAGGACCTCCATCGTCACTGTACACAGTAATGCAGCTAATGAGGTCCTCATGGGGACGCGGCAAATGTCCCTACTGTCTCACATCAGGCTTTTAGTGAGGTATACACACACACACACACACACACACACACACACACACACACACGCCAGCAAAATAGACTGAACCAAACACTACTCTAATGCAA
>JAOVVB010000031.1:193618-207055 GCA_028570985.1 Heterobranchus longifilis | reverse complement strand
GGGGAGGAATTGGCTATGACTAATATTGGGGAGAAAATTGGAAAAAAAAAAAAAAACCAAAAAAATAAAATTTAAAATACATAATGAGGGTGAAGTGTTTATAAAGATGATAAACTGGTTAGCTGTGTTATTTTCGGTGAAGTACATTAATGAAACATTATGAAATAAAGTAATAACTTACACGTGTATCCTGTTCTTGGTTTGAGTAGGTAAAACTTCATTTTCGTTGTATTTAATGCCTATTGCGCAAAAGGTGTGCAAAGCTGAGCTACTTGAGTGCTGCTGGAGGGCTATGATTGGTTGAATGGTGAGGTCGCATCTGATTAGCTAAAGAGCACGAATGACGTATTTTTGAGACTTTGATGGCACTTTGGAGCATTAGGATACACATGTGTGCATCATGTCTTTTGTTCGAATTATTTATGAGACTGATTTGCTTCCATACCCCTCCTCCTCTCGCTTCTACACACACACACACACACACACACACACACACTCTCTCTCTAATGGAAACACTGCTCTGTCGCGATTCTTTTCAAAGGTAAAGTGCCGATTAGTTTGTTTTATTTTTACTTTATATTTTGTAATAATTCTTTTTTTGGGCTGTGGAATGAATAATTTGTGTTTCCATTAATTCGTATGGGGGAATTTGCTGTGATTTTTTTATCATACACACAATATTATATATATCATATCATACACACCCGAGGCTCAAACATGTGGACCTATGGCCAGCCCAACCAGTCAGATTTCACAGAAAAGCCAGTGGACTATAAATTGCAAAAGAAAATCAGTGCTGGACAAAATAGAAAGGCTCCAGCACACCCAGGGCACCACATTCGACTGTGCACAGCCCATCGCAGAGACACAGAGCCCATGGCTGCCGACCCGACCTCCCCAGACCCCAATCCGATCACGTACCCATGGGATGCAACATACAGACAAGTCAGATCCACAGAGGCCACATCCCACAGCAACCAATGCATCCTTTATTAATGTCCTACTGCCAGAGCCAGACATGACAGCACACCACAAGAGGGCTTGCACACTCACACCCAGAAGGGCCTACCTGGTCGTACATTGGGAACCCTAAAGCTAACAAAAAGATGTGGGCAATTCTAGTATCCCCAATTATACAATGACTTGTGAAATGCTGTGTTTGTTTTTTGACAAAGATGGCACTGGGCTTTAAGGAAACTCCGCTTTGGTCTCAACTTTCCCAGATGGCTTGTTGTTTGTTCAGATGCAGTTCTGCGAACCTCAGTTATGCTTCCATTTTCTTTTTAGACAGATGAGACTTTCTCCTGGCAACCCTCCCAAACAAACATTTCTTGTTCAGTCTTCTTCTAATTGTGCTGTCATGGACTTTAACATTTAACTTGCTCAGTGATGCCAGAAGGGTCTGAGATGTTGCTCTTGTTTTTTATTTTTTATTTCTCTCAGAATTATATATACTATAGCAGACTATATAGTATAGTCTGACCTTGGGGTGAATATGCTGTGATGTCCACTACTGGGAAGACTAGCAACTGTTTTGAATGCTTTCCACTTAGGGCAAGAAACACAAATAGAAAAGACAGTCCATGAAGGAATAAAGGTCAGTCAATCTAAAAAAATTTAAGAACTTTGAATGTATTCCCAAGTGTAATGGAGGCGAAGGTATGATGATGTGGGGGTGTTTTGCTGCTGACACTGTAGACACATGCCTCCCATTTGGTTTGCACTTAGTGGGACCATCATTTGTTTTCCAAAAGGACAAATACAGAAATACTAGGTTATTAAAGAGCTACAGTAATTAATATAAATAAACACACACACACACACACACACGTTATAACCAAAATTCAGAATACAAGTAGCTTTCATCATCAGTGTATCATTTTAGTGCAGCATTAAATATTGTCTATATGGAACGTCCATTAGCCATAAAAACTTACCCTCCTTTTAAATTATAATCACATACTGATCTTTTAATCAAATCAGGTTAAATTAACTTTCAGATTATTCAGTGATCAAATGCCCCAGTTTATGTTGCACATGGGAGGTACCTGTGAATTTAATTCTATTAGAAAATATCTTATGTATTTAAGTGTTACAATCCATACTCAGTTATGCTGTGTTACTTAAATATGCTACCTTTAGACTGGTTCTTGGGAACTGTTGGGTTATTGTTTATATGGCTGTTACCTGCTTTTTCTGGACAATTCTAAAAACTTCTAATTTAGTTTTTCTCCATTTTTGCTCGAGGTTACGGGTTGCTCTCTTTAGCGCACGAGTATGACTATTGTACCAAGGTTCAAGTATTTTATCTCTTGACTTTTTTTAATCTGATGGGAGCAACATTGTCTAATGTACTGGTAAAAATAATAATAATAATACATTTTATTCATAAGCGGCTTTCATAACACATAAGGACACTGTACAAAACAATCAACAAACAAATGAGAAATACAAACATCCAAACAACACAGGAAAAACAAGAATGTACAAAATCAGTGAATTCAAGGAGAATAAGCTTTGGTGAATAGATAGATTTTGAGTCTGGTTTTGAAGAGAGAGAATCTAAGTTACGGATGTCTGGTGGGAGGGAGTTCCACAGAATGGGAGCAGAGCGACTGAATGCCCTACTCCCATAGTACTGAGACGGGCAGAGGTGCGAGCAGGCGAATGGAAGCGTCTGATCTAAGAGAACGAGAGGAAGTGACAATATGAATTAGATTGAGTAGATAAGGAGGGGCCAGATTATGGATTGCCTTGAAAGTGAACAAAATGATTTTAAATTCAATTCTGTATTTTATGGGAAGCCAGTGAAGTTGCTGCAGAACAGGGGTAATGTGATGGAAAGAGGGGGTTTTGGTAATGATGCGAGCTGCTGAGTTTTGGACAAGTTGTAACTTATGAAGTGATTTCTGGGGAAGACCAAAGAGAAGAGAATTGCAGTAATCAATACGAGATGACACCAAACTGCGAACAAGGATAGAAGTGATTAACCTATATTACAGGAAAGATATTTGATATAATATTACACATTTGGTTAATAAAACAGCTGTGAAAAAAAACTATATGCAGTGAAATGAAACCAAAATCTGTTACAGATAAAATACATTAAAACTTAAACCTATAAGTTGTTTGTAAAAAAAGGAGAAAAAATTCTGTTAATGGATTGCCCTGATAATATAGTAGATCTGCTATAACTGAAAGTATCTAAAAAAACTCCTCAAATTTACAGTATGAGCAATAACTTGCTGAATGATTTCAAACATATATTACACAAACCAATGCTATGCACACACATAATGCATTTCTGGAATTATTAGTGTGTTAATAATGCCTTTGTCATATTCTAAATACGCACATAGATTAACATTTGGTCAAAACTCATCTTTCAATTTTTCCTCCCTTGAACTTTTTGAATCCTTGAATTTTTGTTTAGTTTTAGTTTGGTTAGTTAAAACACAACTACATTCATTGATGTGTGTTTTTTTTTTTTTTTTTACATTTTGTTACTTTCATCCTCAGTTACATGTTTAATATAATTGATGTGTTCTGTACTTATTAATGACCTTAATAAACCAGATTTCAATAACAGGACTTGAAACAATCTTCTGCGATCATGTGAGTACACGGGAGACTCTACTGATTGTTATTTATAGCTCCAGGAAGTTCTGTGGAACATAATGAAACATCAAGCAGAAATTTCGCTGAAGATGTTTTATGAGACAGGAAAAAACAGAACTAAAATAAAAGCAAATCAAGGGCTGAGCAATAGGTCCAAATCGCAAATTCAGGAAATAAAGTATTCAGCTATATTAGCTCTTTGAGTGGATGTCTGTCTGGTTATGTTTCATTATCATCTCGCACTCCCTCTCTCTCTCTCCCTCTCTCTCTTTCTACAACCACACATATATATATATATATACACACTCTATATACTGTATATACTGTATATAGTGTTGTATAAAAATATTTGCCCTTTCCTGATTTTTTTGGCATATTTGTCACACTTAAATTATTGGGATTAACAAAAAAAAAAAATCGTATACGCTCCTGATTCTGCTCCGCCCAAAGCATGCAGATATTTCTTGTTCCTTGCTCCCTCCATTGCCACTCAGCCTGGGATTCTTCTTCCCCCTCGTCACCGCCATACCTGACCCTTCTGGCCCGTACCTCTTGGTCAGTGCGGGGAATCCTGTCTCCCCCAGCTGCGTCCTTTTTAAACGGCGTGCGTCGGATGGCAAGCCTGCAGCCTTCCCAGCTCTGCCCCTCGCTCGCTTCTTTCTCTCTCTCTCCTGTGCTCCTGGAAGTCACTCCGGATGGCCAGCCGATCAAAAGCTCTTTTCCTAGAGCCCCAAGGGAACTTTAATATACTGTAACAGCTTACTTTAAAGGACTACAACCATACTCATAATAACCATACCAAATGCTACACGTCAAACTGAACTTAAACAGGCTATTTATAATAATTAACCTAATTAGACACCTCGGCTCAGGTGAGTGCTCCCATCACCTGACCGAGGTGCATTATGGGAAATAAAGTTCAAAGCAAACAAACTCTAACGGAAAATACAAAACAAGTCCGGGCGTTTGGCACCCTCTAGGGGTTAACCCTTACACTAGGCCACTCCAAAACCTTAATTTTTGCATTTTGTGTGCCATTCAGAGGTGGACTTGCTGATGTGTTTTGGATCATTGTCCTGCTGCATAACCCATGTGCGCTGGAGCTTGAGGTCATGAACTAATGGCTGGACATCCCAAATGTTCAACTTTTTTCTTATTGGTCCACTGAATATTTGCCCAATGGTCTTTTTCAAAAGTATTCAAATGTGAGACAAGCCTTTGTGTTCTTTTTGGACAGCAGTGGCTTTTGCTTTAAAACTCTCTCATGGATGCCATTTTAACCCCCAGTCTCCTTCTTATTGTTGAATCATGAACACTGACCTTATTGTAACTTAGGCAAATGAGGCCTGCGGTTCTTTAGTTGTTCTTTGTTTTTTTCGAGTTCCTTTATGAGTTATTGTGCTCTTGGGGAAATTTTGGTAGGCTGGCAACACATGGGAAGGTTCACAGCTGTTCCAAGTTTTCTATACTTGTGCATGAATCTTTTTCAGCATTAACCTTAGCAGTATTTTGAACTACAGTAGCTCTTCTATTGGATGCAGAAGAGCTGCAGTATGAAATCGCTCTGACCTAGTCATCTAGACATCACAATTTGGCCCTTGTCACTGGCAATCAAATCCTTATGTTTGACTATTTATCTGCTTCCTACACACCAACTTCAGAGACGAGTGCTGTTGTAAAGAGATATTGTAAATGCAGCCACTTTGACAAGGGCCAGATTGTGATGGTTAGAGGACTGGGTCACAGCAATTCCAAAACTTCAGCTCAGGCTGCATTGGTCATGACATACCAAAAGTGATCCAAGAAAGGAAAAACAGCGAACTGGCGGTCATGGGTGGCCAAGACTCACTGATACGTGATACGGGGAGTGAAGGCTGGCCCGTGTAGTCTGATCTAATAGAAGAGCTCAAACTGCTGAAAATTATCGATGCTGATGCTGATAAAAAGGAGTCAGAACACACAGTGCATCACTGTTTTGGTGGACAAATGGGGACCTACTTTACTACTTTTGTAAAACAAATTTTGCATTTGCAGCATCACGATGCAGGGCTTTTCTGTCAATCTTTGTCTTTCAAAACCATCAACGTTTTCCTTCTTCATCACCCAGACTACTCACTGACTTCAAACCACAGGAAGGTCATGCTTCAGGGGGTGACAGTGACACAGTGACGCTGCGAAACAGGGGACTTTTAGAACTTAGTAGACAATCATGTTTAACATCTTGGCACAGTTATCATAACAGACGAAACAAAGAGCAAGTACGGGTTTATTATTATTTTTTTTTTATTACAATTGAGGTTTATTATCTGCTTTTGTTACCTAAAGAGATGAACATGGACATGATAATGCTGCACTGTATAGCTGTCTTGTGCTTGTGTAATGGTGCTCATGCTAAAGGTCACTGGTCACGTGAATGTTTTACAGCTGTGTAAACACCGTGAGCACTGAGCAACACCATGTATATTTCCAAAACAGGACATGGAAAACATGGAACATTCTGGAAAATATGCGACAATGTGGAAAAATGGTCCTGTGAGGTTCTAATGTAATTTCACTAAAGAAACAGGAATCACACACACACACACACACACACACATAAATTTATATATAAAATACAATTTTTAATAAAATGATGACATCAAATGCTTTTATATAAAATATCAATATATTTATATCGTATTGGTGTTTAAAATTTAATCTTACAGTTTCCCGTGATCTAATCTCCTCTAAATTCAACTACAAAACCAAAACCATTCTAAAACATAAAAAAAACCTTTTATTCACAAGTGCACAGGTTAAACTAGTTTATTCAGAGATGGAGCTCATCCAGTAGACTAATCAGAATCAGTACTGGGCCAATACCAGCAGCAACAACAACAAAAGAGAATTAGTGAAGAATAAAATTAATCCCCTTCTAAAAAACACGTTTGATTTTTTTTGGGATATTTCTACTTTATATGTGTTATTTAGATTGTATGTGTTGTGTTGGTATTTAGCGTTAAAGCTCTTCTTTGTTTCTGTGATGTTTTAATTCCTGTATTTTTTGAGAATTTTAGTTTAAAAGAATAATTGAAAAAGTTCAGTAGTTTCAAAGACAAAATATATATCAGAGCAGTGCAATTAATTAGCCTAAATGTTATTTTTTTCCGATTGTGGCTTTTTACACCATTATGAAAACAGGAGAGACGAGATTAAATGATTTTTGCGCTGCATTCAGTTTTACTAAGATGTTTTTGTTTTCTGCACATCTGTTTGCATTACAGTGGTGCACTTTCACCCCTCACCTCCAGTCAGTCCGGGGCATTTATTCTTTTTAACTCTTTTTTAAACTATCTTTATTTTCTAAACAGTTAAATTTCGATTGTTTTTTTACCGCTATTTCAAGATTCAAAGAATTTAATTAATCCCAGATGGAAATTGTTTATACCTGGGTACAGTTGTTTACAGTCGTTTTCTAGGAAGAAAGGAAAAGAGCAATACATTAGACAAAAAAAGGTCAATCACTAGCTGCACTCTAAACATTATTGCTTAGTGGTGTGTCCCAAGAGCATTGGTATCACACAATTTGTCCGGATACGTAATAATATTGTATCATTGTTACTAACGGCGACTCTCTCGTGTCCACGTTACAGAGAAGAGTTGTATCATTTTATGCCCAATTTAAAAAGCATGTTTAATAATCAGAATGTTAATATTGGACAAAATAATCATGGTTATAATTTTTTACCCTAATCGACCAACCCTGGGGTAAATATATCACTATTTAAGTGCCATCATACCGTCTGAATGTCCAAGTTTTCTGTCACTGACATTTTACCTACACGATATAATAGAAATGAAAATAAAAGCCGATTTGACTTAAACTACAGTGTTTTCTGAGTCTAGATTCAACTTCTTGAATATCTGTTACTAAAGATAATCAAACTGTTTACACCTTAACAGATTATGTAACATTTGATATAACTCACACACACACACACACACACACTCACACACACACACACACCTACACACACACACTGTATAAATAGAGCGCGCGCTTGTCCGTGCCGGGTCTCTCCGCGCGCATTAACGCGTTGTTGTTGTTGTTGTTGTTGTTGTTGTTTAGCAGCAGTCCCGGTGGAACCGAACCGGTCCGGACTCGGCGGTGAGTGTTAATCGGCCCCCCGGGGGAGCGGATGAAGAAACAAATTTTGCTCGTTTTCCCATACCGAGGACTCCTCAGCAAAGGGAAGAAAAATAAAAAGAGAAAATGTCCAGGTTCGCGTTACGGAAAGCTGAGCGCGAGGACGTGGCGGATCTCCTGCGACTCATAAAGGTACAGCAGCTCTCAGCTAGTTTCAACCTAATTAGCCGACTAGCTAATGCAACAAATTAATACCATCAATTAACGGGACTTTCTCAGAACTAGACAAAAAGACAAAAAGATAGCAAATGTGCAAACAAGAATAACAACACGACACAATCAGGTACATCAGTAGAACCTGCAGTACATACAGTGTGTGCTCTGTGCTGTAACACACACACACACACACACACACACACACTGACTATAAAGGTAGACTTTATTTAGGTAAAGATTACACATTGATCATGTTTAAACTCAAACATTAGTAAACACACACTTAACTTCCTTTGTTATTTTTTTTTATTAACTGTTTGTCTGTCTGTTTGCATGTCCCAGGAACTTGCCAAGTATGAGGAGATGGAGGAACAGGTCATTCTAACTGAGAAAGGTAGGGCAAGAACAACAGGCAGAGTCTCAGAATAAACAGACCAAACTGTAAACAGTGTGTGTTTTGGATCTTTAGTCTTTACAAACCGAAAACAACATAGGACACAGGACTGATCTTATTCAAGATTTATTCAAAAAAAGTACAGGGTGTCAGAAATTATTTTACTTTTGAGCAAAACTTCAGACCTCCTCTCCACGACTGTAAACACACAGAGTTGTCTCTTAAGGCCAATAATACTCCAGATTATATTTATATCATTTACAAATAAAGTGTTGGGCTGGTAATCAGAACGTCATGGGTTCAAATCCCAGCACCTGCAGCTGCCACTGTTGGAGGCATAACTGCATTAAATGTAAGTCACTCTGGATAAGGGTGTCTGGCAAACCGCATCAGTGTAAGTTTTATAACCTTCTGCTATCAATGTAATTATTGTCATGAGCTCTGTCTTGAATTGAGAACTTTGAATTTATGTTCAAAATAATTTCATAATCTAGAAAATCCAGAAGGCTTGTGGAAAAACAAAAACACACGTTTTAAAGGTTATAAAAAAGCATTTTAAAACTCAAACACTTAAAGGGTGAGAGGACACCTGGTTAGTGTTAGTGCTTAATAACACTCTAGAACAGTACATCAGTACATGAGCATTGATTTACATGAGCATTGATTTTGTGCATCACCCGAAAATATTATCCTCACTCCACCACCCCCTCACTGCAAACTTGCACCAAATCCCTGAAGCACCTGTCCATCCCCTAGACCGCAACGAGTAACAACATCCATATTGACATAAATAAATTAAGCAAAAGCGGAGAGTGTGACTGTGTGACCCTATATATATATTTTATTTTTTTTATTTGCGGGCCCCTCTGTGCCGCCAATATGATTGACTAATGTAAGTATAGATGTAACAGTTGGTCGTGCCCCACATTCAAAATATTTCAACAGCGCTCCTAGGCAAGTTTCATAAGAATATGGAACAGAATGCTATTTTAACAATAAAAATTATTAAACAAACAGCAAGACTGTACACATAAAGCAACAACTCTTAATCTGTAACTAGCTAATTGAGGCATCATGATATTGGAATATAATAGCAAAGGCCCCTGAAGGTAGACTAATGTAAATTATGTTACATTAGTAATGTTATTAGTTATTAGTATATTAAGTTTATGAAACAGAAGTTTATTTTTATTACAACAATACTGTATATACCCAGAAAAGTAATTTTTACACTGAGGACACAAACTTTCATCCAAAACTATCTTAGTAATTTGTTATATTATAATATATTAAGATGTCAAGTCTATTTAAGGATGTTTATTTAAACATAACTTTAGGCTAGCCAGCTAACATTAGCACGCAACATAGCTTAGTTTACATGAATTTTCTTATTAACATACCATTATCCTTCTGTTTTTTTCTCTCTTTCCCACTTTTCTTGTTTTTTCTTTTCTCTGCACTGAAGGATGTGTCCTTTTTTGTGACATTTATGATGGTTTTGCTGCAATGCTGCTGGCTCTTCAATCAGCTCCAATAATCACAGTCACAGTTTGAATGTGCTCACATCTTGGAACCCCTTAAGTATTGCAGTTTTTTTTTTTTGTTTTTTTGTTTAATAGTGCATTGTCGGTGTTGTTGTTTTTTCTTCATTTAATTTTTTTATAATTACTGTTGTCCATTGACATAATATCACCCGAGGGCACTGGTGGCTCAGTGGTAGGTGTTTTGCCTGCCATGCGGAAGACCCGGGTTCGATTCCCAGCCAGTGCCCAAACCCCAGCCACTGGATGCAGTGCCGGTCCCAGGCCCGGATAAAATGAGAGGGTTGCGTCCGGAAGGGCATCTGATGTAAAACCTGTGCCAAGTTGTAGTGCGGACGGGGTATTCTGCTGTGGTGACACCTTGCCGGGAGCAGCCGAAAGACCAACAACAACAAAGTGATCCCTAAAGAGCATTTCAGTTTTGGTCATAGATAATAAAAAAATGACTTTCATTCATTCATGTGTTCCTCTATATGTGTATTCTGTGTAGGGTTACCAGCATGGGGCGACCACTGGTTTTGAAAAACATGTCCAATATGGAAGTGTCAAAATGTGCAGTTCCTTGAATGTCCACTAGGAACTGGCTTCAAAAAAGTGAGTCGATCTCCATAGATTCCCATAACAAAACACAGGGTTTGTCCAGTTCTTTATATACAGTCTGATATCAACAGTGGGGTCTTGGTGCTTATCAATATTTAAAGATTTTATGAACACCATTCAGCCTGCATTCAGCCTACACCACATGTCACTGGACTGTGAGATGAGATTGGAGTACCCAGAGGAAACCTGCCATGCACCAGAGGCTAGATTTGTACCCCCAACCATGGAATTGTTATGCACAAACCTATGAGCCACCAGGTGGAAAATTATCATCATAAAAAATATATAATGAATGAATAAATATTCATTTATTATATTCTCTTCACAATCAACACTTTGTACACACTTCTTCCAAATCATGAACCTGATATTTCAAGCAGAACTAATAATGCTTGTAAAATCATTGGCTCAAAGTGCTCCAGGACAGACGCTGGCACTTCTGACATGGATTGACATCATCATCGACCGACTCCCTTGAGCCAAGTCAAAGAGGCACCACATAATTATTTCACTCACAAAGAAATCCAGGGGCAGACAATCAGAAATTCATTATGGACTGAAAGCCAGGCAGGTAGAAACTTTAAAAAAAAGAAAAAGATGAAAGCAAAGTCTGGACAAAAGACAACAATAAAGAAGGCTGGACAGGCCAGAGGAGAAAAATTCACAAGAGAGAAGAATAAGAGATGAAAAGAACAAAATGTGGAGAGAAATTAAGACAAACAGCAAAAAACAAGACACAAACTCAAACTAAATGGAGAGACGAGATGCAACAAAGTGGCTGGAAAGAAAGAAACAAACATGCACAAAACTAATCGAGCGCTAATGGATGTGTGGAAAATGCAGAGATGATGAAGCGACTGGAAGTGAAATGATTCATGACAAAGTAATGGAACACGCCATGTGTGCGAGATGTTGTCTTTGTGTGCGGAGTGTGTTAAGGAGAAGACGACAAACGGCTCATGGTTTCTTAATATGGCAGAACTCTCCTGCTAGGTTTTGCAAAAAATGTAATTTGAGCCACTTTTCTTAGTCGTCTACGTACACGCCTAGCGAACGTTGATATTCCTGAGAGATTTGTCGTTTGCCGCGAGTGCTTGCTTTTTCTATACTTCATATGCAACTCTTAGCAGCAAGGGTGCTTTAGTGGTTCATTATATAATTACAACCTTCTTAGCCGTCCTAATGTCCCATCCTGAAACTACCCTTAAATGTTCAGGATTTTCATAATCCCCTCGAAATGCTTGTTGAAAAACGCTAAAAGTTTCCCCAGAGCCCTGTTTAAGCTCCAGATGTTACATTACAGCCCAAGCTTGAATCCTAGAAACACCCTTGGTTACAAGGGTGAAAATAACAAACACAGTCGAGCAATGTCATACCCGGTTTATTGTTAGCTCACCACTTGATACTGTATGCACGACTGCTGGCAGTGTTTCCAAAATAGCTCACACTTGGCCAAAAAAAAGCACACTTTGGTTTTGTGACAACATTTCTCAATACTAACGGCTAACGTGATCAAATCTGCTGTCGATTCCTAGGAAATGTTACACACGCCAGAATCGAATACGTGTCACTTTAATTTTCGATTTAGATACTCTGTAGGGCAAAAGGCACAGACTTGAACGGGGACTCTCTCTCCCTCTCTTACAAACATACACTCTTAATTCTACAATCATATAAAACCTTCAATCCGTTGCAGATTTCACCTCTCTTACCGAGCATAACTGGTTCCCTTATGCAAGACGACGGTTAATTTAGTTGATGAGTTTAACCGCATGTGTGTTCGAGCAGGAGAAACATTAATCCACCGCCACACTGTAATCCATCTTGGTGTTTTCTCATGCATTTCATGGATTGCATCAGGTGTGTTTGAGGATAGAGTCAACACAGCTAATCTCAAGGCCTGGAGGCCAGCAATGCTGTTCAGATTAGATTTTTGTGTGTGTGCACGACATTTTTTTTTTTGTGTGTGTGGTTTTATTTTCCATGCACCTGAGTCAGCTCATGAGCTAATTAGCGAGTGTTTCATGAGTTGAATCAGGTGTGGTAGAGCAGGGAAAACACAATACATGGACAGAGAAACAAAGTCCCAGGGTACTCTCAAATGTCAGTTCCATTTCTGGAAACTCCTTGCTTTGCATGTTTTTTTTTTATTCTTTCTTTTATTTTCCCCCTCCTCATTTTCCATGACCTAACATAGCCAGGACATCTCGTCAGCTAATATTTAAGCCCTTTGTGAATTGGGTGTGCAGGGACAAAAAAAATGATAAAAAAATGCACCAGGAACTGCTGAGATGTGAAGTTTTAGCGATGATTACCTCCAAAGCAGAGATTGTATGGGTCCTGGAGCATCATGGTTTCAAAACGTAGTACTGCATCAATTTATTCATCCACATTCATTTATCCTGTGTAGGGTCACCAGCAAGAGACAACGTCTTGTTCTGAAAAACTCGTCCAACATGGAAGTGCCAAAATGTGCAAATTTGAAAATTAAAAAAAATCAATCAGCCTATTTCAGTCAAAGTTGGGAGAAACCAGGCACAAGAGGCTAGATTCGAACCCCCCAACAGTGGAAGTGTGGTGCAAAAGCACAAACACATGAGCCGCCATGTCTATTCGGTACTGAACAGAATCATAAATATGATGTCAATACAATAAAATTTTTGAGCACTGCACTTTTCCACAGCACTAATGTTTACTGTCTGATTTGTCACAAGCAGCTCTATTTCTGACAGCTTTTGAGGTATTAAAAATGACTAAAGTATCTGATATACATTAAAATATTGTCTAACCTGTCTAATGGTGTTGATTGTTTAAATGCCATGTCTCGTATTAAAACAGTATATCGGTATATCATTTATATTTAGGGGTCAGGGGTAGCTCAGTGGTTAAGGCATTGGACTACGGTTCGAAAGATCCCAGGTTCAAACCCCACAACCACCAAG
>JAOVVB010000031.1:19572-38402 GCA_028570985.1 Heterobranchus longifilis | reverse complement strand
GTGCCAAGTTGTAGTGCGGACTGGGTATTCCGCTGTGGCGACCCCTTGCCGGGAGAAGCCGAAAGACCAACAACAACAACTTTAGTGACAGTTTTCACTGCCCCTTTCAGTGATCTTGGTATTTATACTGTGTTATTTGTGTACACATCCTTGTTGGGTGCAGAAGTGTGTGTGTGTGTGTGTGTGTGTGTAATGTAATGTTCTGTTTCTGCAGGTGTGTGTACAATGATCGCCGTGTCATGGTACGCGTCCAACATTATACAGCAGTTCTACAATCCGCTTTATGACGGAATCAAGTGAGTGTGTGTGTATGTGTGTATGATGATGATAATGCCAAGGACTACAAAGATGACAACAATGATGATGTGATCGATTCAATTCAATTCAATTCAATTCAATTCAATTCAATTCAATTCAGTTCAACTTTATTTGTATAGCGCTTTTAACAATGATCATTGTCGCAAAGCAGCTTTACACAATCAAAAGAAAATTATGGAAATGTGTATGAAACGTGGAAAATGTGTATGAATCAAAATGATGTGAATGGTATCAATCAACATACATTGATGTGTGTGTTGCAGGTATGAGCTAGGAGAGGGGCTGTATATCGGCTGGTGTTCAGCGACGCTCGCGCTGATCGGTGGCTGCTGTTTACTGTGTGTGTGTGGAAAGGACAACAACAGTGATAAAGTGTAAGCTTACTTCACACACACACACACACACACACACACACACACACACACACACACACACACACACACACACACACACTCTTGCCTCACTATCTCTTTTCGTAACTCTCCCAGCAGAGTGACAGCACACTCTCCCTCGGCTCTGTCCCGAATCTCTCGCAAGCCCTCCATGCAGCACAGACTCAGCTCATACATCTAAGAGCCATCATCATCACCATCATCACAATCATTGTCATTAAGACTGTGAACTGCACCGAGAAGTTATTCTGAGGAAGAGGAGGGAGTGAAGTGATGAAGAGTAAAGTTGTGTGAATTGGGACAGAGCCGCTGTGCCTCTGCCCTGTACAACACTGTGAACTGTGGGCCATGTGACTGACTGACTGACTGACTAAGAACTGTTTGGACGGAGTTTGGGGAAGAGGTTACTGTTCACCTGGAAAACACACACATGCACATACACACCCCATGAATGAAACATTTAAATGAGACACTATGGCGATGCAGCTTGAGTTTTATTTGTTTTTCTATTTTTTTCCTTTAAATTATTTTGTGGTTTGTAAATAAAGTCTTACATCTCTCATATCTTACCCTGTCTGTTACCTGTCTTACCCACCTCTTTCACACTCACATTAACATTTACAGCATTTGTCAGATGCTCTTTTCCATTGATCTTATTTTACATCTGAGCGGTCGAGGGTTAAAGGCCAACAGTGGCAGCTTGGTGGTGCTGGATTTTAAAACTAAAATCTTCTGATTAATAGTCCAACAGAATGCTATCCTGGTAATATTATCCACATGAGCTTTAAATGCAAGACTGGAATCTATAATCACACCAAAGTATTATACTGCTGATCAGAAAGCTTACTTCTAGCTGCTTGTGGTCCTATGACTGGAACTTCTGTCTTATCAGGATTAAGCAGAAGGAAGTTAATTAACATCCAGTCTCTTATGTCCTTACACATGCTACTTGCTCGACTCAGTATAACAGTAAAAACTAATTGCTTATGCCCAGAGGAAGCATGTAAAGAGAAAATAGCATTGGGTCTAAAACTGAACCCTGTGGAACACCAAACTCCTCTTGAGAACATGTAGAATGGTCACCATTTAAATCTACAAACTGATAACAATCAGTCAAATAGGATTTGAGCCACAAGAGGTCTGTTCCCTTAATTCCTACTACATTTTCTAATCTGTAAAGAAGAATACTTTGATTGACACTATGGGCTCAAAAGCTGCACTGAGGTCGAGTAACACAAGTATAGTGACGCAGCTCTGATCAGAGGCCAATAGGAGGTCATTTACTACTTTAACGAGTGCTGTTTCTGTGCTGTGATGAGGCTTTAATCCTGACTGATACAGTTTGTGTATGCTATTTTATGTAGATATGAACAGAGCTGCTGTGCTACTACCTTTTCCAGGATCTAAGAGATAAAGGGGAGTCTGTAGTTGGACAGCTGACGGGCTCAAGGTCAGGTTTCTTAATTAGCGGTTTGCTAATTACTCACTGCTGAGCTAAGAGTTAACTATTTTTAACAGGGGTTCCATTATTTCTGGTACTATTCGCTCATGAAAATTTGTCGGTACAGTTTGATGATTTTGTAGAACCAGTGAGCTACCCCTGCACTCACCACTGCCTCCCTCACCTTCACTGCTCCAGATTTTACAGTCACTGCTGCCTGTCTCACCCTTACAGGTATCTGTCTCACCTACAATGCTGTCTTTCTCATATACACTGCTGTCTGTGTACTCAGGATGGAACAGTCAGGTCAAAGGGCAAAACGCGTAGGAATCACTGGTAACTCAGAAGTGCCACATGTTCAATAGAGAGAGTAATAATGGAGCATTAACAAACCTGAGTGATCAATGAGAGTGGGGAAGACAGCATTCAAACATACCAGTTCACCGTAATACTCTACGTCCATGAGTCCCCCAGATCTGCTCCTTTTCCATAAGGCAAATGCTTCGCTAAATAAACAGACGTCCAGCCTAGATTTAAACACTGAGACTAATTCTGAATCCTGAACATAATTAATTAATTATGGCTATTCCATAATTTTGGGGCTTTGTTACATAAAGATCTACCCCTGCTGTATGAGGTATCAAGAAATACCCTGCACTTATATTATTACAGACCAGCCTTGGCCACGCCTCTTGAGTGTGACTAGCCTTGTGAGTGGGTCCTACCACAAACCAATTTCCATCCTATTCCGATCCCTAAATGGACATAAATGCTGTTCTCAAAGGGTCTCTGGATTCCTAAAATGAATATTAAAGTCTCCAGCAATTAACGCTTTGTCTACAGAAACGACCAGGTTTGAGAGGAAATCCGCAAATTCGCAGAGAAATTTAGAGTACGGCCCTGGGGGTCTGTAAATTAGCGGGATCAGCTGAAAAGACTTATTATTTGTCGCTACAACTGTTATGTTACTATAGAGAACTTCAATTGTGTTTAATTTGTGTCTGTGTTTTTGTACGATAGTCGAATTATCATTATAAATAACTGTGACTCCTCCTCCTCTACCAGTTAGCCGAGGATGGTGTATGTAGCTGTATCCAGAAGGACTAGCTTCAATTAATGCTATATGTCCTGATCTTCCCGAGTGGGATGGACACCGTACCTGTTTTCGGAGCACCACCTGGACATCGAGCGGTTCAGCGATCATAACTTGCTGTAAGCAATGTCGCTACGTTGCTCTGGGATGGGGCCAGAGCATACTTCTTCCTTTTACATTGTCTTCATTAGTTGAAATACCTCTACGATGTTATTCTTACTAACCTTTGACTGATGAAGGTGTGTATCGTTAGCTCCAGAATGTACTACTATCTAAAAGTGTCTGACCCTCACCCTGCATAGATAAATGAACTTTGAGCACCTAACACCTCGTGTGTGACTGAATCGCTAAAAACAGATGTGTATCAATCTTTATTATAAAATCATACACCCTCACATCACATCACACACACTCACACTCTCTGATTAGACAGGGGTGTCTGCTAAATGCTTGACTTGTAGATGTTCAACGTGATATATGATTTTATTTATCAGGAAGTGAGTCACATTACACCTTCAGCAAAATTGTGTCAAAGTTTATAAGAATCAAATTAAAATGTCAATAAAAAAGTAATAAATGCAATGATAACAGAAAAAAGACAATGTGATATATAATTTTATTTAGCAGGAAGTGAGTCAGATTACACCTTCAGCAAAAATTGTGTCAAAGTTTACAAGAATCAAATTATGTAAAATGTCCATAAAAAGTAATAAAAGCAATGATAAAAGAAAAAAGACAATAGAAACAATCAAATAAAAAATGAGTTTATATAAAACTTCAAAATGAATGGTTATGACTATAACCTCTGTTCCCTGAGGGAGAGGAATGAGGTACCACACATATCATATGGGATATCATGTCCTGGCTGAAGACACCTTTATTCACGCCATAAAGGCAGGCCCACCGCGCCCATGTCACCACCGGGTTGCCTGCCTTTAAAAATTGTCCCAATGATTGACTCTCAGTTCTACACTCGCTCTTATCTGAGCTTAGCTGTGAGGAGGGGCAGCAATATGTTGTAACTTGTTCCTGTACCTTACGGAAGAGTTTATAGTCATAACCATTCATTCCCTTTATGTTGAATATGTTGATTCACTCAGTACAACACATATGGTGTGGGACATAAATTCATGCCGCACCTCTATCTATTAAAGTTAGGAACAAGAACCCTGATAGCTACTTTACTGCATCATGGACCCTGCAGAGAGGATAGAATAAACAATCGAGGGGCCGTTATATCAAGATGGTAGAACCGGACAAAAATATGTGGTGCACAAATATCACCTACAGACGCCCTTTGAACAGTGCCCATGATGTTGCCATAGGTCTCACTGAATGTGCCTTCACACCCTGAGACAATGGGACAACATTGCTGTTATAAGCTTCTGCAATCCAGTGGGTAAGCCACTGTTTAGACAGCGCCTTGCACTTTACTGGACAGGCAAAGCACACAGACAATTGATCACATAAGCCCATATTTATTGTACGGTCCATGTAGACCCTCAGAAGCCATTGCAGAAGACCATAAAGCTATAACCAGTGGAGACAACCTTAGGTGTATAAGCTGCAGCCGTAGAGTAACCTTCAAACCATTAGCAATAAACTGTGTACAAGATGCATGCAAAGACAAAGTGTTGAGATCACTCACTCATTTAGCGGATGTTAAAGCAATAAGACGTGCTGTCTTATATGACAGGATTTTCATATCTACAGACCCAACTGGCTCAAATGGAGGACCACAGAGTCACTATCAGTGTCAAGCACTAACAATAAATCCTAAGATGGAACACTACCTTACACTAGGTTGCAGACGGTGTACTCCTCTTTAAAAAAAAAAAAACTTATCGCCTTAACTTAAGCCTTGTTGCACCTGGTGACACTCCGTCAAAACCAATATGAAAAGCCGATAGAGCTGCTAAGTATAATTTAATAGTAGAGAAGGAAAGGCGTTTCTCTAGCAGGTCCTGTAGAAAAGACAAAACCTCCACCATGGGATGCACACATTATGCAGTTTTCTCTGCTCCTGAGAAGCAAATGGAGGGGGACAGAAGCTATGAAGGTTGAAGAGCATAGACCTATAATCAGTGGAGACCTTAAGTACATATAAGACCTTAAGTGTAAGCCACGTTTGTCCATAGACTAACCTTCAAACTCTGTACAAGAAGCATACACGGACAAAGCATAGAGATCACCCACTCGTTTAGCAGATTTTAAAGCAATAAGAAGTGATGTCTTATATGACAGGATTTTTATACACTCAATTGGCTCACGGACCACAGAGGGCCTCAAGCACTAAGAATAAATTCCAAGATGGAACACTGGACCTCACAGTGGGTCGCAGATGACGTACTCCCCTTAAAAACAGGACACTCTGTCCCTTCTTGCCTGTTTATATATGATACCACAGTTGTGTTCTGATCAGAACATGATGGCCTGTCAAAATCAGACAAAATGTCTCAGGGCCAAAAACACCACCAACAGCTCCTGATGGGTAACGTGAAGCCTGCGTTGTGCCAGTCAATAAACTTTCCTACAGGTTTACTGAGAAACCCAGAGCCTGAGTGTGCGATAACAACATAAGTGTAACAATGCGGGTCTCATGAGGGGCAGAACCGAGCATAAATACTTTGCGCTGTTCAGAACGGGCAGAGCCACGGGCTGCTACCCCACGGAGTTCTGAAGAGGCTGAGGCGTGGCCATTTATACATGTGGTTGCCAGACAATCAGCGTGAACGCGGCACACCTGGTCAGATAGACAAAGCGCGCATAGAGTGCAAGACAGAGGCAAAGACCCAGCCTCTGTCTTCCTGAGACACCGGTGTATGAGAGAAAGAGAAAGAGAGAGAGAGAGAGAGAGAGACACGTGTGTGCGCAAAACACTCTCTCTCGTATAAATCCTCGGTAAGGGTGAACGCCCCGAGAGGATCACAAGTTTTATTTATAGTTTCCACAGCCCTATCCGTTCTCGCATAGACGGCTGAGCTTTGTTAATGTTGTGTTTTCAGTGTTCTTTTATTTTCTTTTAAGTTCCTAATGAATAATTCCACGCTATCACCAGAGGGAAAGGTCTTCCTGTGCGTATCGTATCTTTCAATCTCCCGTTTCACTGACGCCCTCGGAAGCCCTGCGTTAGGGCTCTTATAAATAATATTGCAGATCTCCATACCGTTCCACGTAACAACATTATTATTAATTGTTAATAATGACAAAACATTTAGTCCTCATTGCCACAACACTATAACAGTAAATGCGATATTGTAGTTAACCTAGTGAGATACAAGTGTCCTCATATGAGAGACATGACATTTAGTTTATTGTCTATAATCCTTGTACGATGCTCATATAAGAACAGCCGGACAATAGTCTTTTATCAAACTTACTTCTGTTTGAAGATATGGATTAAGTTTATAGTTATCAGGTGGTAATAAACACACCCAGTGCAGAGAAACGACAATATACACAACAGAAGAGTCCGGCTCTCAGGAGGTTAAAGCTCCTGTCCATTTATATTTTCTGTTGTCTTTGTCCGTTATTTGGAGCTTTTTGTTCTGGTACACACGTTCACAACGAGAGCTGAATGTGACAGACAGCAGGGTGGAGCGTTTCCACTATCTCACCGGCTCAGGTGACAGAAATAGAGTGATAAAAAGATATCAGTGGAAAATAATCCGCTGTATTCTACTCCTCAGCTGATTTCGCTCCAACAGAATGATGAAGTGTTCATGTGGAAAGATTCATTTCCCACTCTGACATCACCCTGTTCAACTCGGTATGGCACGAATGTGTGGATCAGGTGTGTGTGTGTGTGTGTGTGTGTGTCTGTGTGTGTCTAGGAAGAAATGTCTATCTCTTTACTAGTTTATAAATTTGAGTAATTTAGTGTGGAACCAGAAAACACTTCATCTGAGGCAATTCCAGTATAAATAGAATATTCATATGTATTTAAATCATGAAATACTTAAGAGTCTTTGACTGGATAATTATTGCAGTGATTAATGAGACATTCTATAATTTGCGGAACAACATATCAAAAATATCACGCAGATAACTTAATCCCCTTCTTCTCCATGCCAGACATTTTAAACACTGCGTTAAGGGCGCGCTTATTTTTGGAAATATTATATCTATAAGAGCTCGTCACTGCGTACATTAATTGATCGGCAACTCACGTCACCTGGTTAAAAAAAAAAATCATTCTCAAGATTTAAATGTCAACATTAGCTTTGATTTTACACACACACACACAAACACACACCATGGTGGGGGACGTGTGCATTTTATTTGAATACAAAAACAAAGTATCGGAGTAACATTGCACGCATCTCACACACACTCAGGTACTGTGTATAAGATCACAGATGAAGCTTTGAAGCAGAGCACTCACAACAGAAACACAGAATAACTCAAAGCCTTGGTGTGTGTCACGCAGGAGAAGTGAAAACTTCCCACGGATTTCTTTTACACAATCTGTTATTTGGAGCAACAGAAGCCTTTCAGAAGAGGAAGTCCTACATGGGCTTACTGTGTTTTATATAATGCCTGCAGATTATGGACTTTCTGTAATAACCCTGTATTGTTTGTAAGACGATCAGTGCTTTACACTCACCTCGGCACTGTGAAGTAAACGAACACGAGCAGAATAGAGTAATAGAGAACAGAGTGCAGATTAAAGAGTGAAGTGTGTTTATATCCCCTGTTTCAACATTTTCTCCTTTTTATCCTTTCCACCTGGGCACACTGTCTGGGTCACGGCATGGACGGAAAGGTTTTTGCTGCTGTTATCATACGGACTGGCCTAAGCTCATCACATACAACTTTACCTTCCTGATGTTATATTTTTGTTAACAGAAAATACTTAGAGATTTTTTTCCTATCGGAGAGGAAGAAAGTATCAATAAGCGAATCATTACCGGTCAAAAGTCTTCATCGCCCTCACTTCTTTATATTCAGTGGAATTAAATGATGCAGATTAAAGGAAAGAAATAGGAACAAATGTTTTACTGTGACGAGCTGCAAAGCAACTAAAGATATCATTTTAAAACTGGTTGTTTATGTAACAGCCTCAGCAGCGACCTCATTTCCCCTCTCGTCTGTTCCAACCCCTCAGCATTCAGCATCAGCAGTTACTAATCACCTAATCGGCCTGATCATCTGTCATCATCTGCACCTGTTTCTCACTGGGTCAGGACTTAAGTTAGATGCTTTTATGCTTGAATGATTCATGGGTCACTGTGTGGCTTAACAAACACAGACATTCCCCTGAAACTTCTCAGGTACAGGGACTGGATCAATTAACTCAATCAAACTGGAAGACTTTCTAATTTGTTCTGTACGGAGCCTGGAAGGGTTTTTCACAGATGATCTGAAGAACCCTTGTTGTAGGTGAGCCACTGACAAACACATGAAGTTTTAGCACTTTAACCTGAATTAATAAAGGAAAACTAAGTAATTTATATGTAGGCTGAAAGGCTTTACCGAAAATAATGATAAAAGAATTGAACCAATTAATATTATTTCTGTTAAATTACTATTAATTTGAACAAAAAAGGGTGCTTTTCTTTTATTTGGTAAAAGTTCACATACAGCATCAGCGATGTATAAAATCTGTCCTGAAAGTAACAGGAAACCATCACGACATGTGAAGCCGAGCCCAAGTGTGGAATAAATTTTATGAAAAAAATAAATGTTGAAAATAAAATGGTAGACGCGGTCATAGCTCCACCGCCACCCTAGCCATAAATTATCACTTGAACTGTATGAGTGTTTGAATGTTAATGGATGCACAGACTTCAGACTATTGGCTATTAATATATTTACTTTTAAAAGCTTATAATTCGACCCTCTTCCTGGTCTTGAGTCTAAGCACTGATATTTTCTACTGACACAGAGTGTAGGAATCAAAATTAGGATTCTCTTTGAGAGCGCTGAAACTGAGAGCGTTATTAGATACAGCAGAACAGAGTGACCTTAACGTCAGCAATTGTCCGAGTCCTGGGAGTGAAGCAGCAATTGTTCCTCCACACCTCTCTCCATTCTCCATCCTGAATACCAGCTCCGCCCACATCCAGGCCCATTGTCCCCTCTATGTCCACAGCTACACTCACGCTTTCACTCATTTAATAACATAAAGAATGGACACAAAGGGTTGTGAAAATACTGCTTATCTATGATTCCAACATGGACCTGTCTGATCCATTCTGATGACCTACTTCTGGTTGTTCTCAAGTAGTTCTCATCACCTGAAAAACACTCGCCTCTGCTGAGGATTGGTCTAAAGATCAGTGACATGACTGGGAATGGAGCCTCTTAGAAACCATACAGATTAAAGTGGATCTTGTTTCTTGGACAGCTCTATGACTGCCATTGTCATGAAGAGTTTTGCACTTCTCCATCACTAAATGTTTAATAACTCATAAAAACAAGAACAAACAAACAAAATAAGAAACATTACCCTGAAACACAGAAAATTAACCTGAAACTCAGGATGCTGGGAAATTAAGTCAGTGTCAATGAAATTCTCACAAAATGCAAAATGAAATAAAATGAAATGCAAATAAAAAGAGAGAAAATGTGACAGACCCTGTTCTCCAAGCTGCTGCTCCTGATGCTCCTCAACAGGTGGCCTTGGGCAACTGCTCTACCATCTCACGTCAATTCCTCTGATGCCAAGGTTGTGACAGAACAGGGCAGAGTACAGCCTGAGAATTGGTTTCTGTATCATGGCACCAAACTGGAACTGAGCATGGAAGCTGGGTGAGAGCTTGGTGCGAGGGCTGTAAAGTCACCTGCCATGGTAGCTAGGACAGAATTTGGCACAGGGCCTCTGGGACACAGCATCATCAAAGTTAGCAGGCATCACAGAGGCAGGCTGAGGTTAAGCTAGATTAGATTCAAATAGGGCAGGGCATAGAACAGATCCTGCCACCGATAGTGTGGGTTATGGCATTGCTGAGACAGGGGATGGCATGACTGTTACCTGGTATAGCAGGTCGCCCCGTTAAACTAGGCAGCGTGCTGGGTTTTATAGATTGCCGGGTTCACCTCCATGAGCGGAGGGGGACTGCTATGGGGACTACCTGGTTGACCTCCTCACTCAGCAGGGCTATGGTGCTGTTTTTTCATTTAAGCAAGATGTGGGGAGCCGCCCTCTCTGCCTTAGCCTGGAAAGGCTGGGACTCTGCTGTCCGTGGTAGCATGGAGCGAGCAGGCACCTTGTTAGCCTCAAAACAGGTAACAATGCAATAAATAAAATTTGACCTGAAGCATGGGATGATGGGAAACCAAAGCAGTGTCATAATAAAAGTCCCACAAAACACAAAATGAAGAACAGTGTTCAGAGAGAAACTGTGTGAATATAAACATAATGTATGTAAAGAAGTCTACAGTCATGTTCTGTTGGCCCTGAGTGGTGCAGTAGTGCAGTGGTCAACAAGCTTGCCCCATCATCTGGAGATTACAAGTTCGAATCCTGGATTATGCAGTAGACTCTGCTAGAAGAGCTCTCTCAGGAACAGGAGGGATGGGGCCATTTTAGCCCTCTCACATCAATCCTGGCAACATTAGATAGTCATCGGTGTCTGTGAACTCACACAACCAACAACCCCATTAATTCAGGCCATGCTGCTCTGCAGTCTTTATAAGTCCTGCTCTGCCACCAGCACTCTTTAACAACCCAATCTTCTTCAACTCTCCTTCTTGATTGAAGGTTTCTACCAACCTGTCTTTATGAGTATATGAGTATATCTAACAGCTCTGCTCTAAAAAACATCTCTTCCGCCCTGTTCCTCTTCCACTGCTCACTAAAATGCTCATTTCTTCCTCTGTGGTGTCTAGGATCACTGCTTCATCACAGAACATCCTCACCGTACTGTCTCCAGTAGGTAAGGTCCAGGAGTCAGCGAATGCTGCTCAAACAGCTGGTCTCTGAGGACACACACACACCCAGCGGCTCAACTGCAGAGATCTCATGCTTCTACCCCTTTTGTTCTTGTTGTGGTGGATATTAATTCTCTCACGCTAGCTGTGTTAAACCCATGACAATATTAACATGACACAAATCATGTTGTGTGATTACAGACTCAGTGCTGAAGTGTTAAATGTGTTCTTATTTTTGTTGAAGGCATAAACACAATATAAACTAAACCGAGTGAGTTAGTTTAAAGGTCTGGGAGGATTCTACTGCTGGACCAGCCTGTAACTTCACACACACACACACACACACACACACACACACACACTTCACACTCAAGCACATTAGCAGTGCTGCGCACTCCGATCCTCAGAGGAACATAATGAAAGAGACGGTGCAGATTGTTGCACTTTTTCTGGGTTTTTTCGCCGGTGTAACTGCATTCATTGCTTTACACCATCACACCTGGAAGGTGTCCTCTGACTACGGCAATGTTATCATCACCTCCAACATCTATGAGAACCTGTGGATGTCCTGCGCTGAGGATTCAACTGGCATTTACGACTGCTGGTACTTCTCATCCTTACTGGCTTTACCAGGTAGGACAATAATAATAATAATAATAATAATAATAAAAACTCATGTACATTTCAGAATGAATAAAGTAAACTGCATTTTGTTCCTGTAAAACTAAACACTCCATGCAGAGATGTGTCACTGTGTGTACTGTGATATTTTACAAAATTATCGATAAAACAGTTAATTCTATTAAAGAAACATTTCGCTGTAATGAAGGAGCTTAAAGGTGAAATCTGTTGTTTGTAGTGTGTGTATGTGTGAGTGTGTAAAGTTGTAAACAATGTGGTGTACAGCGTCGTGTTCGCACATAAGTTGATAGTAGAAGGAAGGAGGAGTGTGGAGGTGTGGACAGGTCTCCATGTCAGACGCTTTTCAAACATCAGTGTGAGACGTTAACGTTGTCGGAGAGACGAGAGGCGTAGCGTGCTGCAGGGTAGATCCATACGCTGGACTAATAATAATAATAATAATAATAATCATAATAATAATTTAAATGAGTTGAATGAGAGTCAGAGCTCCGTGATGGTGAACGCAGTGGTTGAGGTAATGGCTTTTTTCCTCGGCTTTGCGGGATGGGTGATGTCTGCTATCATCATTACATATCGCTTCTGGAGGGTCTCCAGCATGGAGGGGAACGTCATCACTGCTGCCCTCGTCTACGAGAACTTATGGATGTCCTGCGCTACTGATTCCACCGGAGTGCACAACTGCAGCGAGTTTCCCTCCATGCTCGGCCTCGCCGGTACGCTCTCATTAACACTCTCTAACACTCCACTTCACTTCTACTGATGATCTCTGTGCTTATAATGCTCTATAACACTGCAGAACGGCTCTATAACACTGCAGTACTGCTCTCGTAAGCTCCCTAAAGCTCCACTGAATGCTCTCTAATGATCAATAACACTCACTAACACGTCTTTACTACACATGCAACTAATATAATTAATCACTGTGACAGGGGGAAACATTAACAATCCAAACTGATTAGTGCGTGCACACACACACACACTGTAAATGACAGGCTGCTTGTGTGTGTGAGAGAGAGAGAGAGAGAGAGAATGATTCTTCTTATTATTATTATTACAGTAACCCTGCTTTCCTTTTTCTTTTTTTTGAATAATGTTCATGAGTGTCACTTTATCTTTGCATAACTAAATGTCTGTACTTTTTTATTTTATAAATATTTATTTATTATTACTCTTTTCATACTATTCTGTTTTAATTTTTAATTTTTATTTATTAATTTTTAAACCTGTCTACTTCAGTTATTTTCTTGTGACTTATTTCTCAGCTTTGGCAATATTAAATATGTAATATGTATTTGTCATGCCAATAAAGCATCTTTGAATCTTGAATCTTAATCGAGAGAGAGAGAGAGAGAGAGAGAGAGAGGCAGGAGAGGGACCGGTTGTTTATTGCAGCTGTAGCGTAAGTGAGAACAGAAACTCATTAAAGTTACACACAATTATCTTCAACTTTAAACCATTAGAAAGCCGTAAGTGCTGTAATCTTAGGCCAGTGGTGTGAGTAGAGTGATGTTAGGGCTTGTGACAGAGCACCTCACCTCACCCTGCCGTGTGTTATTTATTACTGAAGCAAATAAGCCAAGACGGGAATTTCCTCTCAGACCTGAAGAGGGAGTCAGTGTAGTATGTTTAACACTCGTCACAGCACTGTGTGTGTGTGTGTGTGTGTGTGTGTGTGTGTGTTCAGGTTTTGTCCAGGCGTGTCGCGCACTCATGATCGCCTCCATCGTGTTGGGGACATTCGGTCTGATCTTCACACTTATTGGGATGCAGTGTTCCAAAATCGGAGGGGAGAACTACCTAGTGAAGGGACGAATCGCCGTCCTCGGAGGAGTGTTCTTCATCCTACAGGGTACTGAACACACACACGTATACACACACACTGATGTCCAGAGTGATATCAGTGTTCTGGTGAGTTCCTGTTAGGTTTGGTTAAGGGCCTTTTTTGTTCCTTTAGGGCTCAGGTTGTTTAAAGGCTCAGGTTCCTTAAGGGGTCAGGTTCCTTTAAGGCTCGTGTTCCTTAAGGGGTCAGGTTCCTTTCAGGCTCGTGTTCCTTAAGGGGTCAGGTTCCTTTAAGGCTCGTGTTCCTTAAGGGGTCAGGTTCCTTTCAGGCTTGTGTTCCTTAAGGGCTCGTGTTCCTTAAGGGGTCAGGTTCCTTTAAGGCTCGTGTTCCTTAAGGGGTCAGGTTCCTTTCAGGCTCGTGTTCCATAAGGGGTCAGGTTCCTTTAAGGCTCGTGTTCCTTAAGGGGTCAGGTTCCTTTCAGGCTCGTGTTCCTTAAGGGCTCGTGTTCCTTAAGGGGTCAGGTTCCTTTAAGGGTCGTGTTCCTTAAGGGGTCAGGTTCCTTTAAGGCTCGTGTTCCTTAAGGGGTCAGGTTCCTTTAAGGCTCGTGTTCCTTTAGAGCACAGGTTCCTTAAAGCGTAAGTTCCAACCTGAGGAGAGACACAGGAAGAACTGCTCAGAGAGACATTACAGTCTTTTCCTGAAGGAACCTGTGATCCTGAGATGTTGCTGGGTGGTTCTTTGGGTATTTAAGTCAGTTGCTAGTGTTGAAGGTGCAGATGTTTCTGGTGGTAATTGGGTGATGCTACATGGTTTGTAATGTAGCAGGTTCTGGAGTGCTGTTAGCTGGATGTGGTAGTTTTGCAGGTGATCACTATATTGTTGTGCTGAAGCAATGCTGTTTTTTTCGTAATGAGATGTTACTATGGAAATAAAAACATGGCAGAACTCGTGCATTAATACAAACCCGTGATTTGTAACATCGTGTCGCTGTGTTGTTGCAGGTTTGTGTACGATGATCGCTGTGTCGTGGTACGCCTTCAACATCACACAGGAGTTCTTTGACCCACTTTACCCCGGAACAAAGTAAGTGTGTGAATAAAGTCTGTGACCTGTTTAGAAACATCAGAGAGAATAAGTGTATGTGTGTTACAGGTTTGAGATAGGAGATGGATTGTATATCGGCTGGTGTTCAGCGACGCTCGCTCTGATTGCTGGCTGCTGCTTAATGTGTGTGTGTGGAAACAACAGCAGTAGGGAGAAAACGTGAGTTCATCACACACACACACACACACACACTGAAACACAGCACTAATGTTTATACGTGTGTATATGTTTACAGGCCGTACTTGTACCAGTCTCAGCACAGAGGGACGCCGTATACGACCTCGGTCGTGTCCCAGCAGCCCAACAGCTACAACCGAAATGCCTACGTGTAAGAGTCACAGGGTCGCTATGGCAACAATATACACTAACGCACATTTACATCCCACAGCTTAGCTTTGTTAGTTCTGATTACCTTTTTCAATGTAAATATATAACAATTAATATTTCATGCCAATTTTAAACTTAATTACAAAATTTTAAACTAAAAACTTTTATTTAATTATTGTAAATATTCTCTCGCGGCCCACCTGCAGTACCTTTAGTCCACACTTTGGAAAAACCTGCTATAGATGAGCATGAAGCAACCGGGCGTTAAGAGTAAGATAAAACAACTTCCTGATTTCTGTCTGTTATTTACGCTAAGAAATTTTGTCAGACAGTTTTCATCAGGAACAAAGAAACAACTTTATGTCCAACTTCCAATGTGACACTTTACATTAACCATGATCAGAATCGTGACCAAAGTCTTAAACAGTAACGCTCCACTTGAACATCACGTTTCAGATCAGTGAGGAATAAAAGGAATAAAACTAAACGCAGTGTCTGTGTCTCATTACAGTGTTAAACTGAGGGTTTAAAATGAAAATAAATCAGCGCTGCTTTACTCGCAGTGAACCTACATGTGAAAGTGTGTGGAACTCCTGAGGCAGACTCCCTGTGTGTCTTCACCTCACACTGCTGAAGTGCTGATGCTATCAGTGTGTGTGTGTGCGCACGCGTGACCATCGAGCGATGTTTGTTTGTTTATTCGGTTGTGTAGTTGCATTACATGGTGCTGTAGCGCCTGAACTGGTCACTCTGGTACTGCAGCAATAGAGGAAAGTGGGCCAAAGTGCAAAGCTCCAGCTGCGGTCCATTCCGAAGTACACTTCACAGGGTGCTCCCTACTCCGTTCGCAGGGAACTTCCCTCGACAAAATACCAGAATTCGGAATACCCTTCGAAGTCACCAGCGCAGACGTCACTTCCTCCGTGCGTTACCATGGTAACAAACACCTCGGATACCTGTTGCTGCTGCTGTGGAAATTTTACACTACGGACATTAAATATCGAATATTTATTGAAACAAAAACTGATACCATTATAAACCATACTAGTGAAACGTGTATGACTTTATTGATTAATAATAATAATCGTTTAAAGATGTACAGTTTTTTTTATAGATAACTAGCCTATATAATATTAAGCCTATATAATACTAAGGATTTTTTGATTCTTGAAAATTTTTGTGTCCTTTTAATATGATGTCGTCCTCGATAATAATGATAAATATATAAATCCTTTTTTCGAGCTCCATTTTTTTCACGCCCCAGCGAGACGCAATGACTTATGGGAAACTTTTCATTCCCTTTTCCGGTGAAGTGAAGACCTGTTGTTCACTCGTTCCCTACACACTTCGCAGTTCCCTTTGAACTAAACATTTTCACTCCCTGCGGTTTGAAATCACTACTCTGTAGTGGAACGCACCTACTCACTCACAAAATTCGCAGAAACTATAAAGGGGCGGTCCTTACTGAACATCACATGCTGGTTGCTGATTGGCTTAACACACACACTGTGTCCAATCAGGAAGACTGAAGACTGATAATGCCCAGTAAGGAACGCCCCTTTTCTGTTTACTGTCAATGTTTATTTGTTAATTTTATTGTAAGTAATAAAATGCCTTAACACTTTAACACACTCTCACTGTTACAAACAACTCAGACACACACTTTTACTCTCACTGAGGTTTATTAACACTGTTTTTTACACACACACACACACACACACACACACACACACACACAGACGCACACACACACAGACACACACACACACAGACACATTAGTTTACATGTTGTCCTGCGTCCTCACACGTTTCACTCCACACTCTGACAGTTAAACTCTATTTCCCATGATGCTCTGCTCAGAGGCCCTGGCTCTGTAGACTCTCCGTCTCCACCTCGATTGACACGACATGATGCCCAGGAATCATCGCCAGCCCCAAAACACGTGGCTCCGCCTGAGAGAACGAGTCTGTGGGACGGACACACACACACACACACACACACACACCACGTTCACCACATTCCTAAAGCTTAGGGGCTAACAGACTGTGTGTATATTCTGTGTGTGTGTATTTGTGTATAGAGCAAAAGTTTTCAAACCTAATACAGGTAGTAGTTTTAAAATGTATTTTTTCTCAGACTGCCTTAAATATGAATACATGCTACCTATAAGTTATAAGCAAGTCATTTTCGCATCACCAATTATTCCAGACCTTTGACCTTTAACAGAAATCAGATCTGCACCTTTAAATACATGTCGTCCCCGACTTACGAACGAGTTCCATTCCAGGACCACACTCATAAGTCGGATTCGTTCTTAATTCCGACAAAGTGAGTCTTATGCGCCTTTGACACAAATATACAATGTAAAGCATATTAACCCACCTGACTAAATGTCTGTCCCCTTTCCTCATCATGTGGTCAAAACCGTAACTGTACCTAAGGAAATGAATCTCGCAGTAAAATCTAACAGTGTAGTCTCTGCGCCTTTAAATTGCGAGCGGACTCCCGAACACCATTTTTGTCTCAGAGCTGTTTTCCACTGTTTTGGACTGTGAACTCTTTTTTGAGGACTTTACAGGACAAAGCTTTTCTATCACTGTGCACCCGGACTGATTCATTAAAACTGCTGAAGGTTTGTAAGTCTGAGACTGCACAAAACGATATTGTTACTGAGCAGCATGTATATCTGTCATATGCTATAATTAGGGCTGAAACGATTCCTCGAGTAATTCGATTAAAATGATCGAGGCAAAATCTTCTGCCTCGAGGCTTCTTTTATTTAATTTTAAAAGCTTGCGTTATGTTTTTGCGCAATTATTTGTTTTGCGTGACACAGCGCGCTTCCGGATGCAAGCCGCCACTAAACACCGACGAAGAATAAGCGCTTACGTCACCCACAAAGCTGAAGGAGATGCAAACAGTTAGCTGTGTATTGATTTGAGGGAGCGTTCAGTTGTGGGCTGCAAAATGGAAAGGAGCGATAAATTACTATTATAATTAACCCTAGACATGTGACAAATTAATACAAAATTAATTAATAGAAAATTAAAACACGTAATACAAATTTTCATATAATGTTTATTTTGTGGCACATTTATTTTGCAGGGGTTTGTCATGTAATGCAAAAATGTTAAATGTAAATCATAAACCTATGAATTCATGTTCTAATATAATATTTGATAGAAATTATGGGGGGGGGGCAATCCGTGGCAATATAATTATTATTATTTCTACTGTTAGTTTCTATTAGTTTTACTGCCTTAAATGCCTGCGAGCACGCAGGGCTTCCAACACACACAAAGTAATTAGCGAACTAATTAGCACCCACGGTGTTGTGTGACTGGTGTGTGTGTAATGAGTGGATTTAACACTAATTTACTTACTGAGTTGGAAAAAAAAGGCAGACCTGAGGCTTTTAATGCACAAAATTTTTATAATGTAACGCCATAAAAATGTGTTTCTGTTGCGCCACGCGGAAGCTTCTGTGCTCAGTGTGTGTGTGTGTGTGTGTACCGGTGGTGCTGAGGAACTCCTGAGCAGACCCCAGGATGTGTGCGTGTGTGTGTGTGTGTGTGTGTGTGTACCGGCGCTCCTGAGGAACTCCTGAGCAGACCCCAGGATGACGTTACAGTCGCGGTCCGTGCAGAGAAACAGGCCGAGCAGCGTCCTCCCATCCGTCATCCGGATCTTCATACTCTTATTAAGCAGATTCTCCAGCTTCTGTCTCGCACACACGTACGCACACTGCTCTGACTGAAACACACACACACACACACACACACACACACACACACGCTCTGATTGGTCAGAAGGTGTTGATTAGTTCTCTCTGACAATAGCGCAGGGTTAGACTTATG
>JAOVVB010000030.1:16428700-16445081 GCA_028570985.1 Heterobranchus longifilis | reverse complement strand
TCCGGTTTCCTCCCACAGTCCAAAGACATGCAGATTAGGCTAATTGGCGTTCCCAAATTGCCCGTAGTGTGTGAATGTTGACCAGACGTCCTACCACGGTTGTACAAACTGGGAACAAATACACTTGGTCACCATTGGCCTCCACGGTCCCTAAAGAGGGTCATTGGTGGATGATGGATGGAGTGATGGATCTGGATCATCAAAAAATTCTCAGATACTATGCTTCATAGAGGAGAAACGATACATGACAATATGATACAGTATATACACTCAGAAAAATATAGAGATAGAGATGTAGCTACCTTCAGATCTGAGGACATGATGGGCGCCATTAATGTGATTCAGTGGCCACGACTTAACTAAGGCATAGGAACAAAATAGTACAGTATGATGCATGGCCACAACTTAATAACACATGGAGACAAAATAGTTAAACTCATGGCCACGAGGTACTACGTTGTGGCCACAACTTAATGTGTGAAGATGAGAATCACAACTTAATAACCTAGCATTTAGCCTCTTGTAAACTACAAACAAATTTGAATTGATTTTGCTAAAAATCGTTAGTATACGTATATATGTTGACACAAAACAAACTCCGAGACAACAATCATGATCTCACATCCTGGACTTGATCTCATTACCACACATTCTTAAGTCATGACCATAACATAGTATCTTGTTCCCACACCTTAGTTCACAACTTACTAAGGCGTGGGAATGATATAGGTATGATATAGGGGTGAGAACAGAATACTGTATTTTGTCCCCGCAAAAGTCTCCAACGTTAATATACAAGAGAGGTTTGATAAAAGAGAAAAAAAGTTTATCTGATGCAAAGTAAATTGAAGGTCATGATCTGAGTATGTTATCTGCCAGAAACATAGATTTATTGTGGCACTTATTGTGACATAATGTTATACAAGTGACCTATCTGTATCCTGTGTAGTCCACTGCACACCCCACTGCAGTGTATAGAACTGGCTAACTGTTGCCTTAGCCCTGTGGACATGGCATATCTGGCGAACAGCCTGCACAGCGAGTTCCTGGTAAAACTGGACCTGAGTGGCCACGTGGTAGCCGATCTGTTCCCGAACACCTTCCGTAAACTGCTGCATCGCTGCTCAGCTACGCTCAGCAGTCTGAGTTTGGAGGAGTGCGGTCTGTCGGATGACCACCTGGACCTCCTCATTCGCGCACTGGGACCTTGTAACGCCATGCAAGAGCTTAAGATTCTGGGCAACCCGCTGAGCACAGCAGCCCTGCGGCAGCTTTTTAACATGCTGGCACAAGACTATCCAGCGCTACGGTAAGGAAATCTTTAAAAGAAAATTGAAACAATGTGTTGAAGATGTATAATTATGTATATGTTTTATTAAACATGCCTTTTGCTAGTTATATAGAGCTGCCAGTGCCGCGTGACTGCTACTCTGAAGATGTAACCTACCCACTGGATGATTCCATGCTGCTGAGTTACGATCAAGTGAAGTTCAACCAAGCAAGAAGCGAACTGGTGGCCATCCTGGAACGAGCTGGGAAAGAACAAATAGAAGTATGCACACCACTGCTTGGCGTCTATGATCCCGACATCCATGAGACAAGCAACGAACTAGGGGTTTCTATGTTGCGCTCCTTTAATACGGTCGTAGGGAACTTTATACACACTGTGACGAGCGTGAATGAACGGAGGGAACATAGTCTAAATGAGTGAAACCAAGGAACAGGGAAATTTCTGGTACTATCAAAATATAAAATACTAATTGGACTTTTAATAGGAGTCCATATTGAAGAACATGGCCGGAATTGTGCAATATAGAAATAGATTTAGATCATTCTTATGTTGTTCATTCTCATGCACAGTGTAAATGTTTCAAAATTATTTTTCATCCCCATGTTGTTCTTACAATTACTCACCCAGACAGGGGTGTCAACATTGCAAACCATAAAATATACAGGCAAAGAGAAAGAAATTTTTTTTTATCCTAAGAGAAATAAAAAATATTAAGCTTCATCACTGTAACACTGTAAAAGTTATTCACGCATCTTTGACGTTCAGTGTTTTTACCCTGTTTGAGTCTTTAGAAACAGAAAAAAAAAACGTCTTCTGCATCAGTGAAGGTTCAGAAGTTGGCTTTTAAACTTTCGACAAATCGTTAACACCGTTCCAATACCAGTTTAACTTCTACTCTGAAGCCGGAGAGGTTCCAAGCAACTGTGTTGCAGTGGTTTATTTCTGGATGCAACATGTAGCCCACATTAATTATTTTAAAGTTATGTATAATTAGTTAGTTAGTCTAATCCAGATCCATAACTGTAGGGAAAATATGGCATTTTGTAAAGTCTTTGGTCATATGTAAATGCTGGGATTTATAAGCATTATATATTGTTATGGTTATAGTATAATATATTATACTTTAGATTTTATATAATCACAAACTTTTTTTGTGTGTGTGTGGGCCAAGATGTTAAAGATCTTCAAATAAATCTTTAATAAAACTCACTTTTTGCTTTTGCTTTAAAAGAATGAGGCATGAGGAAAAACTTGACAGAAACCAAATTTAATAAGTACACGGACATCACACTTGATAGTCTTTATATTAAATACAAGAGAGCAGCCGCCACCTCAAACCTTCCCCTTAACTCTATTTCTTCTGCCACTCTTCCCTTTCTGTTCTTTCACGAATGACCTCCTTCAAGTAGGGCTCAAGGTAGGGCACATCCTACAGGAGAAACATACAAACAGCTATTTTCAACCAAGGAGTGTTCCGTCAATTAGTAAATATTAACAGAAAAAAGCACCAGACAGCACGGTTTACAAATAGAAGCAACTGGTAAATGCATGGGAAATCAAAAACGTTTAAGACATTTGATCAAAAAAAAAAAAAAAAAAAATTTTGGAGAATTAGCTGAATTAATTTCTTTTCGCCCTTTCAAGCTACTTTATATGGTGCCCCTAAAAGGATTTTGGTGGAGAAAAAAAAAGGGCTGGATAAAAAAATATATATATAAATGGGAAAAACAATTGTTTAAAAAATTGGGACATGGGGGGGGGGGGAGAGATATGGATGGGGACCTAGAGACGGGGGACTCACAGGAATATCACAAGAAACCAAACTGTTCATAAAGGTATGCTTACAATACATTTTATTACAAATTATAAGCACAAAGGTTACTCTACAAGAAGCTCCGCTTGGTACTTAAACACAACAATGGCTAAAATGCCCGCTAAAAATGACGTACTTGCCCTTTCTGTATTTTGGTGCTGGAAGACTGACCCAGAATTATGAATCACACAGTCTTTTTTTTCCTCCCATCTTCTGACTTATTTTTTCTTTACCAGAATTTTTTCCACCCACTTTATCAGACCCCCCCTGCCCATGTCCCTGGTGCTCTTAAGTGCTCCATAATTTTGTAAACAGTATATAATAATAATAATAATAAGATAAGATAAAATATTAGTCAAATGTGGCGCTCATCACTTCTCACCTCCTCAAATTTTGTCCATTGGGTCTTGGGAAGAAGCTGATGCTTCAAGGACAGATCGAGCGCCCTCTTTATGCGGAACATCCGATCGTTGTAGACTGGCTCTGGAAGCCGGCGAATGGCCTCCTTCACGTCTACATTCTCATGGATCGTGTCATCTCGCATCAGGCCTGAAGGACATGGAACAATGAGACAGGGGTCATGACCTGGGCAAAATGTACACTTTGTGAGATACACACAATACTCACCGAGCTTGTTGAACCCAGCTGCATTATAATACCACTTCCTGACACCCAAAAACAGCCTGCCAGTCGCTAGAATATCAGGAAAAGAAGGCAGAAATACTTTTCAGTTAGAAATTAAGATGATTCGTGGTTGATACTGTTCAGATTGGCTTATCACTATAATAAATTCACAAATATCACTGTACTATCAATGTAAAACCTTGGGGAGTGTAAGACAATATATTATATTTAAACTACACCATTTACTACATCATAACCTGGAGAAATGCAAGTTACTTGGCTAGTAGGACTTACAGTGAGCCTCAGTAACCTGAATCACTCTCGACATTAACAGCTAATTAACTTCGGCACAATATTAACAAGAAGACAAAAAAAGTCGTTTCACTGAACATTTCATCACCACACAACCCAGCACTACAGAGGCAGCCCGGTCTCGGTACTGAGCGCGACTTTAGCATGTTTACCGACTGTGCTTTAGCATGTTAGCAAGTTTAGCTAAGGGACACTGAGGCTAGAGGACACCGAAGTGCATCATCAAACGAGCAACAAAAGCACAAAATAAACCACAACACAAGCCAAGCAGAATGACTCCAGACTGTACAGGAATTCATGACACAAATTACGTGAAATTATTTTAACTGACATTCCTCAAAAACGCTGCAGGGTTACCAGTTCATTACCTGGTGCCTTCGACGCCATTTTTTCGGTCTGAGAGACAGCAGCAAAGGATTGTGGGTAATGTGACATCAGAGCCTGCGACAGGTGTACGCAATCACGGCGCGACAAATGCTTTTTTTTGTAATGTACATTTTAAAAATAATCAAGATCTTTTTTTGTATAAAATAAGTCAACATGCTTCGCAATTATTTTTTTTGTTTAAGTAGTGTGCCTTATTTTGATTCATGTTTACTCAAACTTATTGATGCTATTATAAATGTACATTTTGTTTTAATTTTGTTAACTTAAAAAAATAATTTGTATTAATGTAAAAAAGAAAAAAGTCAACATGGCATTAAAAAAAAACATTTTATACATATATAAAAATATTTTTGTAACAACCTTTAAAGTCAGAACTAGCATTACCATCTAAAGTCTGCTTTAGAAAATAGTTTTGTTTGTTTGTTTTTTTGTACCCCAATGAACGTTTTAAAAAATTTAAAAAGAAAGGATTACGCTAGGGTCATGCCGGAGTAGCACACTAAGGCAGCACTAGGGGGAAAAAAGGACAGTAAAAGGACTTTGGGTTATTTGCCAATTGGTAAATTACCAGTTACTGAATTACTGTTCTTTCTAGAACAGTTAATTAATACATTTCTGAGGGAGAGATATCAGGACTTTATAGCAGTCCTAGCTTAAGTGATAATGGGAACTAGCGTGTCTCTCAGATGTTTCACACTATAAAATTGGTCTATACTATAAATAGAGCAATATTCTCTATACTTCTGTATATCTATATTATCTTAATTAAATTGATACAGCACGAAAAAATATGAAGAGTTATAAAAGCCCAGTTCGTACATTTTCTTTCCCCTGTAAACAAAGTCATGCTGATGACCACCTTGCTGCCTTTCACAGATATGCAATTTTCATTTGTGATTTTATTGTAAGTTTCAACCCTTTTTCTACATAAATACATGAATTGATGTTATTGATAAATATAGGTGCAAATTCAGATGTTTAGAAATTATGTATTCAAATGTACATAGTAAGTTTCTGTACATGTAATTACAAAAATGACAACTAAAACCTTGTTTCTTTGGATTATTAATACTAAACATTAAAAATTATTTAGACACCAAAGCCATTCATGTTACATCGTTTTTTGAAATCGTTCAAAATCTTCCAGAGAGGCTAACGCCACTTTAGTGCAGAAGGTTTCATCAGGCAGGGCCACCAGCCGCTCCAGAGAGATGTAGTTGGGATGAGCTGGGTCATAATGAGCACGGCCTAAGTACTCAAGAAAAAGGTGTCGTTCTCGTATACGAAGAAATTTTGCATTCAGGACCTGATGAGAACCAGAAGATAAGTCATGCGATTTAATGATGCATGTTGAATTAATTATAGCTAATTAGTAAAGACATAACTTTATGGAATGCAGTTTGAGATATACAGTCATGTGTAAAGAAGAATGGACTACAAAAATGTGAGAGACTCAGTCATAGTCAAAGTCAAACAGGGAACAATTACTTTAAAGTTATTGCTGCTAAAGGTGGATCTACAAGCTATTAAAAATCAATGGGGGTACTTACTATTGCCTGCGGGTTTTATTCAGTTTGGTTTAAAAAAAAATTATGTAATGGCACAGTGATAAAACATTATATATGATGATCTGATTATAGCTATGATCAGATTATTTGTATTGTGTTTTTACACATTTCAATTCAATTCAATTTAACACACGATATATAATTATCAAAAAGAACCAGGAACTTATTTTGGGTCATATTATTTAGTTAGTAAATAACACCTCTTCATTTCTTTAAACTGTTAGTTTTATAAGTAGATAGTTGTATACCTGTGGGAACTTTGTAATGAGAGCATGAGGAATGCCCATAGTGTTGTGGACAAAGTCAAATATTTGTGTCAATTTTCGTTTATTAGCTGTTAGCACTTTTGGAACTACAGTGACGATGTGCTGGATTTCATTTCTGTGAAACCCAAACTCCAGTTCACAAACCTGGGTAAAAAAACAGAACAGAAAACATCTAAATAAAAGCCCAAATTGTTTACGTTAAATTAATGTCTCCGATATCTTCTATAAACAAAGCACTGTACCCTTAGGTTTTCCTTTACAGGCTCCAAACTGCCACACAGTAACCTAGGTAGACGCATCACAACATCTCGGGTCTGAAAATACAAAACATTTACATGCACATATAAAATACAGCTTTTATTTTCCAAGTCAAAACTAAAAAATTAACAAATGTGTGTGATACAGATGTTTCAGTATTTTTTTTTACTATTATTTTAGTCTCTGCAAAACAAAAACAGTCCTTACCTTGTGAGCACTGAGGCCCAGCTGCTGCTGGAAAAATCCCAGACGGTTGTCCAACCTTTTCACACTGAAGTTCAGTAAATATGGAGCTTTGCTCACCATCACAGCAACAGCCTCTGAACTGAATTTCTTTGACTTTAAATATGAAACCCTTTAACAGAAGCAGTAAAGTCACTGATAGGTCATGAAAAATTTGTTACAGTTTTCAACCTATGTTATAAATAGGCATCAAACCAACAGCACCTTATGTGAAATAATTGTATCACAATACCATTCTACTAAGCAAAAATATAGAAAATAAGCTTGTTACAAACAGTTTAGGACTGGATGTGAAATGACGTGTCTTTAAAACTTGGTAGTATTACTGACAGTCTCAGCTTAGTCAGCCTGTCTCTGTTATTACATTATTTTTTAATCATAATAATTTTTTAAAAAAGGTATCAGCAGAAACTAGTGCCTTGTTCGGTTCTTCAGTATAATCAAATCACTATACTTATGCATTTTTTAAAAATTATTCTTGGCTTAAATCTATTACAAAGTATTTGTCAAAACTATAACCTACTTGAATACAAAACAGTAAATAGTAGTGCTTTACATATTGTCTGCTAGAGAGAGCTGCTTATTGTCTAAAATACACCACCACCTTTTAGGAATCAAATTAGTGAGGAGGTGTTGATTAATTTTCTATAACTGCAGCATTGACAGTAGTGTCAGTCATAATGTAAACCATAAAACAAGTAAAATAATAAAACAAATGAAAGCTCTCTTCCTGGTATATAATTGTTTCTATGGTAACAACTTGAATAGCCCAAGGACAAGCTTAATAATAATAATAATAATAACTTTATTATTACTATTATTATTATTACCTTTAAAAAAAAGATTGTTTCTAAGTGATAACAGAACCTTTTTAAACTACCATTCGGCAGGATGCTCCATAAAATAAAATGTAATAGTAATGATTTAAGTAATTGTAAATATAGTTGCAAGCAACGATGAGTGGGTCACAATGTGTTAACATTTGTGATGTGTCCGTGTGTAGAATAGGCCTATGAAGTTACCACTTTTCAGCGCAAGTTTAAGACATTATCACGGCTGACCCACTTGAGATGAAAAAATCCCTCTACAATTTTGCGTCCTCAGTGTCTTTAGATCATATTGTCCCGGTTTGGTGGCGATCGTATAAATTCTCTAGGAGGAGCATATCAAAATCCATCGGGTGCGTTTTTACGAACGACCCAAAATAACTGACCTCCTGTTGAGCTGAGCCCAGGACATGCGAAAGTTGTTCGGCTCAATGAGCTCTAAATGTGTACCGTGTTTCATGTGCATACATGCAAGTGTGTATGAGCTTTGCAGCAAAATCTTGTGTGTGGGCCCCTGAGGTCCTTGGCCCACGTGACTCTTAAACATCCTAATGGCAGCAGATTCCAACCTGCCTGCCAATTTTCATGTGTTTTTGAGCATGTTAAAAAGGTGGGGAAAAAAAGAATCCTTTAGCACCCTATAGTGCTTGGGCCCTAATAAGTAAATAAAGTAGGACAGGTAGCACATGCTGGTTATAAAATTATAAACCAAATTTTGGGCGGTAATGCACAGCATCAGTGATTATTTTCCTATATATTTTCGCAAGTGTTACGGAATCCATTGTGTTTCATCTCTTACGTTCCTTCATTTATTTTAGCAATAGATTTTAATCTAAAAGATTAAAGGTTTTCTTAAAGAACCAATTTACATTGTTCAGCATTACTTCTGCCATGCTTACAAAAGTGGCCCAGGATCAACAAAACATACAAATAAATCATAAATTACAAAAATTTGTATACACAAAATACACAATGATCATGCATTATGGCTAGAATAATTGAGGCATGACAGACATGCAATCAGCTCTGACCTTGTTTGGAGATTTTCCAAGCTCTCAGTCAAAACAAAGGGATTCTTAGTGAGCATCGGTCCCAGCTGAACGTCCTGAACCCCAAGATCTTTTAAGAAAAAGAGCAGAGGTACCACATCCTTTTGGAAGTCCAGTCTCACCAGCATAGAGCCCACATTAGGTCGCTCCTCTAGTTTTGACAGATTAACCCCTATAAAAAAAATAAATAAATAAAAAAACTCTTATAAAATGTGAGCTCACATCAGCCAAATAAATGGGAATGGCAGGAGAAGCATACCCAAGTGAACCAGGTTTTTTAAGGTCTCTGACGTCTCCACATAATCTCTGAGTGTGATGCTGGTGGGAGGAAGATTAGGAGGCACAAAGATCTGTACGGCATCTTCATCACTGATTTCTTCAAACGGAGACGGACAGGACAGTGCATCCAAATCTGTGCAGCAGACAAGATTAAAGATTAAGAAGTCAACAAAACATGGTTTATTAAGTTACGCTAGAGACTAAAACGCTCTATACATAAAAAAAAAAAAAAAAACTTTAACCAGTCACTTCTTTGCCCAGTTACAATGATGCTTGGAACCACATGGTTTCACCTGTGCACGCTACAAGCACATGCTGTTGTTTTTTTTTAAATGCTTGTTCTTTTATGGCTGCCAATTTTTCTTTCATATGCTGTAGCTACAATATTGTGGTAATTAATATTTGCAAACCTTTAATCAAAGTTGTAATTAAAGGGTCACATGGTTTTATTTACACTTGCTACAAGGTTACGAGGTTGGACTACTGATCGGAAGGTCCCAGATTCAAATCCTACCACCACCAAGTTGCCATTGATGGGCCCTTGAGCAAGGCCCTTAAACTTCAACTGCTCAGATGTACTGTATAATGAGATTTAAAAAAATGTCAGTCGCTCTGGATAAGGACATCTATGAAATGGTATTAATGTAATGCAAATCTAAATGTGTGTGCGCACCCTGGACCCCATCCAGGTGTGTCCTAAAGCCTCCTGGGATAGCCTCCAGGCCCCCAGCGACCCTGTATACATGATAAGTAGGGGAAGTGGTAGCTCAGTAACAGTTAAGCCTCTGGGTTACTGATCGGAAGGTTGATGGTTCGAGCCCCAGACCTTGAGCAAGACCTTTAAACCTATCTACACATTTAACCCATGTATGAAATTGGAAATGAATGGTAACATTACTTGTGCTCTTGGACTTATGGACCTGACAGTACTGACTGTAAGGAAATGAAATAAAGTCAGAATAAAGACACAGATGAAGAGCTACATACTGATGGAGATGTGTTCTGCAGGGACTGGTCCTGCTCCACTGGAAACCTGATGAAGTTCAGGGATCTTTAATGGCACTAAACCAAGTTCAGGGTTTTTCTCCTCTGTGCTGCTGAGTGTTGAGTCTCTGCTGCTCTGATGGCTGAAGCTCCGGATCCTGTATGATCTCCACCTGTCCTTACAGTCCTGTGAGCTGCTGTGAGGAAGCAGAGCTGTCGGGATGGAAGTCGGGCTTTTGTGGAGAGTGAAGGGTTTAGCAACCGTGTGAACATGCTGGGCTTTGACACACAACAGTCTCGACTGCAGATACAGAACACACCTTCCACAAAGATACATGACTGAGGTGAATAAGAAGGAGAAATCTAAATATATAAAAGTACAAGTGTCTCTTAAAGGAAAGTACAGTAATGACTTTTTAATGAAGTTGTTCAGCGCTTTCCTGAGAATAACACTAGGTTACAGCTTTCAAACCTGGATAAAGTGAAGCCGTTTTCATTTAAATCCCCACAACCAGAAAACCACTATTAGCTCCTGAGCTAACTACGACTTGTATTTCCGCGCATGCGGATGACTTTTCTTCTGCTGTGCCGAGTTTTTTAACACGGACCCCAAACACTAAACACTGCCCTCTAGCGGGCCGACTTAGAACACCTCCGTTGCTGTACTGTAGGTGGGTCATTCTACAGAAAAGGTGGAATTTGGGTGATAATAAAAATCTCCTGATATATATTCACACCTAGAACGTCTTTTATAGCAATAGCTTACTTTTAAACTTTATGAATCCACATAAAATAGAGCTTAATGCATTTTTCATATGCACAAATGACAATTTTTAACACAAATGACAATTTAGGGAAAAATAACCATTTACGAATTTGAGACAAAATGCTATTGTAATGGAGGTAGATTGCTGGAGAAATTTCCATTTTTATTGCTCTATTTAATTTCATATACTGTATGTACAGTACTAAAGCATAATAGTGAAAGTAACTCACAAAGTACCTTAAATGTAACGTGGTGATATGGTGGCGTAGTGGGCGGCGCTGTTCCCTCACACCTCCACGGTTGTAGGTTTAGATCGGTGCCTTCAGTCTCTGTGTTGAGAGTTTAAATGTTCTTCATGGGTTTTCCCTGGGTGCTCCGGTTTCCTTTGCAGTCGCAATTGTAAGTTGATTGGTTGTTAGGGGTATCAGGCATTGTGTAAACTTTCCCATGCCTCTATCTTTTACATCTCTCGTCCTTTGTAATCACAACAATAAAACAGCCCCCTTGTTGCATTTCCTTATTTCTTATACTGGACCACATGTGCGTCCTATCCTCCATGTGTCTCTGGGTCTCCATATGAAGTCCTCTGTTTGTTATGATCGGAATGTTAATGACTTTTGTTCTTTTGATGTACAAATGTATTTCTTAAGTTAAGAAATGTTTTAACAATGTTACATACTAGATACTGAATACCTACCTACCTATTAATTAATTAATTAATTAATTAAACAAATATTTCAGCTAGGCACATGGGCAGTTAGAAGCAGGATTTCTGATTATGTAGTAACTCTGGATGGCCTGGTGTAAAGACTGGCACCAACTTCACATTTAATTGTCATGTAGATATCACTATAGCAGCTATTTTTAGACATGTTGCTATTCTAATACATAGGATGCAGAAATAAATGTGTGCAAATTAAAAAAAAGGAAAAACTTAATGCTTTTGTTATCACTAAATTGGACTTACCATGTTTGAATCAGGAGCAGGTTTTGGTAGGGCAGGATGAGTTATTAAAAAAAATAAAAAATTCTCAAACAACATAATGTTTACCTCATATGTAACAGCACTTAATGAAATATCATTAATTCTTTTAACAAATGCTTTATTTACAATTATTAGTTTCTGTTTGTACATCCAGCACCAAAGTCTGTCCAACTGTTTATCATTTAGCAAAGTACTGGGCAGGGGTGAGGTCTTCACTGTCCATCACAACGTGGAATTACTCTTTCCATAATGTGTGTTAAGGAAATGTTACCTGAACAACTTAACTATGAAAGAGTCACATGGTAGTCATCACACTGAGCGGGAACATCAGAATAAATGTCAGGAGGAATAACATTTTGTGTTTGACATAATAAAGAACATAATGTCCCCTAAATCAATATTTGTATATTTATTTCAGTTTATAAAGCTCCATCTAATTACAACCAACAGTTTCCTTGATTGCCACAGTGGCCGTAGGTCCAACATGGGTCCAGATGTAGCCTTTCTCTGGGCGAATGGGCATCGTTGGAAATGGTGAGCTTCTTGACTTGAAATATTCCGACGGTGCGTGGCAAACAAATTCAAGGTACTCCATTTTTCTGGGCAAATCCTCTTCTGGACCTGTATAATTAAAAATAAATATTAATCCTTATATTTATTGCCAGTGGAACTCTGAACAAGAATACCATACTGTACATGAACTTACCGAGTATGTAAGTGCCAGGATCAAAGTGATCTCTCGGACTGGACTGTGTAGGGATCAGCCATGTTAACGCAGCACTTTTCTCGCAGTACTGGTCCTGAATGAAGCCACGGATCTGTGCGAAATAAGGTTTCCCATCCTCTTCGTCTATCACCTTTATCACATCCCCTATCTGATAGTAAACACCCTGATGGAAGAGAAAGAGCCATTGAACTAGAGGCCTAGAACGATCAATCCATTCTGTATCTCATTAGAATAAAGTGGATGACTTTTACCTTGTAAAAGATCGACTCTGATGTGATTATGGTGGAAACAGACTCAGGAGCTTTAATAGGCTGAAAAAGAAAAGCATAAATGTCTCTTTAAATTTGATAGACTTGAAATTTTACTTTTACATATTTAAAATATTTTAGCTTAACCAGTGCTTACGTTTTTAAGTTTAAAAATATGCCGTCTTCCTTTTCCTTTTGATGAAACTTTCTTCTCAGACGCCGGCGCCTTGTACTTGGTGCTTCTTAATCGGGCTGACCGCCGGTGGATTTCCTGTTTAGACTGTTTGGACACCAGGATATAAAACAGATATTTTAAGTTTAAATAAATTAAAATGTGCAATGAACTAATATATTTTTTTAAACTAATCTTAGGGCCTATTAATACTTAGTCAGTTTCAGCTAAGTGAGAATATAAAACAGCCTGCACCTGAACCAAACTCAGACAACCTTTAGAGATCAGTTTTTTTGTGAGTAATTTTAAGATCCAAGTGTTTTGTGTCTTGTGAAAACAGTGTTGACTCTGTCTGTTTCATGATTTTTAAATGAATGATAGTTTACAGGTTCATTTTCACCTTGCAGGCTGCCTGTATAGTCCAATCATTCAATTATTGCATGATTCACTAGCAATTTTGTTATTAAGCACAGTTAGGCGATAATGGTGCTAAACAGTTTCTGTATACTCCTGTTGCATTGTGTATAATGTATGCAAACATGCAAGAAGTAAGCAGACGCATAGTTTTAAGTAAAAAATAAAATAAAAAAAACATTTGTTGTAAATATGATGTTTCAATAATTATTTTCTCCTGAGCATGTCTAGAAAGAAAAGTCCAAAGAAATCATATGCACTGCTTCTGGCTTTCAAAGAAACCAGATTGTAGGTCAATCTAAGGGTGACAAACATCTAGGAATCTTGAAATAGCCCTTTCTACCATTAAAATAATAATGCGAGCGCTGTACTGCAAAAGTGGGCATAACTTTTTTCTATTATTAACTGATATTGGTCAACATTGCACATGTTAGTAGAGGAACTCTTCCTCTACACAAAGGTACTATACACAAGGTATCCATTTGCACCATCTTCAAAACCCGGTGGTAACTCCAAATGAACTTCTCCTCTGCAGCAGAGGTAATTTTTGGTCTTGCTTTCCTGGGAAGGTCTTCATGAGAGCCGGTTTCATCATGGTGCTTGATGGATTTTGCAAATGCACTTGACACAATCCTGTTCTTGCAAGAACTATTCCAGATCTGCTGACATTCGAGTCTTAAAATAACTGACTGTTGTTGTTGTTGTTGTTACTTAATTCCCTAAATGTTATGATATATTTCATAGTTTTAAAATCTCTAAAATGTAAAAAAAAAAAAAAAAGTCACAAAAACATTGAATTAGAAGGTGCGTCCAAACTTTTGACTGGTAGAGTATGCCTGTTAATTTGAAAAAGTTGTGTCATCTTTTGCATTACTTTCAGTACAGCCCTCATATTTTGGATAACAGTCACAAACTGGGCTTTTTAGAAGCTGCATTTGTGCTGTTGAAAACATCATGTTAACAACTTATTAATAATGTATTAACAGCAAAAGATTTCTTCCTCAAAAACATAATGAATTTTGGTTCATAGATTTTATCCTACAACTATGAACTTAACACAAAGGATTCTCACTCTGGCTGTAGAATTTTTAATTAACTTTTAGAAAACACAAATGCATAATTTTTCGACATGATCTCCTTGCCTTTCATTACTTTGTCCAATCAGTCAACAAACTTTCGTATTCCCTCATTTTAAAATAAAAGCTGAGCTGCAAGCCACAAACGTACTGTTGTCTTCATTTCTTCATCAGAAGTGAATCTTCTCCCTTGTAAGGCTGCTTTCAGGCGACCAATCAGATGAAAGTCTGAAGGAGCGAGAGCAGGACTGTACGGAGGACGCTTTAACACCTCAAAACCAAGTTTCTGCAGTGTGTCCAGAGAAGTGTGTAAACATGCATCGTCATGAAAGATCACAACGCCCTTGGATATCAGTCCTCTGTGTTTAATCCGAAGTTATGCTTCAGCTCTTTAATAAGCGTCTCACTGTAACGAGCGATGTTGATCGTTGAACCTTTTTCCTGATAATGTTCCAATACTGGCCCTCGAGAATCCCAGAAAACCGTAAGTATTGAAGAATTTCCCAGCTGATGGTCGACTTTTGAACTTTTTCTCCATCAGCGATTGAGGATGTTTCCGTTCCGTAGTGATGACTCCGTGTCTCGTCATCAGGTATGATTCTTTCACCTTCCTTAGAGTAATAGAACGCTTCTGTTCATGCTCTTCCATGAGTTGTTTCCAGGTACACCCTCAGACCACAAAAAAAAAAAAACACTAGTCACTGCACACTGTTTTTCTTTTGTGCAAATCACAAGCAGGGCATCCATTTTTGCTCGCACCGCAGTTACAAATGAACTGATGTAACTTGTTCACACCTGCACAGTAGTGACTGGGGAGACAGTAATCTTGAGCATAAAGTTTTTTTATTTTACTCTGTGCATATCTGTGCAGGCCCGCATTTCATCTATGAAATGCAATTGTTTTATATGAAATATGTCCAGACGCTTCTGGATGTTCTGTTTAACCAGTTTTGAATGCAATTACCCATAATTCAATGGTGCATATACATATATAACGGATCTGAGGTGTAAAGAAGTGTTTATATATGTGAACAGCATTACAGAGCACGAACCTGTTTCCCCCCGCCATTACTCTGCTGCGTGCTGGAGGACACCGCCAGTCCTGACGCTCCTGTCACGGTGCTTTTAGCTGTGCAGTTGTTACAGAGGATTTCTCCCTGGTTTCCCTTTTTCCACATCGACGACGAGTTCGTCTTGCACACCGCACAACACGGCTTCAACCCCAGCGGCATCGTTTCATCACACAATAGCGTATTGTTGTTATTATTGTTTCTGCTATTTGTTGCTTTCTGCACGGGTTTGTGTTACAGAAACCGACAATCGCTAGTAAACATTTTCACTAGCCTCCTGCATTATCCACGGGAACATTATTCCTCCATGATCTATACAACGCAAACATCGTTCTTCCGGAAAACCACTTCCGGGTTTCTTTCTTCTTTGTTGTTTTTTTTTTTTTCTTCTTTGTTTTTGTTTTGGCGGCTGGCAGCCAACTTATAGGTGCATTACCGCCACCTGCTGGACAGCAGTGTTGAGCATCAGATTGGCAGAATAAACAAACGAATTAAAACTCAAAAAGGGAAAAAAATAAATTATATTCTATCCACTAAGCCTGTTTTATAATTAATTCTGATAATAATTAATTAGGCTACTATATATTTTCCAGGTCACCTTCCCTAGGATCTTTTTCGCTTTTGGCGGCTGGAAGCCAACTTATACTGCCACCTACTGGACTGGAAAGACTTCCGGGTTTTCTTCAGAGACTCCAAAATAAAAGACGATGAACAATGAACATAATTCTTGTCCAATACTAAATAGTTCTATCACAAACCTCTACCATTTAAATATATAAATAGAGCACTGTCTATCTCACTATTTCAAACAGACTAATAAAAACTAAGTACAGGATAAATATCTCAAAATCAGAAATGTTTTATTTTTAGGATAATTTACTGAGATTACGAGGTGGTGTCAACAAATTTTTAGAAAAATGTATAAATAAATAAATAAATAAATAAATATATTTATGGCAAGCCGTTTAGGAAAATATTCATGAGAGAATCGAATGAAAACTCTATATATATTGAATGAAAAG
>JAOVVB010000030.1:16382459-16395699 GCA_028570985.1 Heterobranchus longifilis | reverse complement strand
ACATGTCTTTTCTAAATGTTTTGATTGTTTTTAGATGCAAAAATATGATTATAGTGTTGGAAATCGGTAATATTGGTAATATTTATGGGTGTCTGGAACGGATTATCTGCATTTACATTATTTCCTATGGGAAAATGCGTTTCGCAATATGAATTTTCGCCTTAAGAACTCACCTCCGGAACGGATTAAATTTGTTTGCCGAGGTACCGCTGTATATAATACAAAATATATATAGAGACATGATACATTACCTAGCCTTTGCAGGCCAAATTGGCCATAGTCTTTACCCTGTATAAAGCCTTGAAAGACATAGGTGGTACCATCGGGTTCTGGAGAGACCTGTGTGCAAGTTGGAAACAAGAGGGTTCTATCAAAATTGGGATATCCAGCGAAAGGGTCAACTGGTATAGAATATAATAATTTTTTACTTAAATATCAGACAAAATGTTTCAATAATAAATTTGTTGCTAAAGACTAAATTTTCAGTATGTCATAATTTCTTTTAGTGCTGCATTCTTACAAAACCATCTAGGGACCACTGTTCTTCCTTCATCCTGGTTAGTGTGGTGGTAGAGGACGCCTGCACGTCATATACGAGCAGCATCAACCTCGCTTCCTGGCTCTTGTAGACACCTGTATCCAGAGGCAGAGAGAGAGAAAAAAAACGGTCATCTTAATACGACCAAAGACTGCAGCTGCAGTTCTGTTACAACATCTGGCTGCTTCTCCTATTCACGCTGTTATCAACCCACCAAAGCAATAAAAAGCAGCCATACAGCAAACGGGCTCACATGCACCTGCTAAAAAGAGCTCGTTATATCAAGTCTGCCGCTTCTACATTAACTTTCTTCCAAAATTCAACTTTTGACTAGAGTATGTTGAAATTTTTGGACCTCTCATGTACTGTATGAGTAGTGATCTGTGTAATTACCGGTAGCAGCGTGATCATTTTAAATCGGAATGTCTGCGATTCATTAAAGAATGCAAAGGATGTCAGAGTTGACTATGTGACGACGGTGCCAGAGATGGAAATCGGAAAGGTGAGCGAGACAGATTAAGTTTAATGATGGCGGAAAATGTCAAAGTTCTCTCAAATAGCATGAATATTTCATAAGAACACGGTAGAAGAGTAGGTTTAACTGTTGAACTGAAGCACTTAAATAGCGTCATTAACGGGAAAGAAAACATGCCATGCTTTATGCAAAACAGATAAAGCCGACAAAAAAAGAATTCTGCACAGGCACGCCACGCTAAAAACGTTATTAGAATTCGACATGCTACTGAATGACAATTGCGTGCACAGTAATTGTACTATTACTATTATAATTATAATTGTAGTCTAAAACATTTGAATATCGCCTGAAAGTCGACTTCAGAATTATTAGAACCTCATATTATATGAGCAAAACTAAATATATTCCAGCGAAACATTTGTTGCTAAATTACCGACACGCTCCGTACGTGATCCCGCCTTACTTTGTAGAGAATGAGACCCACTGAGCTTTAGCTTTAGTTTCCATCAAGGCTGGAGAACACTTGTAGAAAAACAAGCTGCTTTAGAATTCCGAATGCTGCTCTTAACTCTACTTATGCATTTTAGATTCACTTACATTTGCTGGTAAGCAACCATCAGAAACTTGTCTGTTGAAAGCTCTTTATATTTTCCCTTGGTGATGAATGACAAAGGAACTTAACATTTCAAAGAACCAGTGCATGCATTCCAGGACAGTAAAAAAAAAAAACTAACAAAAAAAAAAAAACCCGTCGAGGGCGAACACGTACAGTATGAAAGCCTGAAAGCTTGTAATATTATTATTATTTTTTTTTTTTTAAGGATGACAATTTGTTTGCTTTTTTTCTGTATTATTCATTAGAGGCGTCAATAATTTGGTCACATTCGTTTCTGAGAATATATACGATATTTTAAATGGAGTATGCTTGAGAATGATTGGTTTTTCTCAAGTTGCTGGAATGGAAATGTTGAATCACAGTATGCATTGTTTAATTTATACACACACTCTATTGAAGGGTGACAACCTTTATTCTGGAGTTCTATTTGTTAACTTAAAGCTTTTTATTTCTTTTTCTCTTTTCAATCGTCAGAAATGACAATACAGTGGTACCTCTGCATACAAATGCCTCACCTAACAAATTTTTTCGAACAAACCCAATCGGACCTGAACGCCAGATACGTTGCGCGTACGTCCGGAAGCCAAGCCAAGCAAGTTTACGTATTTTTTTTGTGGGTTTTTTGCATTTTGTTGGGGGATTTAGTGAAGATGCAGCACCATGGGTCCCAAAAATGTTACCAAGGACGGTAGGAAGAAAAAAAGGGAGCCGCTTTCATTTTGGTTTGTAAATCAGCTGGTGCCAAGAGGAATTATGAATTGAAAAGTTAAGTTCATATTTTACTTTATTTGTTTGTCTTTTAATAGTTCTTATACAGTATGCAAAAAAATATGATTACAGTGTTACAAATTGGTAATATCTTTGGATGGCTGCATCTACAATATTTCCTATGGGAAAATGCGTTCCGCAATACGAACCCGCCTCTGGAACGGATTAAATGCCGAGGTACCACTGTAAAGGGTATGTTTCAGGGTAACAAACGTATAATCTTGCAGATGAACCAACCTGAAAGCAGGAGCTCCATGTTGCTACTGGTTAACGTGACATTAACTCTACCATTGGTTGTATTAAAGCTTGTGATGCTCAGAGTCATCGGTTGTTTTCTTCCCTTGTAGTTATACGAGCCCTTCCATATGTAGTTCGGAGCAAATACATCATCTGGGACTGAGAGAACAAACAAACAAGGAGAGAGGATTAGTCATTAAGCTTTAACAAAAATAAAGCAGTTCATGCAGCTGTGCATACAAACAGATTGAAAGTGAATTAAGTCTCAGAGGAAAAACTGCAGGTGTGTAAATAAATGTCTGTATATTGTATAAAAGGTTAAAAATCCACAAACTGGCATTAAAGATTAAATAAAATAAAAAAAAACCTATTGAAAAAAAATGAATGGATACAGTATAAGAGATTGAAGAATTATGATTAAATATCTAGTGAATTGAAAAAGAGAGAGACTAGAAATTGCTTTATTGTATTGTATGAATCTCAAACTAATCCAATCAGAAAACATCAAAAGCTTTATCAAGTTTAAACAGTCCCCTGAAGTGAGTGACAGCTATAGTGTGGTAATACGGTGCCCTGGGCGACCTTCCCTTCAGCGCCCCTCCACAAAAAAACCCCCCAAAAAAACAACCTTTGCTCTAACTTCGCTCTAATGTTTTATTCAGATAGCACAGGTGCATAGCTATATCTTTTGCCCCTTTCTCCTCTTTTTCTTTCCTGTTTTTTTTTTTTAGGCTGGAGACCTGATGGCTTAGAAGTCAAGGCTAAACTATTTCATTTGAGACTAGATTTAAATGATCTCAAACAAAATGGAAACAATAGATATAAAATACATAGTCACAGTATTATGAATGCTTTTTCTAATTGCAATGTGGTACAAAATTAGAGGTGTTAAAATCAACCCTGCAGTCGTTCTCAGAGTGGGAAGACCTGATTTCCACGTGGCCACGCCCTGCTCATCTCATACTTCTGCTTTGAGTGTCCTTGCTCAAAGATAATCAACAAGGTTAACTGATCTCCACAGTGACGTGAATAATATGACGTGCAAACTAGTCAGATTTTTATTTTTGTTTTTCTGCATGTGCAAAGTTGCATTGCGGATATTTTGTGTTACAATCAGTAACAGACTACAAACTGAAACTAAAACATAATGCTTATGTCTAGTTCATATACAGTATCTAACATGTACAGTACAGGTCCAACAAATGGATGTATTCACCCTGCTAGAGAATTACACTTCGACAACAACTGTCTACTTTCTCGAGATCTTTCAAAGCAAAATGTCCAAGCACAATTTTTTTTTTTGCTAGCTTTTATGATTTTACTTGGTCTTGTGCAATAATATTGATTAAACTGCGACAAAACCTAAAAAACAAAAAAAAAACAAAAAAGTGTTAAAATTTCTTGATACCCTGTGAATCCATACTGGATAGAATTATCATGCTTAAACTATGCAAAAAGATTGCTAAATTGGAATCCTCCTTTTAATAACACTTTATTCATTAAGACACAAATCGAAAAGGATCCTTGATTACTTCTCATACCATATAAATGGGCCCTGATCCCAGAACACTTGAGAACAGCTGCATCATACAGACCAAAACTTTGCAAATGATCAGCTGCATGGTTTTCTTTCTTTCTTGGCTCACCGAGCACATAAGTGTTAGATCCTTGCTGTGCCTGATGAAGGTCAGGCAAAAAAAAAAAAAAAAACAGGAGGAGGATTATCACACGGCTCAAGAAGAGTTTGCGAGTGGCTCGGTCCACTTTAGTATCAAACTGAGTGGAACCACTGTCCTACTTATTAGCCGCTCCTTCCTCAAGAGGACGTCTTTCTAGAATACATCAAGGACAGCTAGGAGTTTGAGCTACTGGTGCGCTGGACAGCGGAAGAATTGCAATATTAAGCTGTCACTTTACTGTTTAACATGCACAGCCTTCCATTCTGTAGCATTCGAAATGTAATACTGGACAAAATGTTTTCATTTTAAGCTTTTATCTCACTTTATAATATACATACCATTCAGTTTGGGACTCGGTGTACCCGGGACCGGCTTAACAGGCTTCTCCGAAAGTTTGGAACCAGCTAGAATATGCATAAATAAATGTAAATTAGTAGAGCATTTAAAACATTTTACATCAAAATGCAAACAAACAGATAGTAGCATTCGTACTGGCAGAGCTCCAAGAACCTGTGATTTGCCATGTGGGCTGTAACATCTAGCAAAGACTGCTCTCCTATCTCTGCGTCTTGCAAAATAAAAACTTATCACAGAAATGCAGAAGCCACAGAAGGTGACACTGACACTGCATCAAGCACTACTACAACTATGCAACAACAAAAAAAATTTCCCTTTCTTTGAAAGGAGCATACAAAAAAAAAAACCGCAGAAGAAGAGGGTGATAAATAATAAACGGACCTCGCGCAGGACTGGGTGGGACACCGTGAACTGAATCTTTTATTTTGGCTGCCTTTCACATCTGTTTGTGTGCAGTAATTATGAGGAAACCTGCAGTGTGCAGCTGTGTGCCCACACAGCAGTAGAGGCAGGGTGCCATGGATGCACTGGGAGGAAATCACAGCACGCTGCAGGCACCATTCTTATCACACCTCTTTTTTTCTTTCCCCACGCATAATACAAATGTTTACTTTAATGGGCTGTGCATGTGCGAGGGCAAATGTCTCAAACTGCATCTGCAAAGTCTGTAAACTGATTATACAGGAGGATCAAAAGGCCCTCAGCCACGTGTTGGTACAGTAGATGAATGTGAAAATCGAAATGAACCAAGTTCGTGTAACACTGAGTGACTGCAATTCATTTAGACCTTTCCGTTATCCAAATAAGAATATCCCATTGCAACCAGATTTAGCTGATGACCTTTCAATAATGTTTTTTTTTCCCCTTGAAAAAAAGACCCAAACCTTTTAAAGACGACAGGAGCATGAAATGTGGCAAATATTCGAGAGTGCATCAGTGCAGAAAATGTGTGTAGTTAAAGAAAATAGGTTTCGAAACTCATCACAATGTTGCATGAACCAGGACCTTGCATACTGTAATGATTTATAATCCCGCTAAGCGGTGTCCCTCAGAGATTGAGGATGAAGGGTTTTCTTCATGATGTCTATTTCCAGTTTCAATGACATTAAGCAGCACATACCTGTACATCTCTGCTATACTCATAATGACAATGCAATTTATTTCATTTCGGTTGCCTCCCAATTTAATATTTGGTAAATTGCAGTATGAACTAGAAAAAAACGGGCAAATATAGGAATTTGAGTGACTTTGACAAGAGCCAAATTGTGATGGCTAGACGACTGGGTCAGAACAATTCCAAAACTGCAGCTCTTGTGGGATGTTCCCGGTCAGCACCGGTCAGGACCTGTCAAAAGTGGTCCAAGGAAGGAAAACCAATGAACCGATGACAGGGTCATGGGCGCCCAAGGATCATTGATGCACATGGGGAATGAAGGCTGGCCTGTGTAGTCCAAAACAATTGGAGAGTAGCTCAAATTGCTGAAAAGGTTCATGCTGGTTCTGATGGAAAGGTGTCAGAACACACTGTTTTGTCAGGTTGTGCATCCTGACCCTTGTCCAATGCTAAAAGTGCCAACAAAAGGGCAGATTGAAACTGGACTATTGTCGCATTGGATTGAGGTAGCCTGGGCCACGTATGTGCGCATCACTTACCTGGGGAAAAGATAGCACCAGGGTGTACTGTGATAAAAAGGCAGGCCAGCAGATGATGCTCTGCTGCGAAACCTTGGGTCCTACCATTTATGTGGATGTTATGTTGTCACGTACCACCTACCTAAACAATGTTGCTGACCAAGTATACCCCTTCATGGAACAAGTATTCCCTGATAGCGGTGGCTTCTTTCAGCAGGATAATGCGCCCTGTCACACTGCAAAAATGGTTCAAGAATGGTTTGAGGAACACAACGAGTTTGAGGTGTTGACATAGCTTCCAAATTCTCCAGATCTCAATCCAATCGAGCATCTATGGGATGTGCTGGAAAAACAAATCCGATCCATTGAGCATCCAGCACGCAAATTACAGTATATGTTATTGATGGCTAAATGCAAGATACTACTGCACACATTTAGAGGTCTAGTGAAGTCCATGCATTGAAGTATTAGGGATGATTTGGCAGGGGGGGGACTCAATATTAGATAGGTGGTCATAATGGTATTACTGATTGGTATATATGCATTTACTACCGTCTTCAGCTGGATCACTGGTGGATCAGGGGTCATTCATTGTTCTCGCTGTTAGAACCCAGGTTTGATGCCTGACCAGAGACCTGGCTTTTTTGCCAGAGGAAAAACTAGCATGAACAATACGAGCATTTCAAATAATTATTTCAGTTGAGAAATCTAGGTTTCACTGCTGCGTTGAATATTTGCATCAAAGTATTGGGGTTATTGGCGGCACAGTGGCTCAGTGGCTAGCACTGTCACGTGGCACCTCCAGGGTCTGGTTGGATTCCCGCCTCAGGGTTTGTGTGCATGGAATTTGCATGTTCTTCACATGGTTGGTGGGTTTCCTCCAACAGTCCGCAGATTAGGCTAATTGGCCTTCCCAAATTGTGTGATTGTTGACCGTCCTACCATGGTTGTAAAAAATGGGAATAAATACAATGGTAATCACCATTGGCCTCCAACAGTACATAGTTGGACTACAGAGGTTCCTAGATGGATGGATGGATGTCCCACAATGTCACATAGTCAACGCTGGTCAAAGTCATTTTACCAAAGTGGTTTTAACTTTCAAAAACCTAAGTGACATCAGTTACAGTAGTGTTCCAACATCTTTAATGTTGCCAAATTTAAGTTTAGCTGTAATGGTAAATGTTCTATTAAACAAAGAGACATTATATACCTCGACACATTGGCATCTTTCCTGTCCATGTGCCATCAGACCTGCAGACTCGATGCTCTGAACCTCCAGACATGAAGAAACCACTCTGGCAGGTGTAGATGAGAGTGTATCCGTAGCCAAGAAGGTCCATCCCCACTACTTCCACATGGGGTGGGTTCTCTGGCTGCTTACAACTATGGGCTGATGGAAGAAAGAAGGGAAGAAAGACATCCTGTTCTTCATTTCGAGTTCAGGTAATGCACTTTTGCAATATCCTATCTCCTCCCTCAATACCGGTTAAAACAAGAAAGATCATTGCCAGTCATCCCTCTTTTCCTATCTCAGTCCATCACCCATTCCTTTAGCTGGAAACGCTGCTGTCAGCCCTTGATGTATACTGGCATGCACTGAAGCACACCTTTACTGGCAGATCAAGCACCAGCCAACATGCAGTCACTCAGCAGAGGAGCTCAAGCACTTCTCCACTATGATCAAAAGTAACCCAGATTTGCCTCAACACTTTGATACTCTTCACTGATTAATATACCAGTACGGCTGTGAAATAAACACCTAATTACTTTCAGTAACTAGACAGTAATCCATTCAAACGTTTCATACTGGCCCAGTCAATTATGCAATAATGATAACCCTTAGCAGGGTTAAATAGGTGCTATAAAACTAGAAATTACTTTGGAAAATATTTGACTATTGTTTCTCCCAAAGGGCAGCGATTAAGCAGTAAGGTTAAACTAGGGAGTGGAAATAATGCTGATTATGAGATATGGCTTGTTTTGGATGTAGTCAGACACACTGGATAAGCAAAATTACAGTGCGCGAGTATAAAAATAAATTATGATTATTCTAAAACACAAAAAATGCTATGATTACTCCAAAACATACAAAGGCTATTTAATCACAGGACAAGTTAATCACATACAATTAAAGTGCCGCAAACTTGGTTATCCCCCTACAGCTATCCCATTGCTCAATCTCCCAATTTTGCAAAACAATGACAGTGCACTGGGGGAGTCACATATGAAACAAAATGTAATTAGCTTCTGAAATGGTTGGGCTGAATGGCAATCTGTCTTACAAAATTGGGAGGCAGCTGTTTCCTTTCTCCAACACAGTCACTCCAAGCTGTTTTAATGCTGCTCATTTTGGGGCTTGTACTCATGAGGAGTTCTGAGTGAAGGCTCCCTAAATCTGCAAGGTCACAGCTCGGCCATCTGACCAAATCCTGCGGCGTTTGATGACGGAACAGTATGCTAATCTTGATCTTTTCATTGTACTTAGAATTAATATTCATGGATGGCTTTATATTGGTGAAATCACTGACGCTAACCTTAAAGACAAATAATTTGGAAATTATGCAAAATTCAAGGAGATCAGTCTCACCATGCATCGATCTGTATAAATCAGACCTTTAACCCAAAGAAGGCTTTAATCCGCAGGTGAAGGCAAATCAAACAAGCGACAGCGGCCAAAATCTTGTAGCACTAGATCTAACTACTCGGTCAGCGTTTTCTAGACTACTTTACAGACTGAAAAAATGCCTACCAAGCAAATAACGTCCTTTACTTCTGTTCCATTTTATTGCTCCGGCTTAATAAGCAGTATGCCTTTTAAATTCAATTTTACGTCCGGAATAAGGACTGTATTATCCTGAAAGCCTGGGTTTAAAGGACAGATTTCTTACATAACCGCACATAACCCAGGACACCCACTGTCATCTCAAAACGCAGAACATTTTTTAACTCAGTTTCCTGTTGCTGCTTCTGTGAGTACCACGGAGCAAAATATAATGATGCTTTTTTACTCTGCAAAAGCCAAGCCCTTTTTTTTTTTTTTTTTTTTAACGGAGGATAAATGACTAACTCTTATGTAAACCCTGCTGCTGGAGAAACAGGAGCGCACAATCACAGAACACAAATAATACCTAAACCTGCTGAGACACTTTCTTTTGAGTTTGTGAAACACTTATTTTTATTTTTTTTTAATAGTCAAAAAATGATCTTGCAACATACTTACATACAGTCATTTTAAAACATATTCATAAGTCGAATACAAATGTTAACCGGGGGGGAAACGTACGGATGCACTCTGGCTGGGTGCCGCTCCAGGTGAGATCAGCCTGGCACAGACGAGTGGTGGAGCCCTGAAGCAAGTGTCCAGGCTGGCACTGGAAGGCCACCATGCTTCCAACCTGCAGCATGAAAGCAACACCGTACACACTCAAGTGAGCAGAAGTCATTTAAAAACACCTCTTGAAAAGAAGCTTTGAAAGAAGCACTTGGAATATTTATTGATTTTGTAATTCTTTTTCTTCCCCCCCCGATTTTCTCCCTAATTTAGTTGTATCCAATTCCCACCTGTCACTAGGGGGTTCCCACATTAAGGCTGCTTTCCTCCGAACTACGTGATGCCAGCCGACCGCATCTTTTTTCGAACTACTAACACACTCGGTGGGCAGCACTATCCGCACCTTTTGCTTTTGTGTGAGCTCAAAGACGCCCATGATTGTTTACAGAGCTGTGATTGATGTAAGAGCGGTCATCCCAGCCCGCTGAGAGAACTCGGCCAATCAGCTCTCTCCAGGCTACATCCTTATTTTGTAATAAGTATATACAGTACTGTATCTCATTCTTTGACAGTCTTGTAGAGATATACAAGGGAGGGATCTACAAGTGCTTTAATGGCTGAAGAGAGCTGGAACACTTTTTTTTTATTAACCATGTCTCCACCTGCCATCCTATTTCTGTAGATCAGTAGGTTTGTTCTTGTTATCTACTTCTTATTGAATCTACTACAGGAATACAATAATACTGTACAAAGATGTTTTCAGCTCCAGTACTGTAGGATAAATGATAAATTCATTAGCAGGCCCAACATGATCGACGAACACAACAGTGTATTTGTTATTTGTCAAGACCCTTGTTTAATTGCCAGGAAACCTTATTTAATAGGCTAAAACGCAGTAGCTATTATATTACATTATAATATAGAATATTGGTGTATTCATTTAAGGTATTCAAAAGTTTACTGTGCAATATGGTACTGTTTTAGGACTCATGCAATATGCAATATGGTACTTACTGTTTTACTGACTGTATTCATTTAAAGTATTTTAAGGTTTAGGACTTTTTTTTGAAGTTATTTATTACTTTTCATTTCTACTCGATAACTACTGTGAGCAACTGTAACCAAGAATAAGCAATTTCCCTCTGGGATTAATAAAGTTCTTTTGAATCTTGAATGTTGAATATGTAATCAATATAGGCCTGTAGATTTTGCTGTTTTTTTTACCTACCTGAATTTGGGACACTTCCGCAATCTGCGCGTGAAGAACTTGAACTGTGATTGGTCAGTATTTAGTGCATGTGTTCGGTCTAGCCAATCAGAATGGTTCAATTGGAATGAGGGGGAGTTTGTAGACACAGTCCTTATCTTCTTAAGCTTTTAGTATAAGCTAGCACAGCATGGTTAAAATTATTGTACCGGCAAATATTTTGGCTAAGACCTCCCCTATGATCATCTCTCCTTATTATTTTTATTTGACTCCAGCTTACATCTTTATTCTATATTATTAACTTCCAGCCGCCTTACACACAGTATGGTGACTTAGTGGTCAGCACTGTCATCTTGCACCTCGATTCCCTCCTCTGGGTTTGTGTGCATGGAGTTGGCATATTCTCCCCGTGCTTGGCCGGTTTTCCTCTGGGTACTCCGGTTTCCTCCATAGTCCAAAGACATTAGATTAGGTTAACTGCCATTTCCAAATTGCTGGTTCTGTGTGTGTATGAATGTGCGTTTGAATGTTGACTGGAGGTCCTACCACGGTTGTAAAAATGGGAATAAATACAATGGTCACCATTGGCCTCCATGGTCCCTAGTTGGACTACAGAGGGTCCTAGATGGATAGATGAATAAATGGATGGATGGAACATCACCCAAATGAGGATGGGTTCCCTGTTGAGTCTGGTTCCTCTCAAGGTTTCTTCCTATTACCATCCCAGGAAGTTTTTCCTTGCCACCTTCGCCCTTAGCTTGGCCTGCTCATCAGTCTGGATCAATGTAATAATTTTGATTTATATATTCCTGTTATATTCCTGCTTCGTGACAATGACTGTTGTTAAAAGTGCTATACAAATACATTTGAATTGAATTGATTTGAATGATTATTTCTTGATATAACAGCTAGCTTGAAGGTTATCATGCAGTTTGTGCGACATGTCATTGTGTTGCATGTTTAAGATTCTGCAAAAGTTGTCTTTCATTTATTATCATTTATTATTACGTATTTATCGACTGTTAGCTCACTCAGTTTGGTCAGTCTTGTAAGATTCAAAAGAATGTATAATTATAGAAGAATATATAATGTGCTATAATTCGAGCACTTACAAGCATCAATATACTATGAAGAACCTTATGTTTACACATTTGATTCAGCATAACATATATATATTTATTAAAAAAAATTTTTTTTTAGGATGACAAACCTACTTAATAAAACCACAAACAAAATTCTAACAGAACGCAGAATCGGCATTGTCTCGGGCACCCGGGTTACTGACTTGTCCACGGGCTCCATTTACCCGATGCGATCGTTTATGTTGGTGCTTCCTGTTACGCTCGTGGAGCGCATACCGCAGCTCTGACATTAACTAGACTGACAGAGTCGGGTGAGTGAAATATTAACACGTGTCAGAGTGACACATGGGCTCAGCGCATTAATTGATTAACACGTTCTTCCTGGCGATGAACCTGGCTGATGTGCCATAGGCAATGCTGCTTATCTGAAAGGTACAATATCTCCTGCACTCCAATATCATTACGCGCCGTCTAGTGAGAGGGCGTCAGTAGATCCAGTGAGATGATTTATGAGGCAGGAAAGCCTGATATTTCGCTGTCCTCTCAAGCCTCGCCATGCCTTGGCCCCTGCATTACATTAAGGGGTTGAATTCTTAATGTTGGTGCATCTCTGGGGAAAAAAAAATTCTTGCCTTTATATACGTACAGTCTCTCTCATTGCCACTCATTTGTATAACGAATACGTATTTCTTTTTTTTTTGTTTCAGTTAAATCTTTTCTTTATTTCTGTCCTTTGATTGTCACACAGTCTTATTCTTAGTCTATGCTCATTTGCATTTGAACTGAAAGTATGGGCAGTCCTTGAAAGTCCTGTTTCTTAGACGAGCGCTCCGTTTTGTTCAGATGTTCTTGCGTTTGTCTTATTCATGAGCATTTATCTTTGATCCTCTAATTTTTGTTTATTTATTTATTTATTTTTTATTCTACGTCATAATTGCTCACTTTATTAGTAAACACAAACATTTTTCCAGCAAATCCATTTCTCTGCTCATTAAGGACATGAAATGAAGTAAGGCTTGTGTGTGTCCTGCTGTGCTTGCACTGTAGGACACCCGGCCACCAAGCACATGCGCACACAAAGCCATCCGACTCCGGGTCATGTTACAAAGCCTTAAAGTAGATCGGGTGCAAATAAATCGCCGCAATCATGGTCAAACAGGCCTCATGCATAGAAAACCAATCAAGGCTGAAGAATTCACTTCCAGTTTGAGTGCAAGCGGATCTGCAGGAGTCATTTCAATGCTGCAGATTTTTTTTTTACCTTGAAGCCAAAGGTCCTGTTCATGGATCCGTAGCGAGGTGTCCCTGGATTCTCACAGGTGGTACGGGTTGGTTCTGGGAACAAATAAAATAAGAAAGAGGGATAAGGAGAGAG
>JAOVVB010000030.1:16360516-16382404 GCA_028570985.1 Heterobranchus longifilis | reverse complement strand
AGAGAGAGAGAATGAAAGAGAGGGAGAAATCAAGATTCCATAAGTCACCTCCCGTCCCTTTGAGCTCGAGATAGAGCATAAATATCATTGCTGCATAACGAGAGATGGTCCTCATAAGCATGCAGCACTGCTCCCTCCCTGGTGTTTTTCCTACATTGCTAGGGTCTGGCTTATTGTGATGGTTATGGAGACGGTGTTTAAGTGTCTGCTGCAGGAACTGTGATTTTTTTTCTTTGCAAAAATTGGATAGCGAGGGGAGACCCAGCAGGGGGCAATGTTGCTGCAGTGGTGGTGGGGGTCTCAGAGCCAGCTGCGCTGCTCAGTAATTGGGATGTGGATCACATCCACGAGCTAACGCAGAAACCAAAGATTTAATGCAGGCGTGCAAATGCCAGGACAGCGCGGAAACCTTATGCAATGGGACTGCTTATACCTTCTAGCAACAAAAAAAGAAAAAAGAAAAAAAAAAACCTCTTTCCTATTACAAAATCAGACGTGTGATATGCACGCAAAGGGAGGCGGCAACACTGGCTTTGACTGCGGCAAGGAGAGAGTGTTGGTAAAGATCTATGATGAAAGGCGGTGTGTGCATGCCAGCCACACGAATTATTTCACACTCATACTCACACACACGGTGACCTACTTCTCATACTTTTCCTGATAGCATGAGAGAGAAATCTGTCAGTTTAACAGCAGAGTGATGAGAAAAGGTGACAGTATGAGCATACAGTCTGTCCAGTCTGTCCCGGCTGTGCTCTAGTTTTCCGAGTTGTGCACGTGTGGCATCGTTTATTTATTTATTTTTCAAGAACATTAAAAAATCTCATCCTTTCCTTGTTTTAAATGCCATCATCATGTAACAAGAGGTTAATATAGGACACTACGGAGCGCTCTGCAGCTCCCTGGAGACCTGACAAAGCGTGATCATGATTAGGTATATGACTAATTAGATGCTCTGTGTGGCCACATAGTCTATTATTGTAAGCCACTCGAGGCTATCACCAAATATTTAGCTTAACTTCTAAATCAGACCCTTGTTGGCCGTTCAGCTCTCTTCAGTGACGCTCGGACCGATTATTCAATTACTTACTCAATAAAAACAATTATCGATGCATTTATCGATGTCAGGAGAACGCCATCTTTAGGGGAATATAAGCAAGTGAGTTATAATTAGATAATTGTCGTTCTTGAGGGAACAGGAAGAGCCTTTGTTAATTATGCATCATGAAATATGGCTGATGAAAATGCCCTTAGCCTTTACACGTACATGAGACTGAATCCCACTGCTAATACTAATAAGACACTGCCACATATATATATATATATATATACGGCGTATACAGAGTGGACCAAAAGCCTGAATCCGTTTTGAAATTTGACATTATTATTATTTTAGTCTCAAGATAGCAATAGATACAGATGGAATAGAAAAGAATCTACAACATTTTCCTTTTAGCTGATCTGAAGTCAGTAGTCTGAATCTGAAGTCAGTTGGAATAGACCCTGAAAAACTAAACTTTTGGACTAAAGGAGGAAATCATCTCTGCCGTCTTGAAAAAGTGAGTCAATCCCTGTAGAGCCAGCATGGTCTAAAAAAATGTTTTTGTCTTCATAGCTAGATTTTCAAATAATGACAACTCTACAAGGGGAGATTTTATTTAACCCCATTCATGTTTATATTCTGCCATACAATTATACATAATAATACAGCGCGTGTCCTATTTGAGTCACAGCTCCTAGTGGTCATTTGAGGAACTGCATGTCTCAGGTACTTGCTATGCCTCACGAACCAGCTAGCTGGAATCATTGTAGTTTAACTTAGCACCAGTAATATAGGGGTTGACACGGGATGACGTGTTGAAAAGTACTGTTAGCAAATGCAAAGTAACGTTAGAATATAAATGAACATTAGCCCATTTGCCTATTTATGAATTAAACAGGGTTTAGGCGGAGTCAGCTCCTGCCAAGATGATGCTTCAAAACCACTCTTTAGAAAACCTGTGGGTGATGTCACTGAGTGTTTTTTTATACAGTCTATGATGCTGCAAAGCGAGATGCTGTTAACACATGTAATAAATCTAGAAATTTTTAACAGAGCAGGGGTAGGAAGGTCCCAGGTTCAAAACCCAGTACCACCACCAAATTGCCACTGCAGGGCCCTTGAGCAAGGCCCTTAACCCTCAACTGCTCAGATGCGTAATGAGATAAACATGTAAGTTGCATAAAGTTGGATGAAGGGTGTCTGTCGAATGCCACAATGTTAACACATTACTATTTTTTTAATACGAATTAATCATATGACCAAGTTTGACCGTCATGGCTTTCCATAATCGCAGTGCAGTTACCCGGCTGTGTGTGATAACGGCACGTTAAACGCGGATAATAAGATGACTGAGGAAACATCACCAGGTGCTGAACGGCAAGTTTCATTATAAAAAGCTTCTAGATAGAGTTTGGATGAAACCAACGTTGTGTGCTCGAGCTACCTACAAGGGGAAACTATTTTTGCAGGAATACATTAGACATAAGCTGTGGGAGCGGTGGCTCAGGCAGCTAAAGCTCTAGATTGTTGATTTTTATCAATCAGAGGATCCATTTTCGAGCCCTGCCGTTGACCGGGTTGCCACACCCCATATTATCCAGCTATTGAAGGCAATTTTAATTGAAAATTTGTTAAATGTTAGACATATTATGTTGAGATACATGAAATGTTTGCGATATTATATAACTGTATAATCTGTTTCCTCTAACCAGTTTCTCATGCATTATGTTATTCTAACATTGCTCGTTTTTAACACAAGTAAATCTGAGTATTTTAAAATTGTGATTAATCGTGATTAATTAGGCAGTGGTGGTGGCGGCTCAGTGTGTTAAGGCTTTTAGTTACTGATCATAAGGTCAGCGGTTGGACCGTAAACCCCGTCTGCTCCAGGAATGCCTTCCTGTTCTGATGGAGTTCACCTGACCCTGTGCTCTGACCATAGCCTACTAACAAAGCTGGAGTACATTAACAATAAAGAATATCGCTGTGCAGTGATGTTTATGTAATGAATAAAGCCTGCACCGATTAATTAGTTCGAAATTTTTAATCGATTGACAGCACTATTTACTAAATTACTTTTCACAAAAACTTTTATTCAGAACATTAAATCCTAAACACTTGGTTAATACCCATTATTATTATTATAGCGGTTTTGTAATAGTGGAATCAACAGGGTATTCGTTATGTATTAAACAGTTAACCTGGCGTCTAAAAGTTCAACAGAGGAAATTGATTTCCCAGCCAATAATCTTGCAAATGAAACATTCTGTTTTAAAATATGAGTCATATCTGCTTAAAAGGTTAAATAATTCATTAGAGACCCCCCTACTTTGTATTTATTTTCATATCCTACATTTGTGATTGCGGAGGGGCGAGACTGTCAGCTCCTGCAGCGCTGAAGTTTTTTTTCATTATTATTATTTAATTATTTATTTTTAATTCTTCCAGCTACGGCTCCACATTCCATATTTAAACTTGTTTCCTCTCATCAACCAACTGCTCGCTCCGTCTAAAGCCACTAAAAGGAATCGTATTGTTCTTCTCAACAATAACCTGATCAATAAAGCATGGAGGCTCTTTGGGGCAGCGCTGGACCCGGCCTGCTGTGGCAGTAGGGGAGCATTGATTTTTAATTTTAATTATGTATTTATTTTTGGGCTTGAGGGGGGGAGTCGCCGTCTCGAAATATTGTTGCACTCATTCTTAAACTTGTTGTATAAAAAAAAGTGAAAAACAAACCGACCAAGCACAAAAACTTTCCAAATTCATGACCTCATGTAAGGAAGTAAGTAAAAAAACAAACAAACAAAAAAAAAACAAACAAAAAAAAAACCACGAGGGACTAATTCGGACTTACTGGCGTGCGGTGTTTGAGAAGAAACACTCCATGTTAAAGTGTGAATTAGTTCTAAGAAGGCTTGAATCAGCTTCCGCACCTACTTTCCCTCTGATTAGCATAAAATACTTAAGCGAAAAAGGTTGAAATGAAAAGCAATAAGCGGTTATTTGTGCAAATGTTTTAAGTGTCAGTAATTGCTACAATTTGTTCCATTGAGTAAAATCCTAAATTGCTGCAGACAAGAGGCAATTGATTTTATATTCCAAGCAATGTTTTTGTTTACCGAGTCAAGTATAGCATAATTCAGCTTCATGGTTGTTGAAGCAGTATCCAGCTGAGCCTCGTGCGCGGTGTAATCAAAGCTCAAGGCTAAAGCAGACTAAAAATGTCACACCTATCCAGAGAACTCTAGGCACTTTTAAAATTGCAAAATTAGCTCATGCTCTCCGAGCTGTGTGTGTGTGTGCTGATGTATCAAAAGTATTCAGTCTGACAAACACACACACATATGGTTGCCCTTCATGCCTGCGCTGAGTGAGATCCACAGCTTCTTTACAGCTGGCTGCCTGAAATGACTTGGACAGGTCTGAGAGCGCGTCAGTAGAGCACAGCACCGGCTTCCTGTTCTGATGGAGTTCATTGAGTGGAGCTCGACTATCAACACAAACAGCACAGGCGGACGGTCATGGTGTAAACCGCGAGGCTGATGCAGCACTCTCTGCCCGCCTGGATAATGGTGATAAGGACATATATTTTGCGGTAAATAATCAAAAGGGTTCTACTTGGAACCAAATTTAGAAACATACCATTACAATTTTCCATAATAGTGCTTTTTTTTTTTTTTTTTTTCTGAAACAAGTACACAATCACAGCTCGGATGCTGGAATTGCAGTAACCTGGTCTGCCAGTGAGGTGGGCAGCGTTTATCGCCAGACACTCCGTGACCTGAAACGGTAATGTTCTTGTGTTTACGATGAGAAGACTGATGTTGATGGTCAGCATTAAAGGACCATCTAAATAAAATAAAAAAAAAAACACGTCGGAAGAAAATGAAATATGTTTAGCTTGTAATATATGTGACATATTATCAGCAGCCATGGGGCTAATTTGCTGTAATTTATAATGGCTTTCAATAGGAGGAGAAAAAAAAAAATCCAACAGTGTGAACATTTCACTTCTTACTCACTTGACTATGTCTATGCTGGATTTTTCATCAATATGACGTATGGTACTGTGCCTTGTAAAAATATTCATTCCCTTTGAACTCTGCCACATTTTGTCATATTACAACCCCAAACGTAAATGTATTTCATTGAGATTTTATGTCACAGACCAACAGCTAAAGTGATGCATAATTGTGAAGTGGAAGGAAAAAACTTTTTACAACTTTTTACAAACAAAAATCTAAAAAGAGTGATGTCGTATTCAGCCTATCGCTGAATTGGTAAATCACATAAAATCCCAATAAAATACATTTACATTACATTTGTGGGTGTAATGTGACAAAATGTGAAAAAAGTTCAAGGGGTGTGAATACTTTTGCTGTACTGTACCATATGTCATTAATGTCTTTAAGTCCAGAAAATAAACTTTAAACATCCAGAATGCATTGCAGGTTTCTTACACTGCAGTTACACCTAAATTCCAGCAGAGACTTGGCTTGGCTTGGCATGGTAGCGATCTATGAGATGAAAAACACATGGTGGTGTTAGCATCATGAAGCTTTGGAATCCTCTGGATTTGAGCGGACTGTACAGATGTGGAGATGAGAGACTTGGACAGACTATAGGACTAAAGATCTTTGTACCAGATATCTTGTTGTACCAAAATTCTGTGGGGTTTAAATAAAACAGAAGGCAGATTTTCCTCAAGCCTGTTCAGATGACACTTCGATGGGTTTGATCTAAAATGAATGAAATCAAACAAACTTGTGGAGTACATGTCAGTTCGAGCCAAGTACACACTCATTAAAGAAACAAACTGACACAACAAATACTGTGTATCTGTGAAAACATTTCAGATAATCTCCTTCTCATCAAAGTTGTTGTCAATAATATAGTTTGTAGTTAAATCTATTGTGTTAAATCAGAAAATAATGCAACACAGAAGCATTTTCACTTGTCTGCTTAGAATTTTTGGCATTACGCATTCCCATTATAGGCAAAAATACAGCAGAGAGAAATCAAGCCATGAAATGTTGTTGCTGTTTCACACATAAAGTGTAATCCAAACAGTTAACTGAACAAAATCCACCCACATCAACCTTGCTCACTGATATTCCTCATTAGATCAGGTTGTTTTAAACTTGCTTTTGAAATGAAAAATATCTAACCGTGATGTCTGCCTTGATTTATAATAAGGTACGCGGGTATCCACTAAAAGCACATTTAACATCGGCGACCTGTATCGCTTTCAATAGACACTGATGAACGGTTGAATAAATAATTAAATGGTAAGATATAACAAGTGCAATACCATATATCATGTAAACTGTTTATTATCGCTGCATACTGGTCTCATTTGTGCCATATGTGTGTATCAGAGAAAGAGAGAGAAAGAGAAAAAGAGAGAGAGAGTACCTATGCAGCGAGGCTGGAAGCCGCTCCAGGTGCCATCAGCCTGGCAGATGCGTGTTGTGCTGCCCACTGGGATATAGGGGGCGCTGCAGCTGAATGACACCTCCGACTGGTAGATGAAGCTGCGGCCTTCTCTGAAGCCATGGGCTGGAATTCCTGGATCCCCGCAGAACTTTGCTGTAATGAATACAGTAGATTGAAACATTGGTGCACTTAAGAGCAGGAAATCTCAAACTACAAGAAAACAAGAAAACTGCAGTAGGCCAAGCCAGGGGTTTGGTATTTGGACACCATGCTAGATACTGGATCTTTTGTTGGATTTGGCTGTTAAATAGGATTCCGTCCATGGTATAAAAGGCAAAAATAACGAAACAGGCAGAATGTTGCTTCCTTGCCCATAAGAGAACCAGGCAACATTCCACTATTTTTTTTCTAATTCCATATCTGAAACGTTTTTTTTTTTTCATTTATATCCACATATCACTTTAGGGGAAGGAGGGTTGAAGGGTTGAGTCAGGGTCCTGAAGTATCTCAGGGTGAACATTACCTGTGACCCAGTCTCTGTCTAGCAAGAAACACGTCTCTGGGGTTAAAAAAACAATAAGGTTGGAGGTTAATTCACCGGCAGGCTGATTCATTATGAATGTGCAGTATGGAGGGCTAGGACCTGGCGCTATATACTTGACTTTTCTTAATAAATTATAAATGTGCTGCCAAGATACACAATAAGAGAAGAAAGAATGATAGAGGACAAAAAAAAAAAAAAATCAGTGCACAGAATGACTACAAAGGCACGCTTGTGCACCTAACTCTGGTCATTTGAAGAAGAAAGTCAGAGCACCACGAGACAAATATATAGGATGGCCTTAATTATGTGTGCGCAGTACCCCAGTTTTGCGCTGACCCCTTCCCTTTCTTTACTGATATACCAGATTTAGAACAGCATGAGACGCCTGACCACTTTGCACACCACTGCCTTAAGCTAATACTGGGATGTCTTACTAAAATGTTTTAGACATCAAATAATGGAATTAATGGAATGCTCCTGTGCTTTTCACCCCAATTTCTATCCAGCACATCTGAGTAACAAGAACTGACTTGTTTCTCTTTATTGAGAAAAGACCAGAAAACCAAACGACTCAAAACTTTTAAACGTATTTAAATTTCGGACCAATCCCAGCTGCTCCTTTAATGCCTCCTTGAGTGGCGCGGCAGAAAGTCATCGGCCCTATTGTCGGGATATCGCGAGTTCGAATCCTGATGACGTCACAGCCATCCATGGCTCGGGAGTCTCAGAGTGGGACGGGAGGTATACTCTCTCCGATATTAACTACAGTAACACCAGGCAATCAAGAGCATGTGAACTCATGCATGTGGAAGTGGGCGGATAGCTCTCGATTGGTCTTTTACACCAATGTTCAAAAGAATGTGGATGTTAGCTTCATGTGGATCAAAGAACTAATCTTCATCCTCCCTGGTTTTATCCTAGCGGGTATGTGATGGGGAGAGCCAGCTGGTGGGGGGCAACTGGGTTGGGCTGAAACTTGGATAGTAAGGAAAAAAATACCTGAAAACTCACTCACTCAACGTCTAGACCGCTATATCCTGTATTTAAGGTCGCGGGGGGCCTGGAGCCTTAGGGCACGAGGCAGGGTTCACCCTGGACAGGGTGCCAATCCATCGCAGGGCACACACACAAACACTCACTCATACACACTCATTTACACACTATGGGCAATTTGGGAACGCCAATTAGCCTAATCTGCATGTCTTTGAACTGCGGGAGGAAACCAGAGTACAAAGAGGAAACCCACGCAGCATGGGGAGAACATGAAAACTCCATGCGGGAATCGAACCTGGACCCTGGAGCTGCAAGGCGACAGTGCTAACAACTAAGTCACCGTGTCATTCTAACCCTGAACGCCAAAAGCAAAAATGGTAACCAATCCCAACTGGTCCTCCAAAACGTTTGATCCATCCCAATGTTGTTATTATTGTTTTTTACATGATTGGTTCTATTTTCCAAAATATATCTAAATAAAAAATACACACTTACTACAATACACTACAACTACAAATACACAATACTTGAGCATTCAATGAAAGTAAAAAACAAACAACTAGTGCTTCAACACTTCCACACAACCCTAGTTTTCTATCATGTAAGTGTCAAATAAAATGAAACTTTCTATTTAATTCTGTTTTTTGTATAGGGAATTATGTTACCGGGATTGTCTTCAGACCTTATAGTGTAGGATATACAGTATAGTCTAGTATGCAATGGCTAAAGATTAAATAGAAAGTAAAATTATATTTACTCTCATCACATCCCAAAAGCCGAATATGACGAGTGTACTGTTGTGTCATTACGCCACACGGTGTGACACTTTAAAAGTGGAACAGATTTAGCAGCAACTAAATCTGCAGAGGAACTTGCGTCGAAAAAACTTTTTTCCCCATTTTCACAAACCTCCTCGTTCACAAACAAGCCTCTTTTACGTCTTTTTTTCTTTCAAGTTCTGAAACCGACACTTGTTATCATATCATCCCTACGGCTCAGCAGGGACATTCATAACCCTTCACAGTCGGCTCTTGTCTTATTTGTCACCCCATTCTGCCATCTACCAAAACTAATAGGAGTCATACGGCAAGCTGATCTCTGGAGGCCGTTCGCTTAGATGCCTGTTGATCAAGATCTGTTGTGACGCTCGGATCTGTTGGGGTCAGTGGATGGAGCCCTGTCTGTGATGGAGCAATTACAGGCAGGATTGTGGCTGTGAAGTGTGGCTACAATGCAACCCTAATGTGATTATAACGTTAGCTGTGTCGTTAATGCAAAAGTTCAAACTGTGAAATGTATCCTGCGTCCTCATATGGAGACATTACTTTTGGGATTCGCTGCACCTTATACTTCATTCTGTCTAACCTAGACCTGTTGTCCTCATTAGTAGACACTTTATAGCATCATCTAAAGGTATAATAAGCGCAACACACTAATTAGGAGAAGCACAAAAGGGTGTCCAACTCAGTTTTCTGTTCGAAGACAATGCTTAGATTTTATACTTATTCCCAAATATATAGGAAGAATAAAAAAATGAAAACTGTTTTTCTTTAGCTTCGTAACTCAAGTGTAATGTTCAGGTTATGTGCATCCTCTTTATTGTTGTATGTACTGTATGTGTACCAGTTTCTGGCTATCGAGGTCTTTTACCCTTTCCAGCCTCGACAAGCGGAACGGACCAAAACTGTTACACGCGGTTACAGAACTGGAATTTCACCCTAATGTGTCAGTACTTACGCAGGCACTGGGGCACCTCTCCGCTCCAGGTGCCATTCCCCACACAGGTGAGGATGGCAGGGAAGGAAAGTTCATAGCCAGGAGAGCAGCTGTAGCTCACACTTGTGCCCCATTCAAAGTCGTTGCCCTCTAATAGTCCGTTAGAGATGAGGGGTGGGGCAGTGCACGTCACGGCTAGAGAGCGAGAGAGAGAGAGAGAGAGAGAGAGAAGGATGCAGTCAAAACATGCGATGTAAAGCAAAGAAAGCCCTGTTCACAACCAAAAGGGCAAAATGCTTTTAATCTCAGCGTGTGTGGGCCGAGAAGAAGCTTACATTCCTCCTGAAGAAATGCCATAATTGGTATTCAGTAACAGGTTTGAAAAAAATATATATAAATAAATAAAAAGAAACCTGGTTTTATTCTAAATAAAGCCATACTGTAAAGCACTCTCTCTATATTTGTAGCGTTGCATGTTAATGAATTAACGCCTGGTAATTTCTATGTAAATGACTTTAATGCACAGTGTTTTCATCTACCTACACAGAGCAGCACACTAAGCTGCCTCGCACACTTATCAGTCCCCGCGCACTGCATCCTAGTGCTTCCCTAAACGAACCCGAGCACCACGGACTCGCTGTACAGAGAATGTGTGTGTGTGTGGAGGCAGGAGTGAATCTTTACACAAAGAAAGGAAGTTCACGCTTTGTAGCTCAGGCCCAGGATGACTCATGTTCCCTCAGACGGCATGATGCCATCCCACCGAAACACGCGCACACACACACACACACACACACACACACACACACACCAGTATTTCATTCACATTCGGCGGAACAAAAAACCAGCAGCGTAAAGCGACAGAATCGAGAATAACGTAGGTTTACTGATACAATGAGCAGCCTATGTGGGATCAGAGCTTATTACAGAGGCATAAGGTTGCCGGGCTGTGAGGAACGTAGTGATTGAAGGTGAGACACGGGTCTGTTTGATGGATTTGGGATAAAGCCTGTCGTAATTCGAGGTTGTGCAACAGCCTGATTCCTGTACACCGAATTCATTGAAACGGCATTATATAGGAGAGGCTCCGTCTCGTCTCAATTACAAATACAAAAACAGAAAAAAACAAAAAAAACAATGAACAAATATTTATGGCTGACATGCGGAGTCTATGAATGTGTAATAAATTCTAAATGACTGTATTAACATTCGGAACTAGTCTTGGATACGGTCTGATGTACATCCATCGGGACTTGACCAGCTTCTAAGCTAATGAATACTTAATGCATGCTGTCTCGCGTTCTCGCTTGTACAAACAGCGAGCGAGAGAGAGAGAGAGAGAGAGTGAAAGAAAGAGAGAGAGAGATATGCTGAATGAGAAATATACAGAAAACACGACAGCCACTGAGACACAGCACTTGATAGTGACATCTCATTCTATCTACACCTAGCACACGGACACACAATTAGAAATAACCTTGTAGTCACAAATTATCTTTAATCTCATCTCCTTGTAAATAATACAGTATACAGATCCACCTATGAATTACTGGATTACTTTTGCCAGTGGCAGCCTTCCTCATGGTATATTTTTTATGCTGTTTGTTTTTTTAAACGCAGTAATTGATGAATCGATGCGATATTGAATTCGAAGGAATAATAAAAAAAAATTGTACATAAATACTGAGCAGTTGCAATACAATGCATAATACACTAATTAACATTAATTCAAAATGACTAACTGAGAAAAAAGAAAAACAACAAAAGAAGAAGGGATGGCTGTTTAGATACAAGACAAGAAATCCAACATGCTGTAAGAATGTTATTTTTGTGACGTTGAACTCTATGATCTGTACAATCAGATCAGTAGTTGCAACACTTTAAATACTGTACTTTAGAGTACGAGTTAATTCAATAAAACTTTTATGAATGGATTTATTGAAACTGAGTAAAAGACTTAACCATGAGTTTATGGTCTTGGTAACCATCATGGTAAGTATTGATAATAAGTGGGACCATTCACAGGAACACTGGAACGGATATTTTCAGGAATGGACAGGATCAGTGCATGTGAATTAATAAGGCCTGTACGGTGGCTGAGAAGTGCGAAAGTGTTTTCTTTTTTGGTTTTGTTATTTTGTTTCCAGTTTTGTTATTTTGTTTTCAGTTTTGTTATTTTGTTTTCAATTTTATCATTTTGTTTTTGGATTTGTTATTTTGTTTTCTGTTTTGTTATATTGTTTTGCACTTTTCGGGCACCATAGGTCTGGGACTGAGTGCCGCAATCATCAAATATTTAAGTCTATTTTTAGAGTGCTTTTTATGCTAATGCATGTTTTTGAACAATTAAAACTCAGTAACACCACAAACTGAGGATGGGAATTTAATTCCTAGATCTTTTTTCATTAAAGTTTAATATGGAATTTACAAATATTTCGTAACTGTTTGATCATATTTGCCGTGCTGTGAGGATTCTGGGACACTTCTACATTTTGGGTATATGAACTATTGAAGTACTGTATAATACTTTGCAAAAGTCTTGAGCCACCCCTGATTTCTTCATATTTTTCTGTCCAAGACTTATAATAAGTATAATAAGGGAATAATCAACATTAAAAAAAGATTCCTGCATTAACATATTTAAATTAAGTAGAGAATTTCCACTCGAGTAAAATATGTAAGTTGATCTGAATTATGCACATTTACAAACTTATTTTATTGAAGTAACAAGTACATAATATCAATACTATGTAAAAGCTATACGAGACCAAAATCATTTGAGTGAGTATTAAAAAAAAAACAATCAGTAGTTAGTTTGATGCTGGTTAACATTGGAGTTATCCTAAAGTTATCCTAAAATCATTATCATATCAAGATTATAATACTGTATGTATACATCATATATTAGTCGTATTACTGGTCGGTTTAATAGAAAAGCTTTAGAACGTTTTTCAATGGTGGCCTGTTTTCAGTGGCTCCAAAAGAATCAATTATATAATTTAAATGGGTTAAATTTCCGCACTATTTGCTACCATGCCACGTTGTAAATGATCAGACGCCTTAAAATTTACCATTTAAGAGGAAAGAGGCTGCCTCTGCTTTTCCGAATAAATAAGACATTTGCATACCATAACAACTTTAGCATAATAGCATTCAAGGCCAGAGCCTTTTGCAGACTTTAGGAAATTAATGACCAATTGCACATGGAATTTTATATCGCTGGCAGAACGGACTCGTTCAATTCAATTTCGAGCTCCCGATGCAGTAACGACGGCATTCATTTTGTCTCTTTCACAACAACTGCCAGAGGTCTGCAATGAATTGAATGGTAACTCATATTCCTAACGAAAGGAACATGTATGGTCGGTAGCAAATATAAATTTATCTCCCTAGCATTTCTGTTTTATTTCAGTATTGTTATGTGTGGTGAAATTTCAGCGTTTGCGTAATTTTCTACAGTGAAGTGATCGTTTTGGAAGTGGTTCCCTTTTACACGCCACAGTTAACACATCCATCAGAGAGCAACCAAAAGAGCACTACGGATACGCACTCCACGAGGAACATCTGCTAGCGCTCAGGGCAGTGGTATCCAGATGTGCAGAGCCTGTAGTGCTAATCTAATGTGCTGGAGCTTCATTTTCCAAACATGAAAAAAAAGCTGCTTTGCTCTACTTAAATAAGCAAAAAAAAAAAAAAAAGGTTAGCTAACAATGAATCAATGCTGAACGCTGTTTGCAGACCTTTGGACGACATATTCTACTAAAAATATATATATTTGTCTGCAGTTTAATTCAGCTGTTACCTTTGCAGAAGGGCACTGGGGCACTCCAGGTGCCGTTCCCAGTGCAGGTGATAGTCGAAAAGCCTTCTGCTTCCATGGTGTATCCAGGCTGGCATGCAAAGGTGACATTTTGTCCAATGGTGAAGTCTTCACCATACCTTACCCCATTGGCTGGCACGCCAGGTTCACCGCAGTTAATCACTGTCGGAGGAAAAAACTTGGTCAGTAGGCCAAACTATTAAGGTTACAGTAATTAGCATTGATTTGTTTTAAAATGGTTAAAACAGCCAAACGTGAGAGCCCATGTGAGAAACCTTTGAATCTGCCTGAGACTCATAGCAATTCATTACAGATTATAAGATCAGGGCTGCTTCTATTCAAACAGGGGGTCTGAGATGTAATAGGAAGCATTTCATGGCAATTTCGTCTAGCTCTCTCCGGCGCAGCAAGCAACATGACTTGAACTATGGAAACAAAGCTGGAGGAGTCCCATTTACAAATCATTTTAAACAACCCATTTTATGCGGCAACGGAGATAACGCTGGGAACCCTGACTCTTTTATTCAAAATGACAGATTTCACTATTATGTGCGGAAATCAATATCAGTGAGCAGGCACTTTCTCATGCATATCCCTGAGGTTTAACTTAGAATCAATTCTGCAGATCTTCTACTATTACCGTGGCCTCCAATTGAAAAATAATCAGAAGAAAGGTGGGGTAACTAGAATAATGTAAGAAAGAGTCTGGCACTTCTGGAGGGCCTGGAAGGAAATGATTTCCACGCTTGGCACTTTTACATGGCTGACAAAATCTCACACTTAAAATTTAACTATTGATTTATTGGTGGGTGTGGGGTGGGGTGAGGTTGGTTGGTTGGGGGGGCATTATTTATTCCACAGCACTAAGATCCATACATTTTGTGATCTTAAAAAAAAAAAAAAAAAAACAGTTGTAAAATTATGGTTTAAGATCCATCAGTAGAGTTGGTCATAAACATGTCAGCTGATCATAAGAAATTGCCAACACAAAATGCTAATGTGACTCCTCCTTTAGACAAAGCCATTCATCACGGCCCTGGGCCTGCTGGGTAAATGTGTAAAACAGCATCAATCAGAACTGCTTTGCGGTGCCTCCACTTTATCCAGTAGTAACGTAGAGAGTTAAGGCTTCAGTGGTTTTAGGGATGCAATCAGGACTGATGATGCTAGCTTTATGATCGGTTCCTTCTCAAAAGCTGGATGGACTTCAATGCCTGCTTTTCATTATTTCCTCTCATTCATCACGCAGACAACTCGTGCACAGATTAATACATTCACTTCTATGATTTTAACCAGCGAAAGTTCTTTATGAAGACTTCTTAGCACCGATATTTCATCTTAGTTTTAAGGAAATTCAACCTGGACGAATTTCAAAAGGAACCTCGAGGCATGAATTTAATCAAGCTGTCTTCCAGCCTAAGAAGTGAGACACGGACTTGGAGACTACAGAGAGTACCGGGATCCTCGGCAGCCTCGCTACGGAAGATGGAAGCGATCAATTCTTTTATCTGAGTCTTTCTGTGCACATGAATGTTCAGCTCCTTTCCTCATATCTTATGAACTCGTCTAACCTCAGCTGACCTTACCTACTGTTATATTTTATCACCCTGACCTAGGCTTACATCCATGAATCACTTTAATTCAATTTCTCCCCATCACAGGAACTCCAATTATTCCTTTGATGCCGTCCATATTTAAATTTTATGAAGCCGGGGTCTTGAATCCCTCAAAGGCATAAGGAATTTCAGGACAGCTTTTATCTATCAATCAAAAAAAAGAAAAAGTGAAATTCTCTCCTGATAGGTCAATAAAGTCTCACCTGTAATATTTCATGGTTATGAACCAGAATCAAGTTCTTCATAGGAAAGTACGGTCAAACACCAGGCTCAAACATTTCTCTCTTAACCTGAAATTCTTACTCACTGGTGCAGTTGGGCGCGGTGCCGGACCACGTGCCGTTGGCCTGGCATTGGCGTGCGCTGGAGCCACTTAGCAGGTAGCCTTCCATGCATGAGTAGATAACCGAGTGGGAGAAGGTAGTGCCATCCAGCCGGTAAACTCTGCCATTACTGGGAGTTCCAGGGTTGCCACACTGCACCGCTGTGACATAAAAAACATCATTCGGAAAGGTCAGGGGCCGCAGGAAAACCAGCAAACACAGTGAAGCTGTTAAGACGAGCAGAGTGTCTCTGATTTTATATATCCAGGGATTAAAGCAGCACTTGTTACCCGGTAAAACTGAAAAACTTTTGATATATAGAGTATCATTATTATCAATTTGTTGATTAAGCTTAAAAAAAAATTGGAGGCATAAATGAGGACTGAAATAGGATTGTTTTTGTAGTCAAATATGACAGTATCATTTACTGCCTTGGCAAAAAAAATTAAATAAAAAAAAATAAAAAAAATTGCACACAGTTTTAACCACATTTAGCTTTGATTGCCATCAGACACAGGCATAATCCGGGACTGATAACCTGGTGATTCAGTGCATTCAGGTGGTCAGCTGACTTCATTTTATTGCCACATAACGTCGCTCCAAAATCTAATCTTAATGCTCCCTAGAAAATTTGATTAGCTTCAGCAAGTGGTTCCTCTTACTGCTATACAACTGATTAGTCTCTTTTTGCATCCCATGTTGCATTGCGTGTCTTTTCGTGATGAGGGCCAAACATTTAACCTGTCTGAGCATTTTAGTGCAAAAGCAAGATCCATTAAAAATTTTTTTTATAAAAATTAAGATTAACAGATGATGACACATGAATGAGGCGTGAGGTGGTGTACTGGTGTAGTGGTTGCACCTACAGGGTCCGGGTTCGATTCCCACCTCGGGGTCTGTGTACATGGAGTTTGTGTGTGTTTGGTGGGTTTACTCCGGGTAAGTTGCCCATAGTGTGTGATAAAGCGTGTCAGTGCGCGTATATGTGTGTGCCCTGCAATGGACTGGCACCCCGTGCCCTAAGTCACCTGGGATAGGCTCCATGCCCCACAGAGGCCCTGGATACAGAATAAAGCGGAATAGACAATGAGTGAGTGAGTGACACATGAATGAAAATATGACAGAAAAAAAGAAATTAAACCAATTAGTCTAATCCAGCATATTGCCAATATTTTGTAACACAGCACCCCATTAATCACTGCAGAAATTTGGATTCATTTAACAATACGCCTTTCCCGATTTCATTACTCGACATTTTATAAAATAACACTCGATTCAGCACATCCTATTATTTCACAGTCGCTTCTTTCCATTGTACGCTGCCAGTTAATTGTGTGCACAACTTCATGCGGACATGCGACGGTAAATCGAGAAGAGCACGTTGTAATGCGCGCATGGGATGCAAGATATTTTATAAGCTGACAAAGCATTCATCTGCCGCACTTACAGCTTACTTTATGTAAGCGTAGTTAATCATTTTACCCATAAAAAAGTCTCCCGTTAAAATGCGCTCTCCTCTGATGTCCTCTGTGTGGGAAAATAACGAGACTTGACAAAGAGGATACTATTACTCAATGAATAGTCTCATATTTATGTATTTAATCTAGTACTTAATTGTATTTTTGAGTGCATTCACAGGGCCCCAAAAAAATATATTGTGGTTATATCACACTTATACAGAGTTCTGATGGGTCGTAAGAATCAGAGAATCAGCGGTGTAAGCAAGATTGGGAATAAAGTTATGGGAATTTGTGAAATAGCAGATCTCTGCTTTCTGAGAAACATGTCAAGGTACATTAATCAATTATTCACCTACAGACATAAAGTCGGTGAACATATTTAAAATAATTCTGGGCAGGATATGGAAAGGCATTTTAAATAGGTGGTGCTGAAATTTTAAGCAGAATACAGTATGTCCGTGTTACTGTACATGCATGCATCTTTATATTTTATTATTATTATTATTATTATTATTATTATTATTATAGTTTAACCAATGCAATTGAAGAAATCCTCAAAGACGGCGTTCTCAACACCCCCCACTTCCTGCACCCTTGAATGCCAGTAAACTCAAATTACGTTTTCTTGTTTTCCATAAACTCTATTTTTGCACAACTTCTATGCAATTTTGTTTTCATGCCATTTTGCTAGCTCCGGGTCATCTAATAGATTAGTTCTCACAGACAGAACAAACCAACAGGGTGTATTGGGTGCCAGAAGGTTATTACAACACACACACACACACACACACACACAAATAAAAAATATTCAAACATGATGGCGATGTTGCAAAACTAAATGCGTTCAGGCAAGAGCAGAGAAAGCGAATTCAGTCGGGGCCTATGAGAGTGTGTTTGTGTTGTGGAGAGATTTGTGATGAAATTCAGGCCTCGAGCTATATAGCGTGTTTGATTTCAGGACTGTGGTCCCTTCTGACGAGATATACGCCCCACCAGCCAAATTAAAACAACAGGGCATTACTGATCAAGTCAGGCTTTCTGCAAATGCAAAAGCCTGTGGCTACACCGTCTCTCTTGTGTGCATGTGCTTTAGATTAAACCTGGAGCTGAACGGAGTAGACAGGGCCACACAGGGAAGACGAAAATGGCTACAGAGAGACAGAGAGAGAGAGAGAGAAAGAGAGAGAGAGAGAGAAAGGCAGGGGGAGCTCTAGCTCATCTTGTTAAGATGTTGCTCCCCTTTGGGCCTTGGAGTTAACAATCTGTACACCTATTCAAGCGCTGAACCAAACTGCTGAAAAGACACAAGAATGGATCAGTCAGACCTTATAGCAGCTTGTCACGCCGCACTCACTGTATGACAAGCATTGCCTTTGGCTTCCCGTGACACACTGACCATTGTGTGTCCTTCGTGAGTGTCACTTTGCAGCAGGGGACCGGATTTGAGCTCGACCTCCACCAAACCCCACATCCGCCCCAATTACGTACTGTTTCAGAGAACATGCTTCTGCTGAGAACAGTTTCCTGCGTAATAGACCTTCTTCAGCGTACAGTGCTTGAGTATACAATATGTTGCCTCTTATTATACGACACGAGGAGGAAGGCCACGGGAGCAGATGTGCAGGCATCAGGGCAGGACACCCGCAAGTTCATCAGGCAGCAGTGGATCGTTGCTTGAAATGAAACGAATCGGGCCACTAAGTTGAGGACTGAAATGACTACAATCATTTAAAAATAAAATAATAATAAAAACGACAAGGATCCTTGTCTCCTCTGGTATCCAGAAGTGGACTATACTGTACTTGAGTAGTACATTGTTACAGGATTTGATTATTATCTTGACATATTTATATTAGCCTTCAGTACTATTCAATATGAATATGTGCACTCCTACAGTTCTTAATTACATTTTCAAGCAAAAAAAAAAAAAAGTATATAGATCATCAAAGTACTCTTGACAAATCTTGAAAGTCTCTCCTTCTCCCATCCAGACAATGATTGTAATTATTCGTTATACAGTGGTACCTCGGCATCCAATGCACTTAAAGGATACTAGTGAACGAACCGTGTCGAAGTCTCACGCATGTCCGGGAGCCATTTGCGTCAGTGGGAAGCCAACCGAAGCAAGTTTTTTAGGAATATTTTTTGTGTTTTTATTTTGTTATTTTTTATGTTATCAAGGACGGTAGCAAGAAGAAAAAGGGAGATGCTTTCAGTTTCGTTTTAAAAGCAGCCGGTGCCAAGAAGAATCATAAATTAAGGTTAAGTGAGGTTTAATGTCTATTTATTTCATATTTTACTTCATTTACATCTATTTTCTAAATGCTATGATTGTTTTTATATGCAATAATATGATGCTAATATATTGGTAATATTTTTGGGAGACTGGAACGGATTATCTGCATTTACATTATTTCCTGGGAAAATGCGTTTCACAATACGAAATTTCAGAACTCGTCTTCCTGGACGGATTAAATTCATAAAGCTTTATAGGACAGTTTACGGGACGGATTAAGTTGGTATGCCGAGGTACCTCTGTAATTGTTTATTCAGTGCTGCTTTTTGGTTTATTTAACCTTTTCTTTATTAAGAGATCTTTCTCCGCTCAACACACTCATTCCACCACAAAAGAATCAGACACCAGAATTTCACTTTGATTGTTAAATCTGCAGAGAGCCATGATAATGGAAACGAAAGCACCTTTAATCTCGTCTGTAACTCACTTGTGTGTTTTCTCGTAGCGATAACGCAGCGATGCTGTCGGAGGAGAAGCAGCGGATACTGATGTTGGAACGAGTGAGTAGATCTTCCTCGCTTTACACTTTGAGTCTCGCTGTAACTTAAAGGTGGATTAAGGTAACCCCGCAATGTTGTTTGAATTTTTTTGGCTGACTCTCTTACAGACGCTGCACATGAAAGAGGAGGAGAACAAGAGGCTCAGCCAAAGACTGGTGCGTGTTCTACGGTCACGTTTAACACAACCCCCATTAATACATCACGCCCTGTTTATTTCAAATCCGATGTTGTTACAGCCGGATAGTCTGAACTCTAATACGCAACACGTCTAATGAGCAACAAAATCAACAAGCGAAACGAGCGCGGTGAAGCGGAGGGGCGTGTTAATGTGCGAGCGGTGGAATTAAAGAACTCGGTGTCGTGCAGGCGGGAAAGAAAGTCACATGATCAGCACACGGGGTTCATCTTTTTATTTGTTCATTCAGGACCCGGAGGAACTTTCTGTCCGGATGAGACAAGATGATAAATGTTTGCTCACAAACACCACTAGGTGGCACTGTAACCAAATTAAATGTTGCCCTGACCTTCACTCATGGCCTGCTTTTAGTTGACTGTATTTAAATCCACAGTACACTGATTTTTTTTTTTTGTTTTTATGTATTTTTAAAAAAACTTCATTTATATATATATATATATATATACAATTCCCTCCATTATCAATTTATACATATTTTTTTTTTTTTTTAGTTTGTTTGTCTCTAAATGACTGCAAAGTACTGCCTCTTTTGTATTTTAAACATGAGCTACTTGGCAAGTAGTAAAACTGAATGAGGAGTCACGGACACAAATTGCCGGTTAGCCGGTCAGAGGGGCGAAAGAAAATGTTACGGTGTCAAGAAGGACAAGACGGGGACTAAAAATAGTTTTGTTTTGTTTTTTTCCCTTCCCTAGATAAGGAGAGGAGAGGCAAAGAGAGCCTATAATAGAATGGCTTGCGTTCTCAGATACACACAATCTGCTATTGTAAAAAGGAAATTAGGCTCAGCTTGTGAAACAGTGATGTAATTTATTCTGTATGAGGTGGACCAACATGATTTTTATTATTAAAAAAAAGTGTTTGGTGTCCTTTAGATTTTCACGTTAAACACATTACACTTCCTTCCTTACCGTGTCGAAGTTAAATATTCTCCAATATTTTATATATATATATAGATAACGTTTTATAACGCAACTCTTTTAAGTTCTCAACTCTGGTCGGAAGGTGTCGGTTAATTTTCTGTAACATGACGAATCACAGGTTTGTGATAAACCGCTCCTTGTGCTAGGTCTTGGTTGCTATGGTAACAACAATGTGGCTCTACGTATTCCGTTAATAATAATAAGAAGAAGAAGAACAGATGAAAGAATGTGTTTTAAGTCAACATGGAAGAAAGGAAGGAGTCTCCAGTGTCAGGGCTTTATAGCAGTCAACATTTTGTCCCATCTTCAGGACAGAGTGGCTTCTTAGTATCATAAAAAGCTGTTTGTTTGTTTGTTTAGTTTTTTTTAAGTGAAGACTTGTTTCATGTTTGTTTAACACAGAGAATGAAGAACGTCTGTATCTTTTAATAAACAATTAAATAAAATTTAAAAGTGGTTAAATAGTGAAAACAGTGCTTTGAGGGGGAAAAAAAAGAACAATTCAAGGTTAAGTTTAACAGGATAACAGTTTATTAATTTTTTCTTTCCTGAGTGATTGTTTCCATGTTTAGAGAAAACGGTGTATTAATAACGTTAACTAATCTGTTGTTGTGTTTAGATGTCCCAGAGCATGTCCTCTGTGTCCTCACGGCACTCGGAGAAAATCGCCATTCGAGAGTGAGTCTCTTATTGGTACTTTTTTGTTTTTGTATTTTAACCCAGTGTTCTTTCCTTCTTTATTATTAGTTTTTTTTTTTTTTTTTTATCCCTGTGCTTTGATTTATTTATATATAGAGATTTTTTTTTCTCCTCCTCTGCAGTTTCCAGGTTGGTGATTTGGTTTTGATAATCCTGGACGAGCGGCACGATAATTACGTGCTGTTCACGGTCGGCCCCACTCTCTACTTCCTGCACTCAGAATCTCTCACTGCGCTGGACCTCAAGCCGGGTGTGTACTTACGCCTACACACACACACACACACACACATACAGAGGGAATACCTTCTACACCTACTTCAG
>JAOVVB010000030.1:16338631-16353370 GCA_028570985.1 Heterobranchus longifilis | reverse complement strand
TACAGTATATATATATATATATATATATATATATAGAGAGAGAGAGAGAGAGAGAGAGAGAGAGAGAATATATGAATGCAAGGAAAACATAAAATTGCATTTACAAATAATTTTTTTTTCAGGCTTTTTGGCTTTCCACAGTGATTTAATAGTCCAGGTTGGTGTGAACCTCTAGACAATAATTAATACAGATGATACTGTAATATGTGACCAAATAACCAAAACACAAGTTGCAATAAGCTTTAAAAAAACAGATTACAAGCCATTCCATTTATTATACAGAAAAAGTCTTACTACTAATTCCGATAGTTAGGACTACTGCTTTAAACATCCACTGTGCTGATGTGTGAATGTGATTAGTTGAGCGTTGTTAAGATCGTTAAATACTTCTGCAAAGATGGATGTATATTTTTGTGTAAAGACACATAAAAAATGAGTTTATGTGTAATCATGGCTCACAGAGGTTCTGGTATTTCTCCAAGACCTCAGTTATACAGTACCAGTCAAAGGTTTGGATACACCTTGTTATTCCACGGTTCGGATTTTTATTTCTATCTACACTGTAAAACAATCCAAAATCCATAATAATCTTCTTTGAACAGTTGATATTGAGATGTATATCTGCTACTTCTGCTCTGTAAGTCCTTCATAACGCCTCTAATTTGAGGTGCTGGTTGTTAATTAGTGATTCCTGAAGCTGGTGACTCTAAATGAACTTCTCCTCTACAGCAGAGGTAGGTTTTGGTCTCACCTTCCTGGGAAGATCTTCATGAGAGCCAGTTTCATCATAGTGCTTGATCGGTTTTCGCAAATGCACTTGACAATACTGTTCATGCAAAAACTGCTCCAGAAACATTGACCTTCATGTCTTAGAATAACAACTGACTGTTGTTGTTGTTACTTAATTGTATAATTCCATATGTGTTATACATAATTTTGAAATCTCCAGGATTCATCTTCATGCTATTGGTTTCCATTGCTATGCTGATGACACACAGTTACACGTCTCAGTATGTAGAAAATAAATCACAAATAAAAAAAGACTGAATTAGAAGGTGTGTCCAGACTTTTGACTGGTACGCTATACCATGAGTGTCAAAACACTGCCTATTGGAGCAGATCTGTAGGAAGTGGCATTGGGGTTGGGATAAAACTGAAGGAAAAAGTTGAATTTGCATGCATAGAATGCTGCAAAAGTCTATTCTTGCATACTTTGACATACAAAATCTCTGAACTGTACTCTCTGGAGCAGTGCATCCAAACTGTCCTGAGCAAGTTACTTTAAAAAAAAAAAAAATACAGTTAGTGAACTATAGCTAGACTAGAAATGACACTGCAAAAGATTTTAAATCTTTTTTTTTTTTTTAAATTGAGTTCCTTATAAACTTGCACAAAGTTTAACTTTATGTAAAAATAAAGAAAAAAAAGAAAATGATGGGGGGGGGGGGGAATCACTTTGGCACATTCTGTTTTAGAAAAATGATCAACAATCGCCCCATCATTATTTATTTTCCAAATGATACTCCATTAAAGGCCTGTACCGTGAGGTCACAATGGAAAACTTTCTCTATACTCTGGTTCAAGCGACACTTACCTATAATACACATGTTAATGCTACGTGTGAGTATTTTGCTAGATACCTATAGAGACCCGTAGCACAGTGATGGATCCGCGGCAAATTGGGAACTCTCTCTTTTTCTCAGCTTAGTAATAATTCTCCGCCAAGTTTGCAGCTGCTCTAATTGGGCTAAAGGTTGTTGAGGTGCGAGTGGGGTGAAAGTGAAGATGATTCTCCCACCAGCTGGATACAGACTCAGAGCCCTGTCGGTGTGCTGCTAATTGGGATTCTGGCTGCTCGGGGCACAGTGTAAACGACTGGAAGGAGAAGTGGAGAGGGTCAGCTCAGGCTGTCAGTGCATTGTGTTGCGAGAGAAGGGATGCTGTATGCTGAGACCTGTGGCTGGGTGGAAGCAATTAGAGTAAGCTGTTCACGTAATCAAATGCTCATAATGGCTTTGTTAATAATTACCTACAGACACAGCTGAATGCCTTCATGGATTGCACACACACATAACTCATGGCCACGCAGTCACACAGCAGGTATGCCTTTATGTACTAAACAGATATACTGTAGCAAGCCTGTTTACTGATTGTGTGTGTGTGTGTGTATGTGCATATGAATCCACACAGGAAAAGGAAGCTGTCTTGAGTCTGGCAGAAAGGGAAAAAAAACCCAAACATGGTACTAAGGGGGCACAGTGGACTCTGTGGGAAATCAAGAAACCCGCAGGACACAAACAGAAAAGAAGGAAGAAGACAAAAGAAAGCGAATCAGAGAGTAGACTATTGATTTGTCTTTCTCTTCGTCTCTCTGTCACTTCCCCGGTCTGTTTCTGGGTCACAGGGCCCTTTGGGGATTGGGAGGGACTAGGATGAGCCCCGTCTGCATTTTTTTTCCTTTTATGGGTCACAGACACTTAATGAAGGTCTAAGGAATGAGTGGTGATCGGGTGATTCTGTGTCTGCGACCACAATCTAACCTAGAAGAATAGAGCTGTAATGGAAACGTTATTGGTGGTATTGAGGGAATAGAAGAGGGGGTGGGGGAGAAGCGTGCGGTATAGGCCTTGGCAGAGCGTCGAAGCTAACGGTCAAATCTTGACAGTACACCCCCGAGTCCTTTGCTATCTTTTTCAAACAGAGCTAGAACATTTCGGAGGCAAAAAAAAAAAAAAAAAGGCAACTCAAAGGCTATTTCTCAGTACATACATCCAAAAACCATGGCTTAGACGCCTCCTCACCAGGCACCTACGGTAAATAAGCAGTGCATATTAAAAATGTGTTCTTGCAGTGCTAACTTCTCGCTAACAGGGTTAAGCTTGACTGTATTACACAGTAAGACCCTGGTTTATTGATCTCACATGAGCATATGCTTCTGATCGAGACTACAAAGCAAGTCTTGCGGCCTGCTAAATATAGATAAGCATACAATTACTGAATGTAGACTTCTTTATTGGGTCTAGTGCACAATTATTTCAGTTCATGAAATAATGATTTCAGTTCTTTAAATTCATGCTCACAATTTACAAACATTCTAATCAAAACTGTTGTTGCTATTTAGACAGATATCCAGTGGGAATTGAAATTCTGACATCACTAGCAAAATTGTTCCTACTTTGCATTTTTTTCTTGATTAATACAATAGTTTTTTATTACAAAATGATTCCATGATTTGATGTTGCACAAATATATGTTTTTTGAGATCATAAAAAAAATCTTTATATATTTATGCATTTGTTTGTTTATTTGTTTGATTATGTACAGGTGTAGCTCAGTGGTTAAGGCACTGGATTACTTATCGGAAGGTTTCAGGTTCAAACCCCACCAATACCACCACCAAGTTGCCCCTGTTGGGCCGTTGATCAAGGCCCTTAACCCTCAACTGGTCAGATGTATAATGAGGAAGTCGTTCTGGATAAGGGCGAATGCCAAATGCCATAAATGTAACCAGTACAGTATAGTGTATACTGTATGTACAGTATATTCTCTAGAACACTCAATAAAACCTTACAGATGTTTTACTTACAGTACTGCACAAAAGTCTTAAGCACAAACAAAAGAAAAAACGCCATAAGCAAACATAAAAAACCATGTGTTTGAAAACATATCCACATAAAAGAAACATCTACAAAGATCACTTGATAAAAGTAATAAAGTAAATAATAAAAACGGTCGATATTTGATGTGAAAACTCTTGGCTTGAAAATAATCAGTAATCTTAGATACATTTGCGCGGTTTTAAAAGTAAACCTGCTCTAGGTTGTTGGTTTTGAGATCTGAGGACGCGGTTTAGATCCCCGCCGTCGGTGGGTTGCCACACCCTATAATACTCGGCCAGTGCATGCATTGGTCGGTCCCAAGCCTGGATAAAATGTGAGTGTTGCATCAGGGACGGCATTCAGTGTAAAACCTGTGCCAAAGTTGTGAGTGGATCAGATGGTCCACTGTGGAGACCATGACCCTTGACGGGAGCAGCTGAAAGAAAGTTTTATATATAACTTATAGTTATAAGTAAAACAGCTGGTAGGTTTTACTGAGTGTGCTGGAGAATATACCAGAGTTGTTCTGGTAAATGTGTCACACTTTATATTTTTATGCAAAACCCAGGAGCCTGCATTCGTTTTTTTGTTTCCATCTTGCTTTTTTTTTAAATTTTTTTTTTACAATTCAGGTGCTGAACCGTCAATACCATAGAAGAAATGCAGTCAGAAAATCAAACACAAATCAAATAAATGTCTGTGATTGGGGATCACGTAAACACTTAGTGAAAAAGTGAGAGTATACTGTAAATCACATCTACTGTATGTTTCATAGTGCTTACTTTCACATGGCATTTTTCACATTTCGCATTTCGCAACTCATTGTATTGGAACTTAATGGCTGTTTGGCCATAAGAAAACCACTTGTTAATAAGAGTAATCAGAAAAAAAAAATTCAATTCAATAGAAAGCATAAAAATTGGACTTCTGAGCAATGGAAAAATGTCTGATTGAAATGTCTGAATGTGGTCTGACAAATATATATATTTTTTCATGGATTATACCAGACTTAACATGGAGCAGAGAAAGCAAAGGACAGAGTCCTTGTCTAAGAAGATCAGGAAGATAATAACAGACACGCATGTTAAAGAATGATAAAGGCTATGTGACCAAGCATATCCAAGCATGGCGTTCCTGTGACTATAGTTACAGCAAATATTATTAGGAAGTTTAAGACCCATGGGATTGTAAGAACCAAGGAAAACCAAGAAACAAGGAAAACAAAATGACACACAAGCTGATCTTCGCTGCATCCATCGCCTTTTGAGCGACAGTGGGTTCGATGAAGGAAAAAACAAAACAAAAAAAACAAGCCAAGAGTACTCCACTGTTAAAAGAAAAACATAAACACGGCAGATTGGAATTTACTAAAATGCCATAATGCTTCTGGAAGTATGTCCTGACAGATGAATGACAGATGAGACAAAACTGAAGCTTGTTGTCTAGTCACATGAACATCACTGTAGTTCCTGTGAAACATGGACTTGGTTGTGTTTTTGGGGCGGCTCTCCTCTGTCTGGCATGGGGTGCCTTGAATCAGTGCATGGCGCGATGAAATCTCAAGACTATCAAGCCATTCTGGGGTGAAAAATACTACCCGGTGTCAGAAAGCTCTGTCTCAGTCGTAGGTTATGGGTCCTTTAACAGGATAATGACTCAAAACATAAATGCGAAATGCAACCAGGAATGGAGAAGAAGGTACTGTATCCTTCAATCCTGAGACGGCTGGAGGAGTTTGTTTAGGAGGAATGGGCCAGACTACAGAAGTCTCACTGTGAGTTTCAGAAACTGCTTGTTTGCACTGATTGCCTGGAAAGGTTATGCAACAAAATACCAGGTATGGGGTCATGTATTTACAGTATGCCCATGCCAATGCTTATTTTTCTTTTATATGTTCTGGTGAATCACAAATCGAAAGCCTGATTTAAATAAATAAATAAATAAATAAATATGGAATCAACAAAAATGCACACTAATTACTTATTTAGGTCCTATTAAAGTTATGTCAGAGAAACCTAAGATTTTTCGCGAAGGGTACCAAACAAATTTGTCCACATCTGTAATTCTGAACGCGCACCAGCCTTGTCACGTTATCAAGGTCTTCAGGGGGAAAAAGCCATGAAGCTCGGTGAATCATGCAGCTATGTACTGTACTATAGAACGCATTGTAAATGTCAGTAGCTCAGGTGTAGTTTTCAGGATTGTGCTTTATGCTTTTATAATTAATTCCCCTTTTGAAAAACCTCAAGGACAATGTGATGTATTGCTTCAAATCCTGGCTCAGAAAGAGTATAGACCTCGATCAACCTTGGCAAAGAAGGTCCTTAAATCCTAATAACACTGCGATGAAAGCCTGGCTGCCTTTATTACATATATTTATACTTATATGGTTTGACCAGGGAATATATGGATTTTAATGTTCTGAAACAAGCGACCTGTGATCTCTGTACAGATTTAAGGAAACTTCCAATGACCGATCAATTCCTTATTAATATACGGCACTGAGCCGTAAAATAAAAAAGTTCAAAAAGAGGAGTCAAATCAAACACTTCCTGTATCTTCCCAAAGGCTTGGTGGTCGTCTGTAATGTTTAAATGCATCACCGTAACACTGTGCCTGTCTGCACGGATTTCTACGATAGGAAGCAGGAAAACCGAAGCTGTCTAGGATAGAACCTGAATCGTGGTTGCAGAAGTGCACCGGGGCTAGAACTAATGTCTGCTGTTGCACTTGAAGCATGTAAGGATGCTTTGAGCGCCCACACAGAGCTACTGCAGCCCCATGCCCACACTCAGAGCAACTTACTTTGGAGCTAATTTTAAAAAGTGGATACGGGCGATTTCCTTTTCGGCGAGGTCTAAAAACATTGCTGGATTTGTCCATTTGAAGACACTACCAGCCGTTTCATAGATGATTTCAACAGTCATGCGCACATAAGGAAAGGGAACAATCATCTGATCATCAAAGTAGAGTTTTATGAGTGGGTATAAAAGAATGTCAAAAAGAAGACCTCTTTCTGTACTTTAAAGTATCTTCCATGCTGAAGGCTCCGCTAGACTCTACCGCACACTATGTGTGTGCGTGCATGTTGGTGGGCGGGTATGTGATACCTGAGCAGAAGGGCATCGGTGCACTCCAATGACCATTGAGCTGGCAGGTTCGAGAGGATTCGCCCTTTAGCTGCCGGCCTCCTGTACACGAGTAACGCACCGTGGAGCCAAAAGTGAACTTGTCTCCACTCAATATCCCATTGGGAGGAGATCCGGGGTGTCCGCAGTCCACCACTGTCAAAAAAAATAAACACCCACGCAAATACACATGCACACACAGAGGGGAAAAAAATAATTCAATGTCAAAATTTAATTATGCGACAAAGGGATTTTAAACTAAGTTTGTGTTTAATTACAGCTCAGTCGTAGCTCATGAAACAATAAGACATGTGCTAATGTAGTTTGCTCGGAGAACGCTGCCGTCATCGGATTGTGTACGTTTCTTCCTTTGTCATTTGCTCTGCCTGTAAGATCTGCTCGGTAATAATGTGATTAAAAGTAAAACCAAACAAACAAACAAAAAAGTTTTCAAATCAAAGTAAGTGTTCCTTAGAGTCCAAGAATATTTTTTTAAACACATTAGACACTAATTTAATTCCGCAATATCTGTCAGCACTGCATCATGCTTGTTTCCATGGCAATTATGCCTCTTTTCTTCCTCCACTATTACAATACAGTCTCGGGCATTAGATTTATCAGTCGGTCTCGATTAAGATTAGGGGATCGGCTTTCTGTATAAGGTATATTAAAGCCAGTAACAGATTAAAAAAAAGAAAAACTATTCCCTGGCAAACACAACCATCCTGCACAAGAGTGAAAATGCGGCCCTGACGTACTGTACTGTAGATTAGCGAGGTCTTGAGCACAGCCTTGTCTACGGGATGAGAGGATGGCTGTGACAGTAGGAAATCTTGTCAGGGTAGATTGTGAGCTAAAGCAGCGTTCTTGCTGCAGCTGTCGTCAGGAGCGCCTCACTGAGCCGAATAGTGCTCGAGGATGTTTTGGCGTTTCACGGGGTGTGCTCCCAATAAGCCAGGATCAGCCACGAACCTGGCATCGCTAATTAGTCTGCCTACAAAAGTGTGTGTTCCACCTGTCCCTCAATTAATGCACTGATCTAAAGCAGCGGGAGAGGGTCACTCGACTGTTTCGGCCTCCATTACACGAACGAGACGCTAATTAACAGCACGGCGCTGCTGCCAAGTTTTGGTGTTTCAGACAAGGAGCCAAACGCGTCAGCAACTTACCAATGCACTCAGGAAGAGGCTTATCCCATTGGCCGGTAGGCTGGCAGGTAAGGATGGGGGAGCCAAACAGGTAGTAGCCTGGGTTACAGTCATAAAAGACAACGGTGCCGAAGGTGAAGTTGCCATGCTCAATCTTGCTCTGCCTGATGGAGTTGGCTGGGATCCCAGGATCAGAGCAGTTGACCACTGAACACACGGAAGAAGGGAGGGAGAGAAAGGAAGAGGGGGAAAAAAAACGGTCCAAGAGGTGCATGTGTTATTCGGCAGAAAACGTAAACGAGTATCTTTATTCTAACTAAATCCATGCAGTTAATAATATAAAGTGTTCGACACCGAAATGGACACCGGAATATACATGTATGTGACCGAAAGACAGTTCTGTTAGTGTTTCCTGGATTAGAATCAGGTGTAGAAACGTAGCACAGGCACAAACTGAAGGGCAAAATTGTAGAACAGATCTACGGCAATGTTCGTGTTTCTCAGTAAACACGTCAGTCGCATGCAAAAGTGCATCTTCATGCAAACACAAACACAGTGGCACATGCCGTGTCATTCTGTAAGGCAGAACGTCTGCCGTATTTCAGACCATAAACACTGAGTCATGTATTAGAGAAATACTGCCAATTTTTACAAAAAAATTATTTTTTTATTTTTTTACCAAAATTGTATAATGTGGCACCATCAATGTGGCGCCACAGTGCTCTACCTTACCTAGAATGAAGTGTATTTTTGGCAGGTGGTGGTTCAGCCAAAGCTCCGTGTGAATAGAAGACTTAACTTTTTTCCCCACCTTTACACGTTGGTGGTGGCTGGCTCCACTGGCGGTTGGCCTGGCACTGAGCCCGCACCGGGCCCTCCATTACATAGCCCGTGTTGCAGGAGAAGCTCACCACATCGTTCAGGTTAAAGCCGTTGCCTATGGTGCGTCCGTAGATGGGGCTGCCTGGGTGCCCGCAACTGATAGCTGTAGAACAAAGCGATTGTTTATTATTATTTAAAAAGACAAATCGGGTTGTATAGTGTTTGAGACGGTGTCTGAGGTGGGGTAAATCAGGAACCTGGTTGCTTTTCTCTTGTGTGAATGTCCTCCTTACCAAAACTAATAGAGGGGTTTTAGCACAACATGACGTTTTGTATAGATTCTAGGGGCAAATATTTATGCAAACTAGTCTTAAAACAAATAAGCTACAGTACATATAGTACAACATAATGATTCAAAACAAGTAAATCTTTTTAATCAAACATTGCTTTTGTTATAAAACACAAACAAACAAACAAAAAACAAAACAAAACAAAACAAAAAAATCAGCAGACCAGCACATGGCTGCATACAGTATGCAAACAATTGTATAACCAGATGTTCAAAGGAAACTAAGTTCATTTATTTCGTTAATGTGGAGTTTTCAGGTATCCATAGTTTTGTTATCGGACACTTTTTATTTTTACTTCCCGACATCCTACAACAAACATCTGTACATCTGTGTGTTTCTTAACGACAGTACAGTACACTGGTGTGTGGCATCTGCAGAAGTAATATCGCCACCTGCTGACTGTTATACGAAGTTGCGTGATTAGCCTTCTCTCCGCAAACCGCTCATTTATGTAGCAGGTGTTTAAAAATCGGAAAATCATCTTTAACTCAAGTACAAATGTAAAGGTAGAACAGAGGACTTTTCCTACCGTGTATAACTATAAGCACTTTGACTATACAGATGTTATTTTTGTTGAGAAGCACGACCACCGCACAAGGCATCTCTAGTACTGTATATCCTGAAATGCTCAAAGTACAAAATGTCTTCATCACTGTCTATTTTCTTGCCAGTGGGTGAAAACCATAGGGAGCTGCTGAGTGAAGCTGAACAAATGGTTAACTGTATGGCGCTGGTGGGTGTGTACACGGCAAATGGGCTGTTCATACACACTGCTGGTTAACAGTAGCGCCATGGTTTCAGGCAAGATGTCATTTTGATGTTAAGGTTGGCTTGACGCGCTAATTAGCCTTGTGTTCGCGCGCACACAGAGTGAGCTAATCCGAGACACGTTTCATTTCGCTCAAGAATCCGAAACGGGCACTGAACGTTCTGTCACTTGAACATCGTGGACGGCCACGTTAATGCTACATCTGATCTTCCTACGTCTTCCTAGGTGCAATCGCTAAATACCAAAGCTATGTTTATTGTGACAATGTGGTTATTACCAAGCCTCTCATTTTCCCCAATATGGGTGAAGAGGAGCTCATACTGTGTGAGAATGGAGTCTTTTCTGTTTCACTCCACAAGGGGAGTGTTCATTCCTCTCGAAGGCTCTTCTCCCCTCATCACTCCTGCTTCTCTCTCTCGCTCTCATAAACAACCATAGTTCATTTGCATAATTACAGAAGTAATTTGTTTCTTTTTGCACGAAGGCAATTTTCTCTTCATTTGAAAAGCTTCCACGGACTGAAATTTCAGACAGAATCGCTGTTTTAAAATAGCTGAAAACTCAGCCTACCCCTTGTGCTCTTTCATATTCTCTCTGTCTATCCTGCTTTCTCTCCCTCACCCGATAACGATTTTTGCTCTGCATACATGATTTGGAAACGAAATCGGCCAGACAGTTACACCCAAGTTTTAATATCCAAACTCAAACCCTAAAGGCAGCTATTTACTGAAAGGTCATATCAGGAATCTTTTCTCGGTGTGAGCACTCAAATGTTTAATCTTACTCATTCTGTTTAAAAAAAAAAAAGCCCTAAAGACTATGTTCTACTTTGGGGATAAAAAGTGTATTTGCAAAACGAGTAGAATTTTGCTCTTTATAAAAAAAAAGTGCCATTGCTCAGAATAGGCTGAAACAGATTGCTACAGACAAAATGTCACAATCATAATATCATAACGCAAAGGAACCAGTAAGAAAGGAATGAAATATTATGGGATGTATTGTTAGGGCAAAATTATCTATAAAAAAAAATCTAAAAAATAAATAAGATGGAACTACTGTTACCTACAGTGGAGCAAAAAAGTATTTAGTCAGCCACCAATTGTGCAAGTTCTCCCACATAAAAAGATGAGAGAGGCCTGTAATTTTCATCACAGGTATACCTCAACTATGAAAAAAAATCCAGAAAATCACATTGTAGGATTTTAAAAGAATTTATTTGCAAATTATGGTGGAAAATAAGTATTTGGTCACCTACCGTACAAACAAGCAAGATTTCTGCCTCTCACAGACTTACTTTCCACCATAATTTGGTGCACAAAACTTATTTGCCCCACTGTATATCTCTTGGCCATCGTGCTGCTAAAGACTGAACTGTCAGTAAGGCCTCAAAAATTTGTATATACCAGAGCTGCAAAAAAGTTGTATGACTGAAACAATGTTGCAGCTTGGTTTTTCAACAGATGTGGTAAAAATTATGTTATTGACAGGTTCCCATGCAGGTTGCCATGAAAGCCAAAAAGGGACATAAGAAGGTTATGTGTGTGTGTACTGTATGTGTGTGTGTTTGCTCAAACACACCTGCATGTTTAGGTGTGGGAGAGGAGTGTAGAATTGTGCTTGAACTCTGTTTTTTTACACTAATTGTAGTCTTACTCATTCGTTTCCAATGACTGGTCATTTTTGACCGGGAACACCATGAGTGTATAAAAGTTTCATAAAACACACACATTTTTATAAAAATATTTCTAATTTATTTTATTTATAGTTATTTATTTTATGTGTTCAAATGGCAAAAGTCATTGAACCTCACGAGAAATGAATACAATTTGGAGCACTTTTTTAGAGAGGGAACATGTAAATCAGTCAGATTTGACCGGAATACACCATGAGGGATAATTGAAAACCAGAGGTCTGACACATGGATTTAAATAAATAGTTATAATAAATAGTTTTTTTCCCAAATTGTCATTGGTGTTATCATCATTTAATAATGCCAGTTATTAAATGTATAAATATCCATTAAGCTCTACTTTTTATGAATTCATAAAAATTAAAAGTAAATTATTGCTATTTAAGAGATTCTAGGTGTGAAAGAGGAAATACATTTCAGGAGATCTTTGTGACCCAAATTCCACCTTTTCTGTAGAATGACATACTGTAAGCTAGCACTTTCCAAGCCAGTCAGAGCAATAAAATCCAAGCTACAGTATAGATTAAAAAGCAAAGGAACATATTTATTAGGAATGTTAAAGTAGTTAAGTATATAGTAAAATATTTGTCTATGAAAAGAATGTGGGGACAGTTTTAATAGCCCTGAATAGATAGGGCTCAAAAGGACTCAGAAATGAAGAAATGAGTAAATGAGGAGGGATCTGTAAATTCAAATCCTGCTTGCACTCCTGGTATAATAAACTCTACAATACCTTTCTAAAGATGGTCATGGTTTGTTTTTAAAACTGCCTGTGAAATCTTTGGGGCTAATTTCAGGTCTTTGAGGTGTGTATGAACAGGATTATAATTTTTTTTTTTAATACTCATCCTAATGTTCATTAGTTGACTTCTGATCTTAAAACTCAATTTGGAAAAAGAGAAATTCAGAGATGTATAAAGGTAGCAAACCATTAAGAGCTTTAAAAAACAATTTAAAGGTATTGAAATCGACTCTAAATGTAATAAGCAGCCTGTGGAGTGATGCTAAAACAGGAGTATTAAGAAGATTCTTCCTGAAGATTCCCTATTAACAAGCTGTTGAAGTAAGTAAATCAACATAATAATAATGTTGAAGTAAGTAAATAAAGCACTTTGTTAGGTAAATTCCATTTTTATTTTTGTGGAACTGTAATAATAATAATAATAATAATAATAATAATAATAATAATGTAATAACAATATTCCTAATAAATCACAATACATTTTCTATATTAAGTATGGCAATATTCTTTTTTTAGAAGAGTTGAAAACAGACTTACAAAGTTCCCCTAGTTTTTAGTCTTATAATAATTTATTTTTGTATGAAATCCAATCAAATTATTTTTTTCACAGGTTTTTAAAATGCAATACTAATGATTTACTTGGAAGCTGGCTGCATGTGATGTAAGCATGATATTGCAGTTTTATAAACAAAAAATGATTATGAGGTAAGTGAACTTTCAGACACAATATGACTGGATCTTTTTTTGCTAGCAGAAATAGGTCCTGACAAGCACATTGGAAAGCTTGCTTACTAACTCACATTGATTCGTACATTCCTGCTCAAGTTGTTTCTGGTTAAATTGATGTTCCCTCTTCATTTTCATTTTCAGCTAATTTTAAGCTGAAAAGAATATTTCTAAAAATATTGTTGGCACAGTGCACAAACGATGCCACTAACTCTGCTAGAGTAACCATTTGGAACGAGGAATTGGAATTTCTTCTCCCTGCCTTCTCAACAGTTATGTACAATGGAATGAAAAATGTAATTTAAGTCAAATATAAATTCCTGCTTCTTTCCCATATACATGTTTGGAGATGGATTTTAGTTTAAAGTGTATCTCTGTCCTGCTGGGCTCTAGACTGAGCAGCTTCATTGCTGTAATAACAATTTCTCAAACCTAGTTAACTTACAAAGATTCGTTAAGCTAACAGGACTTGATGCCAGATGTCACACCTTCTGTTCTCACTCAGCACATGTGCACCACACTTATGAAATAAAAGACTAATGAAACTGATTCTTGGCTAATTAAATGCACACTTTAATCTCTGTGGGGAAAATATTAATTTGGCCAGTGTACCTCAAATCTCTTGCAATCATTTTCTATTTCTGCTGCTACTTGAATGCTACCATGGGTATAACTCAAATATTAGAGGCTACATACTGTACACATTATGATCAAAGGTTTGTCTGGGAACCTAACCATCACACTTATGGGTGCTTGTTAAACATTTCATGTCATATTTAGTCCCTTTTCCATGAGACTCCACTCTTTTGTAAAGGCTTTCCACTAAATTTTGGAGCATGAACATTAGTCAGGTCAGGCACTGAGGTTGAGTGAGGAGACATGGCACAGAGTCAGCATTTCAGTTTATTGCAAAAGTGTACAGGGATTGGGGTCAGGGCTCTGAAAAGGCTACTCAAGTTCTTCCATTTCAAATTGAGCATATCATTTCTCATTTCCACTGTCATGCTGGAGCAGGTGTGCGCCTCTTACTTCCAGTGAAAGAAAATGGTAATGCTACATCAAAAAAAGAAATTCTGGAAAATTGTGGCAACAGTTTGTAGAAGAAGCACATATAAGTATAATGATCAGGTATCCACAAATGCTGGGCCATAGAGTAAATTTTTAATATTTTACTCACTCCCACTTAGTTTTATCATTGTCTATAACGCTTTGTCCTGAATACAGGGTCACGGGGGCCTGGAGCCTATTCCAGAAGGCTTAGGGCATTAGGTAGGGTACACCCTGAATAGAGTGTCAATCCATCACACGGCACACACACATACTGTATACACACACTCATTTAAACACTATGGTCAATTTGGGGATGCTAATTAGTCTAATCTGTATGTCTTTGGACTGAAGGAGGAAGCCGGAGAACCTGGAGGAAACCCACCAATCACAGGGAGAACATGCAAACTTCATGCACACAGACCGAAGGTGAGAATCGAATATAGAACCTGGAGGTGGAAGGTGACAGTGCTAACCAATGAGCCACCATGCTACCTCTTTAAGACCGTAATACTGTGAAAAAAATTTTTTTGTTTTGTTTATAATGTATAAATGCTTTGTTATTTTTGACTGTCTGTGAAGTGGATGTCAAGTGATTTTTTACTCAAAAATGCAGGGGGAGGTTCAAGGCAAAATCAACTTTAGTAAATAAGCTAGATATTTTATATATATATATATATATATATATATATATATATATATATACTCAAGATAGAAA
>JAOVVB010000030.1:16312838-16330512 GCA_028570985.1 Heterobranchus longifilis | reverse complement strand
AATGAAGGCATTGTGTAACCGTGTTCAGCTCTCACCCTGGCAGGCAGGGACCGGCGCGTCCCATGTGTAGTAGCCATAAGGCGTTTTCCTGCAGACAGCTGTGCTCTTGCCAATGAGGCGATAGCCGCGATCACAGGCCCAGCGAACCTGGCTGTTCAGATGCCCTCCTGTCTGACTGCTGATGGAGCCATGGAGAGGGGAATCTGGGGTGCTGCAGTACAGAGCTGCACACACAAACACACACACACACACACACACACACACACACACACACACACACACACACACACACACAGAAGCAGACAGTCAGAAAGCAAACCCCATCAGCTCCTTAATCAGCACCTAGAAGAGACGCCCTTGCTCTGGGCTATCTCAGCATGCCTTCTGCCATGTGTTAGGAAACCATCACTTGGCTGCCTTGTTGGCAATCTGCTACCACTTCTCAAAGGATATCAGGACACAACAAATATGACAAATAATCGCTATTAAAACATTCTTTTCAGCCAGCACAGGCCATGCAGAATGGATTATTATTTTTGCCAAATATTTTACAGCCATCTGGGGATATTACATTTCTCTTCAGAACTCATTCAGCATAAATAATATATAACGTATGGGTTTTGTTCAAGCTGAACATGACCAAAGGCATGATGAGAGTAAAGTATTAAACAAAGAGGAAAAATTTTTAATTCACACTGCGGTATATTGTCTTTCTGTGGAAAATATGCAGAAAATATTTCATATTATATAATATTTTACTTACTTAATAAACACAGGCATAACGATTCAGATCATACAAATACTGCATACTGTACATCCCACATAATATTTACACCAATTGTCCAAGTGAAAAAAAAAACATACTCAATTGTATTAAAGAAATATTATCTAACCAACATTTTTTTATTTTAATTTGATTCATACTACTATATACTTTATACAATTTATTTTAAAGTAAAATTTGTACACACTTTAATTACTACATTCTGTTTTTAAATAAAAACAGCATTACTCAGGAATATAGTTTTAGTTTGGCAATTTGGTTTAATTTCTTAAAATACACTTCCTTAATGCTGGTTTATAAACTTAAATATTTTTGCAAATTGTGTCAACAATAATCATCTCAGCTTGAAGTGCACTAACGAAACTTCTAATCACTTTTCATATGCTAAAACAATAGTTTTTTTTTCGTTTTGCAATATAAATTGTTTTATTTAAGATCCGATTGAGTAGTTACTCTTAAACTACGTATAAATGGATGATTTGATTGCAAAATGAGATAAATCCATTATGGAATATTTTTTATTGAAGTAGCAAGAAGCCTTAATTTGCACATTGTTTGTCTGAGTCACAATGGCATTTAAAAGCAGAAAATATCAAAACATCAATTTTAGGGGGTTAAATATATAAAATATAAAAGTTCGAATATTACATCATTTTGCAAAACGTTATAACGCCACCTCCTACAGTTTTGACACAATTGATAAATAAGCCTGCAGCCTGCAGATATTGGCCAAGTGAATGTAAAATTTATTTATTAATATTGTTGCTTGAGTTTTATTGTTTTCATTGTGTTTTTGTAGTGGCAGCACATCGGAAGTAGAAAAAAGCTTGAGCATTAGACGCACTAAATTACAATGCATCATCAGCCTCCTCTAGCAGCTTCAGTTTCACTTCAGTGGCTGATGACAGCACCTTGTTATAGAAGTCTGACTTCTGGGGAAACTGCTATGGCAGTGACAGACTGTAAATGTCTTTTTTTTTTTTTTTTTTTTTTACTGGCTTCAATATTCTCCAAAAGTCCATCGAACGTATTTAGATCATTTTCATGGCAGCCACTATTTTGTTCAGGTGATAGTTTTGCTTTTTGTTCATGTGATGAAAATAAATAATAATAGAAATAAATAAATAAATAACAATGGATTGTTTTTGTTTTTTTACTGTATGGATGTGTCGTTTTTGGTTTCTGTGAATTAGAAAAATATTTTAACAGATTGAGCCCCAAAATAGTATTTATTGTATTCTGTGGCCAAAACGTTTGTACTGTATGTAATTAAAAAGTAATTACTGAGAATGCCCCCTTTTTTTATTATTATTATTATTTTTTTTTACACATGGATTATATTATAAAATTTTATGCATAATTACTTTAGTGCCAGTTTTTCCACGTTTGACTTTTCTTTTTGTTTGCTTATATTTGTCATTTCTACCTGTAGTGTCTTTACACTGAGATGTATATAATTATCTACATCATCTGGTTACTGTTGATTTGGTGTTTTACAGTAAATGATCATGGTTTATACACCATAATTATATACTGCCTTGTCAAAAAATAAAATCGGGCTGCATCAAGCATACAAAACAAATAAAGATATTTAAAATGACCGCGGCTGTCTAATACATTATTAAAGACTGGAAAGATAGTGCTGAACTGTCAATTTCATGAAATGTGGTTGGAAAAAAATCATGAATTCAGGTCACATAAATGCTTGGTGAAGTTGCATCATAAAACAAATCCCAGCTATGTTTAATAGTGAAAGTAAGACCATTTCCACATGCACAAGGTGATGACAACAATTCACTGAATTGTGACTAAATAGCTGTGTGGCCATAAGAAAACCATTAGTTAGTGAGACTCATAAAAAAAGTCTTTAATTTCCCAGGGAGCATAAATATTGGAATTTGGAGCACTAGAAAAATGTCATGTGGTCTAATGAGTCCAGATTGAGTCTATTCCAGAGCGATGGGCGTGTCAGGGTGAGAAGAGAAGCACATGAAGCGATCATGCATACAGTAGTGTTCACTGTACAAGCCTCTGGAGGCAGTGATATGATCTGGGGTCGTTTCAGTTGCTCAGGTCTAGGCTCAGCAACGTTATGTGGAAATAAAATGAAGAACTGAAGAAGTATCACATCAATGGATTTAGTTTTTCCCCAGATGGCATGGCTATATTCCAGGACTCAAATTGTGAAAGAGTGGTTCTGGGAGCACAAGGAATCATTTTCACACATGAATTGCCCACCAGATTGCACATACTAAAGGCAGTCACATGAAAATCTAAATATCTTTTTTTTCGGATGAGGCTGTGTGTATAAATATTACACTGAAAAATGAGTAAACATTAGCTGTATACTGCCTTATTTACAGTAGGTATTCCCCCTAACTGTGTTGAAAAACCAGCCGTCAGAACTGGAAAAATAATGCGTTCAACATACTGTACAACATATTGTACAGTACTGTATGAAAACATATATTTCAGTTGATCATTAAAAAAAACAATGCAACTATAACACAATTTTCCCTGTTTTTTTCGGTGTGTCCAATTATAGACTTACAGGATTTACTGTATTACATACAAAAAAATGAGCATTTTCAAAAATGGTACACATCCTCAGAAATCACATAAATCGTTTATCTCCAACTGCACAAGTATTAAAAAAAACAGTAGAAAGTGAGACCCATAAAAATGCTTTCTCAGCATTAATTACAGACACTTCCTTTACGCTGTGGGGGTACATCAAACACATCCGTGAAATAAGTTCGGTCATGCGAGGCAGACATTCTTACCCACTCCTTACCCACAGCACACACACAGGCACCTCTCCTACACTCACAGCTTTAAAACCGAACTCTGCATTACGAGGTCTGAGAGCCCTGCTTTTCCATCTCACGACAAAACAGTCGGCCGTCCATCATCCATAAAACAACTAATAACGAGCCAGTGAGCGTCTCAGTCAACACGTGCTATCATGTTTCAATTGACCCGTGTTTTAACACACCATAAAATTCTTGACCTGCCTGGCATACCCTCATCAATCATGAAGTGTATCTCAGAGAGATTAGATTTGAAGGATCTATTGTCATAAAATGCAGCGACGGGGACGTGTCTCTCCCTGCTCGGTAATTCCCCTTCCTTCAGGGAAAGCCATCACCAGCTTGGGATGAACAGGGGTTCACCTAGAACCAGAGGCTTTCATCTTTGGAAGAGCCGGACTGCTGATGCTACTGCAACGAGCAAAGATGTTAGTCTTGAAATGAAAGCAGTTCCTCTGACAGAAAGAGAGAGAAAGAGAGAGAGTGGGAGAGAGAAAGGTGTGTGGATCTCTATTAAGAGATTTGCTCGAAAGTCCTCTGCATACTTAAATATCTAAGATGATTATCTTCACATAAATCTCCATAAAACCTCTCTGGCGGACAATAAATGTCTCTTCCTGCCACCGCCCCTCCATGCTATGTGATACCCTCTGTATTTACCCTACTGTAATATCAACACTAGCCTTTATTAATCATTTAGAAAGGATCCTCAGAAATGTCACTGGGTTATGCACAAATTAGGGAAATACAGCTTTTACAGATGGACATCATTTTACCTTTTTAATGTTGAAAAAGGACAGAGGACCTTATTTGTGATTGAACACAATGGTGCTGTGATGGAAAAAAAGATTACTACATGATAAATAATACAGCTCGTTCGTAAGTCCAGTTTGTTCATAAGTCCAACAAACATTGTCTAGACACATTGTCACAATTGTCTACACAATTGGCTATACACAGTATAAAACTAACATGTTCCATGATCTTGTCCTTGTTATTTATAATCGTGTCGATGGTTGAATGGTTCATGTTAACGAATGAGAAATGTCTGCCATCGTTTCACCTCACTCCATTCTCTCAATTATATTTACTTTTGCCTCCATCGTTATTGCTTGGCACTTCTTAGCAGTATTAGCTTCATCGCCGCTGCTTTTACTCTTTCTTGCTCCTGGACATCCTGGGATTTACGCTGCACCCACGATTGAACATGTTTTTATCTTCAAAAGTTCCTAACTCGAATGTTCGTATGTAGGGGACTTACTGTTTACAAACCTTTTCTTCATCCTTAATCACTTAACATCTCAGGAACCCCTGGCAAGCCCAGGCTCTTATTCCTCACTCTTGTCACTGCAATACCTGTGACTACTGCTGCTGTTGCACTTTATTCCCTGAAAATCTTATATTATCTCATATTATTAAACATTATGCTTTGAGGTGAATAACTGAATAATAGGCTGAGATACAGTATTAAGTGGTTAGTCCATGTGGTGGCACAGATAAGACTGTATATATGCATAAAGTGCCGACTGAAGATGCTTCCAACCATAACCTTCTATATTCACACCATCCTCAACCCTGATTTCTTTTTCATTCTCTTAAGCCAACAGCTTTTGCCGGATATGAAACATACTGTATAGAGTCGCCCCGCTGGGAGCTTTTAAGTCTTGTACTTTACTACTTGTGTGCAATTAATACAGTTTATGAATACACACCCATTTAGATGTACTGCACTTTAATGAGCAGAAATTACTCCTCATCGCTCCTACCTTATTTTACAGCAAATAAATTTAGATACTTTCTCAACACAATCTCTACCTCGTCTCGAAATACTCATAGGAATGAAAATGTTGTGTTTTTTTGCACTTATGTATTTGCACCAAAAAAGAAATGTGAATAATAAGTTGCACACTCCAAGATTTCATTGACTGCCTTTAGGTTTGATTACGGCGACACAGTGTGGTGGTGAATTAATGATTGAAAATGATTCCTCATGCTCCCAGAACAATATTTTCACAATGCCTAGGAAAAACTCCATAGATGTCATAATTTCATAATGTCAATCAGAAACTTCAGGTGGTCGGCTGACTTCATTTTATTGCCCCATAACGTTGCTGAGTCTAGACCTGAGCAACTGAAGCAACTGCAGATCATAACACTGTCTCCAGAGGATTGTACATGATCGCTTCATGTGCTTCCCTTCTTACCCTGACACGCCCATCGCTCTGGAATAGGCTCAATCTGGACTCATTAGGTCACATGACCTTTACTGTTTTTCCTCCCTGATTATTCTCACTAACAAGTGGTTTTTCTTATGAACACACAGCTGTTTAATTGCAATCTTGAGCGTTCTCATAACACAGTGTATATAGAAATGCTCTTACTTTCAGTATTAATCAAAGTCCTGATATCTACTGTCAGTTCTTTACCATGCATCTTTATTCAGAGTTGAAGAAACCCCCATTCATGACTTGTTTTGACCAGATTTCTTCACAAAGTTGAAGGTTCAGCACAGGCCTTAAAGGTTTATAATAATGTGTCAGACAGGTCTTAACCCAATTCCAGTAATTTCAAGTCTCCTTACATTTTTTCGCTACTTGATAATAGGCCAAATATTTGACCCGTCTGAAGTGGTGTATTTTTTGGGGGGCCAAGCGGTGTATATAAGGCTCGGAAAGCATAATGCTATAAAAATAAATAAATAAATAAATATAATTTAGAAAAATTAACCAATTAAAAAGAAAATTGGTAAGCTCCAGCATATCTACATATATACATCTTTGTTTATTTTTGTTTCATTGTTTTTGTTTAATTCCTTTAAAGTTTTTAGGTTTAGATCATATTAAGTGTAACCTGTTATTATAGAAACAACAATGTCCTAAAACAAGCGCACTGACATAAACCCCTGGTTCGTTCTTTTTTTTTTCTTCCTAAAACGATTTTGAGGATTCTGCAAGGTTGTGATATAATGTTATAATAAATGCAGAAATAAAACCTACTGAGAGCTGCTCCACAATAAACACTTTCTCCACTGGGGAAAAAAAAAGAAAAAACTCCACAGAGCCACCTGGGACATGCATCTCTTAGATGACCTGAGACTGCATTCCTCATGAATGCTTCATTCTCTCCTGCTTTGAAGTTTCTCTGTGCAAAACCTCACACACATCTATAGTTAGTACTATATATCATATTCACTTTTTTTATTTTAAAAAAATTCTTACTACTGAAGACTCACATCAGACATATACCTCATCTCTGACTTGCTCTGTGATGCACACATGGAATCGAAGGAGAGAGTAATATACAGTACATGTGTGTGTGTGTGTGTGAGTGTGTGCGTGTGTGGGTGCCGTGCATCCCAAGGGGCATCTGTAGTAACATTAGCAGTTTATATTTCTGTGCATTTCTGATGTACCTTAGTGCCATAAAGCAGGTAGTCTGACTTTTTTTTACTTTACATTTCATACAACCTACAAAACAGACACGCACACACACGCCGGTCTTACTTTCCTTGTGAGGACCTTGCACTGATATATTTATTAACGCAGCTAATGAATGCTATGCCTACAACTAAATCTAACCCTGACACTAACCTCAATAACCTAAAGAAAACCTTTGCCTCTTTATTATTATTATTATTATTATTATTATTATGTTTTAAAAAAAACTGTAATGTATGTAAAGCATATAAAAATAAAAGTCTCCGCAAGGCAAAAACTCTCCTATTGGTCCCACCAGGATGTAAAACCATGGCCACACACACACACACACACACACACACACACACACACACACACACACACACCATGCTTCTATCCACATGCTCGCTCAGATTAAAGAGCAGGAAAAAGCATGCAAGTGAAAAAGTGATTGAAGTGGATACATACTTTGATACTCACCGACATAGCGGATTCGGAAACCCTTCTTATTGGTGCCGTGGTCAGCTGACCAGCGCAGCAGGAGCTGATGGCCGGTGGTGGTGAGGTTGAAAGGAGTAGCGATGTCTCCGCTCAGAGTGGCCAGGTTCTGACTGTGGATTGTAGGACCTTAAAACAAACACACACACACACATGCACACACACAAAAAAAGGTGAAAGGCATGGAGAGAGAAAGAACAGACTATAAGAAATGCAAATTTATGTAGAAGGGGAAAGAAATACATTAAGGCGAGGCATTATAAATACTGTAGCAATCACTTTTCAGATTTTTGAATAAACTTATCCAAAAAAAAGAAATTATCATTTTGTTGTTTTTGTTCACCTGCGACCCCAGCAACATCCGAAACATAGCAATTTTTAAGAAGACTCACAATGAAGCAAAAATACAGTATATATCATTCTTAGTTCATGCTAATTTACTGTATATACAGGGTGATTCACTCGAAGGAGGCCCCGAATATTCTGTAATAACTCTCGCTAGGACAAAGCAATCTGAACGAACTCACGTACAATGTGCTCCTCAGTATATGGATCTTCAAACACGCTTGAGTCGGACCGATAAGGTAGGCGCTAGACAGCCATTGCGCCGTTTAACACCGTACCCCTTCACTCAGTCACTCAACTTCTCATCAGGATGGTGGTGTACAGTAATGAGCGGCGCGTCTTTATAGTGCGAACCTACTGGGTCATCATTTCGTTTAAGAGCGAATTCAGCAAGAAATATGATGCTCCTGATGTGCCCTCAAAGAGTGTTATTTACGCATATAATGCAATCGATTACACATACAGAACATACATATTACAGAATATTTGGGGCCTCTTTCGAGTGAATCACCCTGAACATTTAATTAGACAGTCTAATTCGAATTAATATATTTTGGTTAAAGTTTCATTAACATAACTGTGGATGAAAAAAAAAATTTACAATTAGCAACCAAAAATTCATTGTGATAGTTTTTGTTTAACTCGAATTACAAAATTATTCAATTAACCTGAACAAAATACAAAGGCGACCTTGAAATATGAGGTACAATGCCATGTAAATATACTGTAGATAAAATCCGAATTACTACTCCTTTAGAAATGATGTTCCAAAGAAAGGTTTGGTGTTTTGAATATATTAAATAATAGATCTATTTTTAGACACACACACAATAAAAATAATAATGTCAGCATAATAATTGTGCCAAGGCTTTTGAGAAATGTGGACGATTGTAATAAAACGGCACAGGATTAAGTAGATTCTATTAAATAAAACTGCTATTGTTTTTTAAATTTTTATTTTAACATACATATGACAACTTTTTTCAACACAGTACAGTGGTGAGACTCCTAGCTGCAGTAAAACATTTGACTGGTGCAAACGTTTTCATGACAATTCTGTCTGATGCGGAGTTCCTGGGAGGCCAGAGTGCAAACATTCTCCCATGATGGTATCCAAGCAAAAGTGAAATGCTGGGATGAATGCATTAGTGTAGCCGGGGGTTGTATAGACAAATAAAGTGAGTTGTTACCTTAATTAATGTGTTCTGTTATTCTGCACTATCAAAAGTCCCAGTTTGACTTGAACACCACTTGTAATTTTGCACTCCAGGAGAGTGCAGCAAATGTTTAAACTAACTAGGTAGTTTCAAGATCTGGCACATTACCTCTGAAATTCTGTATCACCAGGGGGAAATAAATTGTAAATTGATTCAGGGTCAGATTTCCATTATTTAGTTTGCTTCACTCCATACCAAGACGTTATCTTAAAGAGCCAGGCTACAGAGATTCACTTGTGCGGTGTGTGTCTGAATCCTAAGGAAGTCAAAGAGAGACTCAGCTACTGTACGTATGAGAATGCAGCGTATTTGGAGTTTAATCCGAACTCAAGCCTGCAGCCATGATCAAATCACAAGCCAGGGCAACAAACTAACCCAAACTAACGAACATAACTCGGCTAAAACACACCACACAATTTGGAAGCTCGTTTTTTAGAGACTAGTCATCCTACTCGATCCATGTTATCAGGATGCAACATTACAGCAATGTCTAAGACACTGTTCCAAGCTGTCAGTGACTTTCCAGTTGAGCCATCACGCTCAATTCCAGGCTCACCAAGGTGTGAAAATGTGTCTCGGTCACTGACAGGCACCGGCAGCCACTCAGACCGCCAAATGCCCATGTTGAAGGACTGGATGGTTTCAGGTTATCCGCAGTACTGAATGAGCTCTTTTGCAGAATTCACTATGCAACATGACAAACATTTTATTGAGATAATTAAAGGTCAGCCATTTTACGGCTAGCATTAACGTTATTCCAGTCTACAGTAGCTGATTCTTCAGAAAGGGAGATGATTCACACCAAACTGGTTTATGCACACTGTCAAGTTTGCACAATCTGCTCTGCCCATGTGCAAATCAACCCGGTGTCATCTTCCCCAGTTGAGAGGGTCACCAAGAAAGCCCTGACGTTTCAGAGTTGAGACACCAGCATGGCCAAGCAGACTGGTCTTATTTATGTTGTGGAAGCTAAGTAGTCAAGTCCTTGGACGCCTGACCAGGGAACTCTGGGAATGAGTTCAAATCCCAGAATTAGTGATGAGACTCATAGCTGCAGTAAAACATTTAAAGCATGGTCAAGCAGACTGTTCTGTTCTATATGACCATTAGGTCATGAGTTCAAATCCCAGCACTGCCAAGCTGCCACTGTTGGCCTCCTGAGCCCTCAAGGCCCTTAACCCTCAACAGCTCAGTTAAGCAACAGCTAAATGTAAATTTGATCTCATTTATGCAACTGGAAACGGGCAACTGCCAAATGCTTAAAATGTAAATGTAAAATATTGTGGCACTTTCAGGTCATCGCAATCCATTTGTGTTCCGGCGCTCAGAAGCCTCCTGCCTACCTAGGACTGACCTCAGACAGGGAGAATCACACCCTCCATCCCCTTGGAGATCGTGTCTGAGTGCCTCCTGTCCACCCTCCTTCCTAAACACTGATAAAATCCAATGTAGCACCCATGAGGAACCGCTTGTCATTCGGAAAAGGTTGTGACCTGGCATTAAGGTGGCATAAAGGTTCTAAGTAAAGATGATAGCGATATTTACTTCCAATACTGTCTCATGTGGCTGCTTAGAGTCTCAGAATGCATAAGTATAAGAAAGTGTCTATATAACTTAAAAATTAATAAATAAGTTACATTTCAGGAGAATATATGCATGGCTGTAAAGAAAAATATATAGTACAAGACAGACCACATAAATTTTCTTATAAAACTGCACAAATCTGTGTCTAAAACTCCTGATTTTAAGCAATGAGTTTTCACTCCAAATATTGACTGTTTATTTTATTGCTTTTTATAGAAGTTTCATTTATGCAGAAATGTTTTCAAAAGCATCTTCTGCTTATATCATATTTTTGTATGTGCCTAAGACTTTTGCACAGTACTATAAGTAAAATAAATGCTGGAGAATATGAGTTCTTCTGTGATAACTTTGTCACACTCGCTCCTTTTTATTTTTATGCAAATCCCAGAAGCGTACATTAGGTTTTTTGTTTTCATCTGAAAACTGGTCTGTCTTGTACTATATATTTTTCCCTTACAGCCATGCATATATTTTTTTTCTGTAATGTTATTTATTTATTAATTTTTAAGTTATATATGGAAATATTGAATGATTTTGTACATACTTATGAAGACATGATAAACATATATAGCAAAATTGGCATATAACATGGTGCCCAAGACTTTTGCACAGCACTATATATTGTATAGTGTATTAACACCCCTTATGGATAGAGACTTTTGGAAAACCCTGCAGCGTTAACTACAGTAAACAGAACCTAGGATAAAAACAGCAAATGGAAAATAATTCACTTAAATCTAAGCAGCATATGAATTCACGCCGCTGAAGTCTTTATCCTCTCCTGATAATAATATCTCTGTTGATGAAGCATATTGCGTTCGCACTATCGACAAAAAGCCAACAGGTCTTTGGCTCTGCTGTTTGGCTGTTTGAGCAGTGGTGTTCTCTTCGCACATAAACGTGTTATTCAAGCCTGGCTAGCGTTTTCATTTTCACTTAGTAAAAAAAAAAAAAAAATTGTTATTGTATTATTAGCAAAAAAAAAAAAAATGAAGCGAAATAATTATTTGTCATCTGCAGGTGTAAGAGTTTCAAGACTACTGCGTACCATCAAAAACTTCGAGAATGTCGTATTCCTTCTCGGTCTGGAAAAACTCAATGTGTAGAGTGATGTTATAGCCTTTCTCTACGTTGATACTCCATGAACACATCTGCAGGTTGGGGTAACTGTCTGGATAGCCGGGACTCAGTATCACTCCGGTCGAGTCGAAATGCACGTCATGAGCTGGACATTGCACTGATACAATAAAAAAAAAAGAAAAAAAAAGAGAAATACGGTTTAAACATTGCATGACTATTACTATAACATTGCATATTGCTATTATTAGAGCTTATTTTTATTTAATTCGTTTCTGGGGGTCAGTGATTGCACATATCAAAGATGAGATAATATGTCGGACATGCGCACCCTTCAGTCTGATGGGTCTCTATACACGGTAATAACCTCCAAGGGAATTCAGTCATTAGATAACAAATTTGTATGTTCAAATTTATATACTATATAATACATGTCCATGAGTAACCGGGGTGCCTAATTACTCTCCTGAATAGCTGGATTCCGGCTCGATGATTGCCTGTTCGGACACCCCTAATTCAACTCATTAAATCATTTACCGGTTTATGGGTTCGCTCAAGCAGAGAAATCACCAATCTGTGCTGGTGTCCATCATTAAGTGGATTACATCATCAAGTAGATCATTTAAATCTTACTGTACGTTGGGGAGGAAGTAAATAAAATGCTGGTTTTTTTTTTTGGTATGGTACCACTTTAAACAGCTCACCCTGGCAGGAGGGAGGGGGACCATCCATCTGGAGCCTCTCACCCAGCCGACATGTAAGGATCTCACTTCCCACCAGGGTGAACCCAGGGTGACAGCGATAACGGATAATATCACCTAAGAGGGAGAGAGAAGGAGTAAATGAGGGAGAGAGAGAGAGAGCATACAATGATTAAGCTACTGTTTAATTAAGAGGGACAGTTAACCTCCACCGCCCTAATGGAGATAGATGCCATCGATATAAAGGTGAGGAATATTTATTAATTTAAGCTTGAAAAACTCTTAATTGAGCTGTAAACCAGTATCAGAACGGCAGTGCTGAAATAGCATGCGCCTGTTTTCCAATTTGTGAGCAGGCGAATAAAAAGTCTGAAAACGAATGGCGTGGATCATCTCGATTGACACTTTCGGATCATCCGCAGTTTCTGATCTACAAACTTATCATATGTCAGCGACTAGAGAGCATAAGCAGGATGACAGACACTATGTGGGAGTGTGTTTTAGTGTGGGAGAGCACTCAAGGCAAGGTGATTCCATCCGGCATGCTAGACCATCATGTTATTTAACACAATGGACATAAAACGCCTGGTTACAGAATGTACAGTAGTTTTGCATCAGAGGCCAACACTTGCACTATGAGTTTGTTCCTGTATATGCATATTAGATGAGGAATAAAACAAACCAGGGTGTGCCGTTAGATAAATACTACTGAGCACTTAAATTGCATAGAAGAAAAAAATTTAAAGAGACATAACAGGAGACATTAAATTAAACAGAAGATTTTTTATTTTTCCTTTGGCCAAGATCGATGAGTACAGTACTTTGCAAAAGTGTTGCCCCCCATTTCTTCATATTAAAATTCATTCTGTAGCTTACTTTAACGAAATGGAAACACAGAGACAGACTGCAAATTGCCTAAGGATACAAAAATTGGATGTTTAGGTAACAACCTCAGCAGCAACCTCATTTCCACTCTCGTCTGTTATATTTCCCAGGATGTGAAGCTGCTGAACGATCAGTTACCCCCTCTCTGCCCCACCTATCATTACATATCACATATCACTATTTTAATAACTGTGAACTGGACTTTGCACCGACTTTGGTTCGTGTCCCCCTCTCCCCTTACTGTATATCCAATCTCACATAGCCGTTATGATCACTGCACTGCTGCACTATGGCTGCACTTTATTACATGCTGATGATAGGCAAGGCAAGGCAAGTTTATTTGTATAGCACATCTTATACACAATGGTAATTCAAAGTGCTTTACATAGACGAAAAGAAAATAATTTTTTAACGAAAACTTTTAAATTTAATTTAAAATAAAAATAAAAACAGTTTGCAATAAAACTTTAAACTAATTTAAATTTAATTTGAAATAAAAATAGAAAACTAATTAAAACATAATTTAAAATAAAAATAAAACAGCTTAAGATATTAGATAAACATAAAATAATGCATAGATGATAGATGATGCTCTAATGATCTCTCACGAATATCACATTGATATCTAATTTATACTTTGTTATTTATAACAATAACAATAAGATTACAAACGTGCTTTGAATTTTCTGGCATTTGATTGATCCTTACACAGATTACTAGGTTACTAACAGTGTTGGGGGACGTTACTTTTTAAAGTAACTAATTACATTACAAAATTACTGTCTTTAAAAAGTAATCAGTTACATTACAGTCCGTAAATTGTCTAAATAACGGTTTACATTTTTTCAAATATACCGAAATAACTGAGTACTTAAATGGCGGACCTAATGCAGTCAAACACCGTTGGTAATTTTTTTTTCCTAGGAAGGTCTAGGAAATTAACCCAACCACAACCTGTTCCACCAACTCAGCACTATACTAATCACCGGCCTGATCATCTGTCATCATCTGCACCTGTTTCTCACTGGATCATGACTTAAGTTAGACGTCTGTTAATGACTGAATGATTGAACGATGACTTAACAAATATAATCATTCCTCTGAAACTGCTCAGGTACAGGGACTGGATTAAAAATGAGCCAAAAAAACATCCTTCAGGGAGACTGGAGAACTATTCACCAAGACTACAGTAGATTAAAAATGCAAGACAGTCTGTCACTTTGGAAGCAAAGTATGAAGAAATAAGGGGTGGCTCAAGACTTGATCACTACTGTATACCTGGGTCAATATGAGAAAAGTTATTGGCAGAATTTTTTGTTTTTTGTTTATTAATTTGAAAAGTTAATTATAAAACAGTTAAACAAACCAACAAACAAACAAACCCCCCCCAAAAGAATTCAGTCTCATCTTGGGTTGGTTAGGAACCAAGAGCACTTAAAGGCAATAAATAAATTGTGTTTTCAGACCAGTTCAGTACAATATTTGTTCATTATTACATCCCAGTGTCAGTCTAAACCACATATATACATAATTACATGATCCATAAATAATGATGAGTACAATAATAATAATAATAATAATAAAAACAACGGCAGATCATTTGTTAGCTTTGGCAGCTGAAGTTAAATAATCCAATCTTCTGCGTTATGATTGTTTATGGTCGGTCTTGACTTTTATTGGTTATTTACGGGCTCCCTAAAAGATCCACTACACACTCAAAATCATCAGAAAGCGGATTATATACTCCCATAACAGCACCTCCAAAAGTCTGTCGTTTTGCCTATACTACAGGGATTTTCCAACCATTACAGTTTATAATTTATTAATTAACATCCCATTACACTTTTTAAAAATCTATAATTGCATTCAGTATTATGGAACCTCTGTGAAACAATTCAGCTTGTATAATTTCTTAATGTATAGTTAATACAAAGTGTACTTTCCTCTCTTTACTTTCCGTCTTATGAAGATAATAGGACAAAAATATCCAACAGCTTGTCTTGTTACTAAGAAACCAGAAATGGAAAACTCCTTTATTCTTAAGACTCCTCCAAAGTGGAAAAACTTACTCAATCTGACACCCAAGATTTGCTCTATAATATGCTTTTCTTTGTAAAATAACACGTACATTATTAGTCCCTGGGGATGAGCTGTGACTGTAGACCTGGTGATATATTAAAAGGAGCACATTAATATAAACTTATCATTTAGAATACAGCTGGAGCTACTGTCAGAGCCGTACCATTACCAGCTCCACCTTTAGACTGAAGAGTGCTCTGCTATAAGCAGATCTTACTAAATGCATAGCTCTATTCTTTTAAAAGGCTCTCTGAATACATACTGTGTAATGCTGCTTGCAAGAATGCTCTCAAATACTTTCATAACGGATTAGTATTTTATGTTGTACAGTAGCTTTGAGAATCAGCTTTATGCTTAAAAATAAATAAAATAAATGATCAGTAGAGAAAGAATAGTCTGAAACATGTTCCTACTGTAAGCTGCTTGCAAAAGTAATCTGCATTCAGAGTTGTTGGGAGCCGGATCTCAGTTTCCAGGCAGGGTTTGGATGCCATTTCTGCTACATAATGCTATCTAGCAAAGTTAGTACAGTAATTAAGCTAGTTGAACGCTTCATGTGCTAGTCTGTGTCTGCCAGAGCACGACTTGATCAAAGTGCCTGCTGGCCTTCTGCGTGTGTGTTCTGTTATTGTATCTGCTCTGCAATTTTGGCTAGCCCGCTAACATTAGCTGGCTAGTTCGCTACCATCAATTTGCCTTCAACAAGAGACTGTAAACCACAGACCAATTGTGTGCGCACATTAGCCAATTCTGGAAGGTGAGAGGATTGGCCGTGTCCCACGCAGTGCTCTGTTTCGGACGCGAGAAATGTTTGGCTCTGCAACAGAGTACACAGAGCTCACAAACTAGCCAGCTAAGCTTAGCCAGCCAAAGCTTGAATAACCGCGGTCCAAACAAACACATCAAATGCATGGTATTAGCCTATCACGCTATATAACTGCCTGACCTGTTCAGCCATGACTACAAGAAAGAGGATAGTAATGGAGGCCATTTTAAGGGATCCTCCATGTTCGATGCTGGCTTGTAATGCTAGTAGCCAGATGGCAGATCATTTGTGCCCAAGGTCATGGCAAGTTTTTTTTTTCTTTTTTTTTTTTTTTTACTTCGGAATCCATGTTTGTCCCTGTTGGTCTTTTATCACACTCAGTGTTTGCTTGCTGTAAACTGTTGTATTCTTGGTGACTTTTTGGTGCTAGTTACAATGGCTAGCTAAACTGTTGGCTCTTTATACCAACATAAAATAATCGCCTTTGTTCATTTATGATGTATGTACTGTAGCACCTTGCTCCTGGAGGAACGTCGTATAGTTTCACTGCGTACTGAACTGTATATGGTTAAAACGACAATAAAAGCCTACTTGACTTGACTAGACTGGATCTGCTCATAACTTTGGGCTAATTAAGAGGGTCGGGGTAGCTCAGTGGTTAAGGCATTGGACTACGGTTCGGCAGGTCCCAGGTTCAAATCCCATGATCACTAAGTTGTCCCTGTTGAGTCCTTGAGCAAGCCCCTTAACAGCTCAGATGTATAATGAGATAAAATTTTAAGGGGGTCTGCCAAACGCCTAAATGTAAGACGGGCGTTCAAGTCAAACTCTGCCTTTTGCTTGGTAACATCAAAATAGGTTGATACTGCCTGCTTCACATCTGAAACACTGGCCTCCCAGGAACTCCTTTAATAGCCTAATCATGTGAAAATCACATGGTACAAGATAATAATAATAATGCATTTTATTTATATAGGCGCATTTCTAGTCGCCTAATCAGGACTGTATGGGGAATGTGGCAATAACTCCCAGCCATGTTCCTGTAATCTGTGTTTTTGGGGGCAGTATGAGGTCGTGTGTGATCGATTTCGCAGGAACAGATGCAGTGAGCTCAGAGCTGACCTCGGCCGGGCTCGTCGTTCATGGACATACGGCCTTCTTTAAAATCTTTGCACCGTTTAGATGTTTTACTGCGGCTAACAGTCTCATTACTGTATTGTGCTTGAAGTCTTCTGTAAAGGTCAATCGGTTTTATCACAGGTCCTGGTTTGACTTGAATGCCCCTCATAATTTATTTATTACCGGATAATCATGATAGTCATTAACAATAATGGCTCATCATAATATTAGATAGAAGTGCTAAAATCTAATATCTATTAATAGCTTGACAGGAGGCGGCACAGCGGTGTAGTGGTTAGCACCGTCGCCTTGCACCTCCAGGGTCCGGGTTCGATTCACGGCCATGTTCGATTCCCATCTCTGTGTGCATGGAGTTTGCATGTTCTCCCCATG
>JAOVVB010000030.1:16301615-16312738 GCA_028570985.1 Heterobranchus longifilis | reverse complement strand
ATAGTTGAAAGAACGTGTAAACAGACGGTCCAAAAAAATCAGATATAGGCAACAAATCAGAATTGGGCATCGAGACCCGCAGTGTAAACGAGGTTTAAGACTATGTTCACATTCCCTGCCTGAAGTGACTCAGTTCCAATTTAGTTTTACACTAATGAGATGCAGATCTGTGTTTTTAGGAGAAGTCAGTCTGAACACTACTGAATCTGATCTGAGTCACTTTTGTATGTGGTTCTAGATTGGACTCATATCTGATACGTGGTCATGTGACTTAAATGAGAACAGGAAGATCACAAGTCATGTGACTTTGGTGCTTGTGTCATCAGTCAGCACCGGCAGTGTAAGGATTTCACAGCAATGCTAGCAATAGGTGAATAAATGTCACAGATAGCACATGATCACATGTTTTTCTGGTTGTTTTTGGTTGTTTCCATAACCAAAAAAATAATAATATGATAATATTGAAAGTTCTTCTTTTTTTTTTTTTTGATGCCAGTTCTATATCCTGGTGGTGGTAAAATTTACACGTTATAAAAGTAATGATAACTTTTGTTCTGTGTCTTGCACCTCCAGTGGCCAGGTTCGATTCCCACCATGGGTCTGTGTGCATGGAGTTTGCATGTTCTCCCCATGCTTGGTGGGTTTCCTCCGGGAACTCTGTTTTTCTCCCCAAAGACAAATACAGTATTAGGCTAATTGGCATTCCCAAATTGCCCATAGTGTCTGAGTGTTCATGTGCCCTGCCACCCATCCAGGGTGTACCCCGCCTCGTGCCCCGAGTCTCCTGAGATAGGCTCCTGGTCCTCCAAGACCCTTTGCTAGAGCTGTGCTGCTTGGGTTTTAAGGGCTAAAGCTAAATGAACACACACAAACAATCTAGTATAAAGTCTTTCCAAAACAGTGGAAGTTAATAAAGCAGCCGGATGCAATTTATTCTGGAATAGGATTGCTGAACAAGCACATAATATGGGTGCAACAGACAAGTGTCCACATATTTTTGGTCATATAGTGTACAGTAAATTTTAATGCTATTTTTGTCTAAACCCTGTAGGAGAAACGGATCACCATTAGCCGAATACTATCTGGTACAGCATCCTTTTGCTTGTAGCGCACACGTAGTATAGATTCCCAGGACATCCGTATTCCTGTCTTGTATAACACAAAACAGAGCATTCTATTATTTTCTTTCACCTCCGTTTAGAACCATCATATTTCATAACACAACCTCGCATTATCTCCACCACTGGCAAAACATCTGATAAGACGTTTCGGCGGAAGAGAGATCTAGATTTGCGGCTCCTAGGCGGCATTCTTTTCATCCTGAAACGGTGCACACCTTCCTGCTTGGAGGGAATTTTCAACAATTCCGGCAGTAAAGGTTCATCTCCGGAGCACACAGCTTTGAGATCAGAAACGTTCAATAGAGAGGAGATTTGTCAGGCTTTGCCTACTGGGTGTAGAGTAAACTGACATGTTCTTCCTACAGGGTCCCTCCCCATGAGGTACATTCCTCTGGTAGAAATGCTGTCAACAGTTCGAACCTGAGGTGTTGAGGTGACATGGAAACTGGAGAATGTTGACTGTTTGCTGAAAGATTCCCCTGAGACTTTCTGGGAAAACATGCCAGCCGCATTATCATTTCCAAAGCTGTTACATGAATTATTACATATTTCATTTTCACTTAAAGGTTTTATACTAAGAATAGGCCTGATATGGCAACCTGGATACAAACAGTTTTTTCTTACTATCATTTCCAATTATCATATTACAATTAAATGTATTAAATCATGAAAATTCTGCAAATTATCACAAAAAAACATTCATATCCTACTTGCACTTTTGAGTGTTTGCAAATTTATACATATACAGTAGATAAAGAATTAATGTAAAGATTAATGCAAAGTGACTCCATATCATATAATTTATATCTATGATTTTACTTTTATACCTCTGTACCTTGGCATACGAATGCCCCGCCTTATAAATTTTCACCTTAAGATCTGAAATTTTGCAAGAAATTTGCCTTAGCATGCGAAGGATTTTCGGCCTACTAGCAAACAAACCGAGCCGAACTAAGTGCCAGCTAAATGTGCATTCATCTGGAAGCTGTTCAAAAATTGTTTGCATTAGTGGTAAGCCAAGCGAAGCCATTAACATATTTTGTGGTGTTTTTTGCATTTTGTTCAAGATTTAGTGAAGACATAGCACCATGTGTCCCAAGAATGTTAGCAAGGACGGTAGCAACAAGAAAAAGGAGCCGCTTTTCTGCAGTTTTGTTTTTAAAGCAGCCGGTGCCAATGGGAATTAAAAATTAAACTTATGTAAGGTTTAATATCTATTTATTTCATATTTTACTTCAATTCCATGTTTTTTTTTACTTTATTTTATATGCACAAATTTGATTATAGTGTTGGAAATTGGTAATATTTTTGGGTGGCTAGAAAAATGTAGTGGTTAGCACTGTCACCTTGCACCTCCAGGGTCCGGGTTCAATTCCCGGCCAGGCTCGATTCCCATCTCTGTGTGCATGGAGTTTGCATGTTCTCCCCATGCTTGGTGGGTTTTCTCCGGGTACTCTGGTTTCCTTCCAAAGACATGCAGATTAGGCTAATTGGCGTTCCCCAAATTGCCTGTATTGTGTGAGCGCGTGTATGTGTGTGCCCTGCGATGGATTGGCACTATGTCCAGGGCGCACCCTGCCTCATGCCCTAAGTCTCCTGCAATAGGCTCCAGGCCCTATTAAAAGGTCTTGCTAATATAACACACATATTTAAATTCAGGTCAGTAGCTGAATTTGTAATTGACATTTATTTTTCTGTGTGCTAAGTCTGTAATGTTCTACTTCATGCCTTGGTTCCTTCCATTACCAAACATGGTAAACAGAATCCCTTTCGCTCAAACCAAAAACACATTAAACTCTGCTTTTTTTTTTGTAATTTGTACTTTGATTAGACAATGTGTGCTCAACTTTGAGTTTCTCATCCAAACACATTTTGAGGAATAATGGCTGATTGAATAGTCTGTATTTCACACTTGCTGCCTCAATCACGGCTGGTGAAAATGAAGAAAGCTGAAAAAGAAAATACTGTTGCACAAAACCCAAAAACAGACAATCTAACCCTAGAATGAAATCTTTTTACATTTGAAAGACAAGACAACTTAGTTCCGCTAGCACTTTTTATACAAGCTACTGTACTGTGCTAATGATTTGCACAATAATGTTTTATTTTCATAACCTTCCTAGATAGATGAAAAGTCTACAATAATGGCAGCAAAGTATGATCCCATAGATGCCTTGCACCCCTAGGGTTTGGGTTCGATTCCCGCCTCGGGGTCTTTGTGCATGAAGTACCCTGTGCTTGGTGGCTTTCCTCTAGGTACTCCAGTTTCCTCCCACAGTCCAAAGACATGCGGATTAGACTAACTGGCGATCCCAAATTGCCTGTAGTGCATTGCCTGACATGTATACTGCTACCAAAGATTCCAAAACTTATACCCTTTTACTTTGAGAGCTGTTAAGAGTTCAGGATGCAAAAATGACTTGAGAATAAGAATGAAAAGACCATCCTACCAATCTCGAACTCCGTGTCCTCCATCAACGCGTCCGCATTGGCCACTTCTGGAGGAGCTTGACACACTCGTAACTGATAAGCTGTAGCCAAAGAAAAGCCAACATAAACCATTTTAGAGCAGCGGGACGTAACCTTAAAATGTCTCCTGATTTATTTTGGGCTTTAAAATGAGAAAGGAAGACCTGAAAAACAGCAGGAGCTGAAATTTAGAAGACTAAACAGTCATGTGGAAATCTAATCAACTTTGCACCATTGCTGCTGCTGTTTCCTAAGCTGGTCATTTGCATGAGAGTGTTTTGCAAAGTGAAGTGGAGGCCACGCTGAGCTGGCATTGAGGCACAGCTAATGACAGGGGCACCTGCAGAGGCAGCTAATGATGTGATTAAATATGGTGACACTGCAGTGTGCAGAAGGATGACTAGTATAATGCTAACTGTCTGCATCGCGGTCACACGGGAGCAATGCACGTCTATGAAGCACTGCATCGGTTCTCATCTCCTAAACGTAAAGCCATGCCAAGACATGAATTAGCCAGTCGCGGAGAATCACGGAGGAGTTCTAGCATGTGTTAGTTCAGAGTGAATCACAACACGGGTCCATGGACACCTAATGCATAAGGAAGACAGAATTAATTATATATATATATTTTTCAAATAATAGATTAGTTCATTACTTTGTGTAGCATCACATAATTTAGTATGTTAATGTTTCTGACGTTAATAAACCTTGATGCTGGCTAGTGAAGCTCTATCTATGGGAACAGCAATTTTTTTTTTAATTAAGATCAGAATCTATATGTCTGAGGACACGAGCAGATGAGAAAAGAATCTAGAGGACACTTGTGTGTCACCGTGCCTAATAAAAAACTCAACTTAAGACACCTAGGATTTCTACATTTACATATTCCAGGCAGAATACTTATTATAAGTCCCCCAGGCTCCTGGATTATGGATAAGCCTGCATATAAGGTCTAGTCTTATTGCTACATTCGATATCTATGCGGCTCTGATCAGCAGCGGCATTCCACACTAGTCTCCACGGGCCGAGATCTAAGCCCGGAAGTTGTATCAGGATTTATGATGGGAAAGATGCTTGCATTCGGAGTCAGATTATGCAGCTGCTAAGGTCAATTTCCAGGGATCTCCCTTAGATTAGGCAAATCATCTGCATCTACACGGCTTCGAGGTTCTTCTTTACAAGAAGATCCAGCAAAGTGTTTTTTTTTTGCAGAATTCCTTCCTCTCTGAAGGATAGGGCGAGACAATTACCGCCGCGCCACTCGGGGGCTAAACCCTACTAATTTAATGTACATCATTTACAAAATGTCTTTCAATATGAATTATGACTTAATTTGCATATTAATAATCGTTTTTCATCCCTATTACTTATTATAGAGTATTGTAATTTTCCTTTAATATCTGACAGTGAAATGTATACACTTAATTAAACTATGAGATACTATATTAAGTCAAGACATCTCAATGTTTTACATCAAACTGTCAGGCAGAGGCACTGGACTTTTCTTTTATCAGGCTGATATTGCACAAGAAGAATTGCAAATTAACAATTGCCCACCTGTAGTGTATCTGAGCCTCACAGTGCCTTGCAAAAGTATTCATACCCCTTGAACTTTTCCACATTTTGTCACATTATAACCACAAATGTAAATGTATTTTATTGGGATTTTATGTGATAGACCAACACGAAGTGGCACATCATTGTAAAGTCGAAGGAAAACTGTAAATAGCTTTCAATTTTATTCATGAATAAATATCTGAAAGGTGTGGTGTGCATTTCTCTTTTGCCCCCCTGAGCCAACACTTTGTAGAGCCACCTTTCACTGCAATTACAGCTGCAAGTGTTTTGGGGTGTGTTTCTACCTGACTTGCACATAAAGTATAGAGAGTGAAATTTTTCCTACTATTCTTTGCAAAATAGCTCAAGCTCAGTCAGATTGGAGGGAGAATGTCTGTGGACAGAAATTTTTAAGTCTTGCCACAGATTCTCAGTTGGATTAAGGTCTGGACATTGACTGGGCCGTTCTAACATATAAATACACTTTGATCTAAACCAGTGCATTGTAGCTCTGGCTGTATGTTAAAGGTCGATGTCCTGCTGGAGGGAGAATCTCAGCCCCAGTTGCACGTTTCGGAATCTAACAGGTTTTCTACTAAGATTGCTCTGTTTTTGGATCCATCCATCCATCCATCCATCCATCCATCCATCCATCCATCAGTTTTGGCTCCTTTTGGTTCCACATCTTCCCATCAAGTCTGACCAGCTTCCCTGTCCCTGCTGAAGAGAAGCATTCCCACATCATGATGCTTGTGTATGCACAGTATTGGTTTTCCGCCACACATAGCGTTTTGCATTTAGGCCAAAAAGTTCAATCTGACCAGAGCACCTTCTTCCTCATGTTTGCTGTATTTCGCACATGGCTTGTCACAAACTGCAAACGGGACTTCTTATGGGTTTCTTTCAACCATGGCTTTTGTTTGTGGAGTGCACGACTAATAGTTGTCCTGTAGACAGATTCTCCCACCTGAGCCATGGATCTTTGCAGCTCGTCCAAAATTACCACGGGCCTCTTGGCTGCTTCTCTGATTAATGCTCTTTTCACCAAGCCTGTCAGTTTAGGTGGGCGGCCACGTCTTGGTAGGTTTACAGTGTTGCCATATTCTTTCCATTTTCAGGTGATTGATTGACCAGCGCTCCATGAGATGTTCAAAGCTTGGGATATTTTTTTTACAACCTAACCCTGCTTTAAACTTCTCCACATGGCATGTCTGGTGTGTTCTTTGGGCTTCATGATGCTGTTAGTTCACTAATGTATTAATAAAACACATTTTCGTTTGTGGTTGTAACGTGTGGAAAAGTTCAAGGGGTATGAATACTTTTGCAAGGCACTGTAACTACGTTACACAGTGCCAAATGGTCTCAGTCAAGATCTTCCTTTCTGTTGAGAACATCACTATAGTGTCTCTAAACAGGATGTCGGGTGTGTGTTTTACACTGTGGTGTGATCTGAGTTCAGCTCAACTAATCTTGATCATATTTTCTAGGCTGATCAGTTTTGGTTCCTTTACCACAATCTGATAACTTAGTGACTAAGTGATAGAAAAGTACACTCGCTGCATATAAAAGCTAAACTGATTATGTGGAAGCAAAAAAATTCCAGGTCAAATATCTCTGCTGTAATCACAGATACAGTACATTTATAGCAGAGTCTACAGGATTAGCTGACATTTTGCAGAAGTTGCAAAAAAAAAAAAAAAAAATGCAAACATGTGTACAAGATGGTTAAAGAGTGTACAGTAGTTGCTGGCCTAAAGGATGATACTGCCATTTAAGCAAAAACAATTCCCTTATCTCTGTTTCTCTTACACGGTTCTGCACTTGTTAGTTAGGGTAGATGCTTGCCACAGGCAGAAGATCGATATGGAGGCATGTCGCAAGTCATAAACACAAGCAGACAACGATCTATACGGTGCCTACTCAGCTTTCTAATGTGTTTATGTCAATTTAATCAGTGTAGAAGCACTCCGTGGCCAGTTCTGAGCTTATTGGCGTCTATGCATATAGATGTTTGTGTATAGAATGATGTATATGAAACTAGTGCACCTCTTTGAAAGACCAAACCGGTCATGCGGAGAAATTATTTCCAGAAAATAAAGTCGATATAAAGGAAGGTCCGCGGATGCCTGGCTTCGAATCTCTCACCGTGATAACTCAGGACGAAGAAGCCACTGCCGCTAAAGTCGCTGTGGAACTTGATGAGGATCTGGTTAGAGGTGCTGTATACTGACTCCAGAGCTGTGTTCCCACTGAACTGGCCGATCTGCGGTGAGCTTTGGTCTGGTCCGTCCCTGTAAGAGTCACAAAAAATGTAGTCAGTTAAAATAGATTGCAAACTGAAGCCTTTTTCTGGAGGAGGTTTTCTTATGAACACACAACTGTTTACTCCTAATCCCGTGAGTTCTCATCACATTGTGTTTGTGGAAACGCTCTTACCTTCACTATTAAACGTAACTGTGGTTTCTACTGTCGAGTGTTAGAGTTAGACAGAAGATTAGATTAGATCAGACAGAAGCTTTCACTATATTGTAGTCCAGATGTGGACATATTTTAGGGAAGTAAGCTAACAAAAATATTAAATGCAAAAAAAAAAAAATGGTCAAAAATACTTCATTACCTCCAGCCAACCATTGTAAGTGGCGACTTTGCATACAAAAATGCCTCAATGATGACGAAGGCCAGAGGAGAATGACCAGACTGGTTCAAGCTGCCAGAAAGACAATCGTGACTCCATCTATTCATCCAGGAACCTCTGTAGTCCAACTAGGGACCGTGGAGGCCAATGGTGATTATCATTGTATTTATTCCCATTTTATGACTGTGGTAGGCCAACACTCCGGTCAACACTCACACATGCATTCACATCCTACGGGCAATTTGGGAACGCCAATTAGCCTAATCTGCATATCTTTGGACTGTGGGAGAAAACCAGAGTACCCGGAGGAAACCCACCAAGCACAGGGAGAACATGAAAACTCCATGCATACAGACCCAAAGAAGTTGCAAGGTGACAGTGCTAACCATTACACCATTGTGGCACCAATAGTATCTCCAATAAGCACTTATTATGACTGTGGTGAACAGGAAAGCATCTCCGGATGCACAACACATCAAACCTTAAGGTGGATGGCTACAACAGCAGAAAACCATGTCAAGCTCTACTCCTGTTAGATAAGAACACGAATCTAAGGGAGGTTCACCCAAACTGGACAGCTAAATAATGCAGGTGATCTTTTTTATTTATTTATTTTTTTACCTTCAACCGTCTCTCTCTCTCTCTCTGCTACACTCAGCTGCTGAATGTACATCTCTATACAGTATTTACATCATTCCATAAATATGGTGCATGTGGAGTTGACGCATCTACGTGATCGATTACATAGATTATGAAAATGTGTCGACTTCTGTGGAGTGTGTCGATGCATTGCGTTGTTGACTTTACTTTGGAATATGAAACTTCATCCCCAAACATCTAAACCTGCTCACCAAACGTATGGTAATTCTTTAAAGGAACACCTAATAACATGGTGCTCTGTGTGTTGCGTCGAAGCAAAAAGACTTATCACAACGTGCACACACACACACACACACACACACACAGAAAAAAAAACAAGCCATTCTTTCTGACCTCAAAAGGAAGAGACAGTAGTCTGAGTGTGTATTATAGAGAGTTTAGCCTGAGTGTTGGTGAGTGTCTGTGCCTGGGAGTCTCTACGCTTTTATCAGCTGTGTTTCAGAAAAGAACGCATCAGAAGATTCTCCATGGCTGGTCTGACATCGCCGCTTTCCCGCGCATTGGAGGGTTGTAAACAGTTTGTTTATGCATGTAAAGACTTTTAAACTGAGCCATGTAAATTCATTTTTCAAAAGGCGGATTTTGTTTTTCTGAAGCCGTTCTGTTGTGAACTTGCTCTGGTGTTTTGGGTCATCGTCCTGTTGCATCACCCAACTTCTACAGAGTTTCCAGACATTCTCACATTATAATGAAGAATTTTGAGGTCTTGGGAATTCATCCTCCCCTCCAACTGAAAGCTGGCCACGCCCTGATGCAGCAAAGCAGGCCCAAATCATGATTCCTTTGTGGTGTCCTGCCATGGACTTCCTACTTGTTTAATGTTTTATGTACTGTAGACTCAACACAGATGTTAGCCAGTTCTAATGATGCCATCAAATCTTTGGCTGTCACTCAGGATTGTTTCTTTATAAGTCTTCGTTGTGCTCTTCAGGTCATTTTGACTGGGCACCCACTTTTTGGTAGAGTAACCACATTCTGAAGTGTTTCCATTTGTAGACTAAATGTAGACTGGTGAATTTCTGAAGTCTTTGAAATCACTTCATAACCCTTTCCAGCTTTATGTAAATCAATAATTCTTGATCGTAGATCCTGCGAAAGCTCATTTTGGCCAGGCAAGGTTCACATTAGAGGATTCCTCTTGTGCGGAGCAAACTCAAAATGTTTGAGTGGTTTTTAATCAGTCAAAGTGTCTCTGGTCCACACCTCCAAACTCATTTTCTTAACAAGACTCCAGGTATGCTAACACCTGACTCCAATTAGCATTTTCGAGGTCATTAACGCAAGGATTCACATACTTTTTCCACTAGCACCATGAGGTTTTTATGGTTGTTCTCAATAAAGATCAGATATTTTTTGTGTTATTATTTTAGGCGTGTTATATTTGTCAATACTCTCGACTTCACATTATGTCAAATTTATGCAGAAAACCATGAAATTCCAAAAGGTTCTCATACTTTTTCTTGCCACTGTATATTAAAATAAATGAATGCATGAGCCTTTCTGAGAGGAATGCAGTTAATAGGATTCATAGATTTATACGGTAAAATGTCACTGATTTTATGTTGTGTTTTTTTTTTTTCTTATCATGAAGAGGCAAAGCTGTGTGCAAGGTTTTTTTTTAATTAATAAAAAGATTTTTATATAAAAATTCTGTCACTGTAAGTGCAGCCCACACGGCCGCAGGATTTATGAATTCTTGACACTTATTTATTTTGCTAAAGAAATATTTTCATGAGAAAATGTTTAAATATAAGGTTAAAAGATTAAACATCAAAGTTCTGGTTATTATTTACCGGAAGAATAATAAAAGGATTAATCATCCAACCAGAAAATTATCACTAGATTAACCGTGAAAAATGATCGTTAGACTAATCAGCAAGGCATCGCTGGAGGTTTTATTCAATGCAACAAGATCAGGAACAAGACAATATCAAAAATACACAGGATGCAAAAATCAGCATCAGAGGCAAAGGTAAAAAAACAAAACAACCAGGGTTAAAAATATTGAGCAAAGCAAATGTTCATACACAGCCTTCATACACACAGACGTTCAAGCACATGTGCCTTATACCTGAATAATTATTACCTAAAAAAATTGATATTGTGAATTCTCTTCAAAGAGGATACTCTTTGGTGCTCTGGAATGCTTAATTGAGATACATACTGTATACTATAGTATACATATAGTACCAGTCTAGTTCACACACTCCTCATAATTCAACGGTCTTTCCTAATTTTTATTTCTTTCTACATTGTAAAGCAATATGCAATAATCTCCATTCCATCCATCCAGAAACCACTTTAGTCCATCCAGGCATCGTGGAGACCAATGGTGACCATTGTATTTACTCTCATCTTACAACCTCCAGTCAACATTCACACACTATGGGCAATTAGCCTAATCTGCATGTCTTTGGATTGTGGGAGAAAACCGGAGTACCCAGAGGAAACCCATTATGTACGGAAAAAAAACATGCAAACTCCATGCATACAGACCCCGAGACAAGAATCGAACCCGGACACTGGGGGTGCAAGACGACAATGCTAACCACTATTTAAGTTAATATTGAGATGTCTCTGCTCTGTCTTCTGCTCTGTAAATCCTTCATAACGGCTCTAATCTGAGGTGCTGGTTGTTAATTGGTGATTTCTGAGGCTGGCGACTCTAAATGAACTTCTCC
>JAOVVB010000030.1:16289303-16301515 GCA_028570985.1 Heterobranchus longifilis | reverse complement strand
GGTAGTAGTAGCCTTAATGTGGGAGCCCCCTAGTGACGGGAAGGAATTGGCTACGACTAATATTGGGGAGAAAATTGAAAAAAAAAAATATATATATATAAAAAATTAAAAAATAAAGCCTTCTGTTAAAAAATTAAGGATTTAAAAAATCTGTAGTGTCCATAACCATGTCAAATTCATGCTGCAATATCTTAACAATTTTCCATTTTAGAATAATACTGTGAATTGTGAACTGTAAATTTAGAATAAAACTGTGCAATATTACCCTAGTGCAATTTGTTTGAAAATGCAACTATTGTATTGTTTTTCATTTTCTTTTGTATTTATACACTATACTGTCCCTATTTTCTATTTGCACAATTTTTTCTTTGCTGCTGTAACAAAGAAATTTTCCCACTGTGGGACGAATAAGGGTATACAGTATCTTTTCTTATCTTATACAATTTTTAGGTATACGTCTTTTCATGTGAAATCTAAACTGGCCAAATTTAATTTGTATGATCAATGAAAGATTTAAATTCAAAAAAGTTATGGACACTACATAAAAATTGTATTTAGCAAATGTGCTTCTTTTTATTTGATAAAAATAGAAATGTGTTAAAAATGGTGTTAAATGATCCAATCTGAAAAGTCACGTTTTTCACCTACAGTAGGTAAGAAACGTTTTAGCCGTGATAGTATTTCGCAATAGTCTTTTATCTGGATCACGTTTATAAAATAATCAGTGGAAGCGCTCGTGGTAGTGGGAGAACAGAAAAAATTCTGTGTGTGCATGTGCGTTTCAGGTTGTGTTCTTTGTTCTGTAGTTCTTTTTAAGAAAAGCTGAAACGAACAACAAGTACACAATCCAGCATGGGGCTTTAAAATAAAAAAACAGTGCCGTAGACCCCAGTCGCAGATGCATTATTTAAGGTGGTGGGTAGGGGAGAGTGTGCAGTGCAGACATCATTAATAAATAAAAGAAGCCTTCAGAATTCCTCAAATAAAAATAAAAAATAAAATAAAAAGTGCAATACTGTACTACTACAGTGTAAAATGGACTTTAATTCCTCGGCGTCATGCTGTGTTTTATTCAATACATTATTACACATCTCAAGAAATGGCAAGTCCTGTAAAAACCCATTACTCAAAAAGCACGGCTATATAAAACAACAGGCTCCTTCAAACGGAGTTAATGAGTAAAAACTTACTACTGTATGCTCTTTTATCATTCGCACACAGATGCATCATTTCCCGTAATCGACAGGCACAAATAATAACAGCTAACACGCCGAACTTGAAAATAGGTTCACATTAAAGTGTTCTTCTGCCCTCTAGAAGTGTTCAATTGTCTTTTTAATTTTATTATTATTATTATTTTTGTTTTTCTCATTGCTGTTTAATGGCACTCGCAATAAAACCTTAGACTTTATATTTCTGAATCTAGTCTTCTTTCTGCATGACTAAATCAGCACACCAAATGAGTTTTCTTTCTTCTTCTTCTTCTTTTTCTTTTTTTTCAACCACCGAGCTACAAAATGGTAGCTATGGCAATAACTCAGAAGAAGATTTAATTGGCCAAGCTTCTCTTCCTAAAGGGTAAGAGGAGAGACAAAGCTCACAGGAAATGTAAATGAGATGGGAAATGCAAAGATTTTTAACCTTGTTTAATTATGCATCCACGTGTTTAAATGCAAAACGAAATAGGGGGACAGCAGTGCTTACACGCTTTATGCCTCGATGTCCTACTATAAAGAGAATGCAGAAAAACTATACCGCATAAGCTATAAAAAGTTAGTGCACCCAACGTTTCCGGAGGAGCACTCGTGGTTGTTGTTCATGTGAATAAACTTGTATAAACTTGCGCATGGACGATTTAAACATCTGCGCGATGATGATGATGATGATGTTAGCTAATATCATTGTGGTGACATCATTCTGCCTAGTAGACTCGCTTTAAAAATGCAAAAAACACACAGGAGTGTCGCTCAGGGGCTTTTAAAGAGTAATGCTGGATGAGCTTTAGACAATGTTTGTGTTTTCGGCTCACAAGGGATCGGTGGCTCCTTTAACCTGGAGCTCAATCGACTTTTAACCACGTAATCAGTCAAACCTCTCAGCAGGGCTGTCCTACTTCTCTCAGGAGTGTGTTACCATCAGAGAGACCAGCACTGACAGCATGTTCTGTTGATCACCAGCTGATAGATATTAACTGATTTGGTAATAGGTAATAATATTCAAACATTAATGCATGTAATTAATCTAGAAATTTTAACACATTACTATTTTTTTATGACCAAGTTTGACCCCAGTGGCTTCATCACCAGGTGTGCTGTACGGCAAGTTTCATTATAAAAAGCTTCTAGATGGAAGTTTGGATAAAACCAAAGTTGTGCATGTAAGATGTGAGCGTGGTGAGGCTCTAGGTTGTTGATTTTCAGATCTGAGGACCTGGGTTCGAGCCCCATTGTCTTGTGGGTTGCCACATCCTGTACTATCCAACCCCTGCATGCAGTGGTGGTCCCATTTGAGAGATTTTAATTTAACATTTGTTAAATATTACTGTTTGCAATATTATAAAACTGCATAATCTGTTTTCTCTAACCGGTTCGTCATGCATTTCTTTATTCCAACATTGGACATTTATAATACAAGTTAAGCTGAGTATTTTTAAAAACTGCGATTAATCGGTAATTAACTAGATTAAACATTTTAATCGATTGACAGCACTGATCAAAACATGTTCATGAGATCCATACGAGCTCCTTACCACACAGTGATGTAATCATAGATGGGCTCCGTGCTGAGGACAGTGAAGTTGATGTAGATGCCGTTGCCAGGGGGAACCCTCACGCTCCATACGCAGTCCTGGAAGTTCGGGTACTCGGCAGGGTGGCCAGGCGAGAAGACAGTGCCATTCATAGAAGTAATGTTTCCTCCACATAGTGCTTTAAGGGAGTAAAAATGACATTTAACACATTAGGTAACTATGAACGAATTTACATCGTTAAAACGTTATTTTAGCACTTCATAGGTTTAACTATGAAACTATTTCATTTTGAAAGATATACAAGCCAGAGGAAATTTGCTTTTGCCATAAGCATTCGTAACACATAAAAAAATGTAATATTACTAAACCAATGATAAGAATCTACACCATGAGCTTATCTCTCGTTCTCCGAGCCTAGTGCCTATAACAGAAAAGCAACAAAATTAACTTAACACTGGTTTCAAATTAAGAAACATCACATACTTTACAACTGAGGATATTTGGTTTTCAAACTGTTTTTTTTTTTTATTTAATGTTTTATAAGCGAGCCAAGTAATCTGAGGACAGTGAGAAAGATGAAAGATGTCTACAGGGACACGTAAAGGTGTTTAAGGGTTGTTACACATAATGTATAGAGATATTTCATAGTAATAGCCTTTTTTAATTCAGTTAACTTTGGTTTGGAGTCTACTGAACTGAACTGTGAGAGAGAGAGAGACAGAGGGAGAGAGAATACTCAGTAATTTTAGCTATAATTCATTTTAACTTGGACCTACTGGACTAAAAAAAATTAAAAAGCATATGATCGCCATTAAAGAGGCAATATATTTCTGTACGAAATGAAATAATGAGCCTGATCTTTAAATAGTTATCCTTCCTAAGGGGTTGTGTAGAATTTATTTCAGTTCCTTTATAGTCGAATAATTACAATCTGATGACGTTTAACTGTGATTGTGTCTGCAGTGAAAAGTTAGTTCATTTGAGTCATTTTCTTCTTTTATTAAAACAACTGCATTTACACGAGTTAACCTGAATCGTCTTGAAGGAATTGAGTGATACAGAACTCTCCTTTACAGCTCTATTCCCGATATTAAGATCTGAAGTGTCAACATGAACTGGTCACCTTCACAGCGTGGCACAGGGAAGTTCCAGTTGCGACTTGTGCCATGAAGGCAGGTGAGAGAGGTCTCTCCAATTAGGGAATAACCCGGCAGGCACTCGAATGACACTGTCATGCCAACGCTAAAGTCACTGCCAATCACAATGCCATTCCTGAAGGGTCTCGGGTCAGGACAGCTCTGAAGCTGGTAGGCTGAAGACCAGAAAACAACAACATAATGAGCCTACAAGATACTCTAGGCAGACTTCAGTGTAAAATATTCCTGACAACACATGCCAGCATGCAAATGTTCGAAAGTAAGATTTCCTTCAAAACTATGAAAATATTTATAAATGCTTAATAATTATACACCCAAAGAAAACAGCAAATTAGACACAATAGTTGAGAAAAATAAAGTAGTGTGAGGGCAAGCATATTAAACTGAGAAGCCCAGAATGTATCCTAATTACACCCAATAAACGACAGACATACTGTAAAACAGCATTAAATGTGAGTTTTCAATATGTAGAGCGCATTTTCCAATAAGTATCTTAGGGTGATATTTGCTGACAGCATGTAGCATGGAATCTGAGAGCTGCACATATTGGTAATCAAACTTATGGATTTTTCTGTGGATGTGTTGCATGTCTGAATTATTTGCTACCTCAAAATACAAACCTGCAACGTCTTGAAATAACTCAACCAGAAAATCAAGCTAAGCAATAAACCAGAGTCTAAAAACAGGGAACTTTCTCTGCATATAAAGAACACACAGTATACGGTATATTGATGACCCGTTTCTGAATATATATACACACATTCACTTTTCCCACTAAAGGTTACTTTTGTTCATACTTAAGATGCAAACATGTATTTTAAAGGTTTAAATTAACAAAGCATGATGGCCAGTGGATCGTGATGATGCGAATATATTGAACGATTAGAGAACTTCACACGCTCAAAGCACATGCCATGGAAAAGGTCAGCTATATTAACAGAGACTGTTTCATGGAGTTAATTTCACTTGTCGGTTTAATCTCTGATTATGTTAGTGTAATTTATTCAGACAAGTACAACATGTTGAACTACTGTCAAAGAATGTAAACATTTAATGTAAATGTTCTGGAAGTCATGCTTCACAGAATGAAGTAAAGGTGAGCTCACCCTGGTATGTGATGTGGAATCCAGGCTTGTTCTGTGAATAATCACTATGGAAGAAGAAGCTCGTCTCATGGGTGGTGCTGAACAGAGGCTCGGGTACCTGTGGCCCGCTAAACCTGTCGATGACGGTACTGGTCTCCGCTGACCCGCTCCGGATCTCCAGATAGTCATGAATGGCCTCGGTGGAGAAGTTAAGAAACTGCAGGTGGATTCCTGATGGGATACATTACAAGCTGATCAAAACCTCTACTACAGGCAATACCCAACGTTTATTACACTTTTAAAATTGCTTTGAAGTCATTTCCACAAAATGAACTTTTGTTAGAAGTGAATATTTCAAGTTGAATAAAATGTGCATTTCCATTATTCAATTCGTGGGCACCGCTGTGGAGGATCACCATTAATCCCATGGAGGCAACCCACATGGACGATATGGAGCGCTTATGAAACTCCACACACAGTACCATAACCGCATGATCTAACTGGAGATTGGAGGCATCAACAGTATTCAACTCATATTACAAATTCCTGTTCATTGTACATTTTGGCCTTCATCTGTTGCCATGTAAAGGCTATTTATTGCTAGCAATGAGTCAGGCAAGTGGCTTAACCAATATCATAGTTGGACTAATGACAGCTAGTCTGCTAGCATCAGTAGCTATATATATAAGTTAGAAAATGTTAGCTTGGTTGCTAGAGATCTTGATTACTGGTTTGCTCGATATAATAGCCTAGACTTTACCATTTGTACTGTTAAAGACAAACAAACAAAAACAAACAAAAAAAACCCCATTGCTCCAAATCCGACTCATTAAAATGTGTTTTGTTAGCTACAGTATGTACAGTAGATTGTCAGTCATTATACCATGGAGAAAGTCATACATTTCCTGTAATATCTACTGAAACTATGTAACTTGCTTTTGAACTTAGATACAGATGAAGTTAAAACAGACTAAACATTGCTGTAGACATAACATTAGTTTACGTAACTACTTAACTGGCAACATTAGTAAAGTACGGTGTTTACAAACCTAACAATCTTGGCTAATGTTCCTGCAAAAGGAATTGTCTTAAGCATATGAAATAATTTTTTTAAGGGAAACATTATTTGCCGGTTCTATATCCACACCTGACTGAATATACAGTATATATGCTTCTCTTCTACAATATATTTAATGCATTTGTCATTTAGCCATACCAAAGCCAATGGGCAAGGTGACGGTCCAGGTGCAGTCAAGGCCACTGGGGTAATTTCCAGGATATCCAGGACTCAAGATCACACCGCTCATTTCAGTAAGGGATCCTCCACATTGAGCTGTGGAGACGCCAATACAGAATAATTTAACCAACACTCATCAAGTCATCAATATCATGCTGTGTTATAATGGCATTGGTTAATTTTTAATTTCTATTGCCCATGAATTGTCTTGTTTAATGGTTGTCTCACACTTGCTAGGCTTAAAATAATCAGAAGAACCATAAAATCCAAGTATATAGTGACTGTGTAGAAAACAAATACAAACTGACCCTGCACTCTGACCCCAGCTATGCTTGGATATGCAAAGAAAGAATTTCACCGATCAGTAATGTATACAGTATGTGACAAATAATGGCTTAACTTAACTTATTTACACCTAACACGAGCAACAAAGCTAACTAGGGTTCTAGCACAAGGCTGAACCAAAAATACCATCTCTAACCCCTGATCAAGCACTACTTAGGGTGTGGAACAAGGGCTTGTACAGTAATGTAATTTAAAGTTTTCCTTTAACCAAAAGCACCTTGAAACCTGTTAAGACATGCAGTACAAGGTCTCCGTTGATCAGTAAGTAATGTTTCATGGACATAAACCTGACCCTGAGCAGAACGTGCACTGCTGTCATTGGAAACTTCCATGTGATGCCCAGGTGATAAAAATCTAGAAACTAAGAAAGGTTTCATGCAGAAATTATCTGAGGGTGAAAACTCTGATGCAAACAGTGTAATGGTGTTGATCCAACTGATTTTATTTTTTTTTTAAAAATAATTTGTGCAGAAAATTAGTTTAGTGATGTAGCCTCAACTTCAGATGGTTCACCCAATGGCAAGTGGCGAAATCTGACGCATTTCTGGCCCCAAAGTTCAGAATCTTGTTCTCCGAGCTACTGAATTTTTAAACTCCACAACTGAGATTTAGATGAAGTCTCTCTTTATTTTTTACTCAATTAAAAAAGCATTTACAGAATTTTATCGTTAAGATATTAAAGATTATGTACGGCATGCACCACAAATCCCTCTCTAACCCCTGATTAAGCACTACAGTACTTAGGGTGTGGAACAAGGGATTGTACACCCTACATAGCGCACTAGCTTTCTATTTAATACTGTTTCATATTTAACCCCAGAAACCTTTAAGTTACCTGATACTATAAAGTGGAAAAAGTCGAAATATAAGTGGCTGTAATATAAGTAAATCATCAGTTTCTCAGGACTGTCCACAACCTCCATGGTTTATTCTCATCACCTTTTGGCTGCATAGTACCAGTAAGAATTTTTAACAACTTTCACCCCTGCTAATTACACTAACTGTCGGTCGCCAGCTCTGGCAGGGGCGTCAGGTGCGGAAGGGTATGTGTTGGCAAAATAGCTGGATTAAAGAAAACGGACACTTCGACAACTTCAGCTCATGTGGTACCTGGGCAAGGGGGACCAAATTCTGCATGGCTACTTAAGCACAGTATGACTCGCTTGTGGGTGGAAATAGGAACAACCAGGAAAACCAGGTTACATAACCATTGGACAAACACCTCTGAATCATTAGATATCAGCATTTCAAATAGGCCAGTTTGGCCTCAAATAAAACAACACATTTATCACAGTGATATATCAGTTTCCTCTTGTTCTGACATAAGCCTCATTTTCTTCACACCTCTTTTATTCGTAATGTTAAATAGAAGAGACGCTGCAGTAAAACTGCTTGCAAGATGAAACAAACAAGAAAAAAAAAAGCACAACCTGATTGAATTCTAATCCCAATTACTTTTTTTTTTTTTTTCTAAATAAGCACCTGGGAGAACCAACTATCGGCATGGTCTGGTATGTGACAGTGAAGGATTTATCCAATAGGAAAGCAGTGAAATGTTTAAGGAATGATAAAATGCCGTTTCCTACTTAAATAAAGGGTGCACCAGAGCTTAAAAGTTCCATCTGATAAGGCTAACCGCAGCAAAACACGAGTTAGTGGAAGTGTGTGCACATCTCAGTAATGAAAGAATGCCTTGAAAGGAGGAGAAGCAACAGAGATTCAGGGAGGGTTAAGGATGAAATGCATTGAAACATTGCTGAGAAATGTAATTTTAAGTTTTCCTTGAACAGTGACCAACCAAAGCGCCTTGAAACTTGTTAAGACATACAGTACAAGGTCTTCCTTGATCAGTAAGAAATGTTTCATGGACATAAACCTGACCCTAAGCAGTGTGTGAACTGCAGTCATTGGGAACTTGTGATGTCCATGTGGAAAGATCTAAAAACTAAGAAAGGTTTCATGCAGAAATGATCTGAGAGTGAAAACTCTGATACAAGCAGTGTAAGGGTGTTGATCCTTTTTCTTTTTGGATTTGCGCAGAAAATTTGTTTAGGGGTGTAGCCCCATCTTCAGATTAAGACTTCACACCAGACTTCCCAGACTATCTTGTTCTCCAAGCTACCGGACTTTTACTCTAATCGAAAAGCATTTACAGAATCTTGTCTTAAAGATATTAAAGATTATGTACAATGTGCTTCAAAATATACAGTACTGGAACGTGTGCATCTCGAACGCGCATGTGCGTTTGTCACCCTGACCAAGGAGAGTGTTTTTAACTGTGAAGATTCGTCCAAGAACCATGCCTGCATTACGTCTCCTTTTGTAGGAGTCTGCAGCAACCTTTGTTCCGGCATACAGTATGTTTGAGAATCTGTGTGAACGATATGAACACTGTCCACAGCGACTTAGTGCACACACACTTCGAACACTTACATTACACATACAGTGGTAAATCAACACACTAATAGTGTAATATGTTCGTTTCTGTCAGGGGAAATAAACTCACAGATGACAACAAGGTAATATTATTCATCTTTTCATTTCAGTGCTGTATATTTTGGCGGATACAGGTAGTCCCCGACTTATGAACATTTGAGTTATGAATTTCCACAGATACGAACGGACCGCGGTTCTACTTCCGGTTCAATCGCGGAAGTAGCTCACGTGCATTGTCCAAAAAAATTTGACACTGCAGTATAACAATATTTAGAACTATATACAATATTTTCAGTGTGTAAGTGAATATATAAAATGTCTAATGCCCAATCTGTGTGTTGGGAGGGGGGGTAATGCGGAAGGAATGAGTCAGCCTCACCGGTTTCAATAAGTCAATCCGGAAGCACGATGATAGAAAATGGCTGTCCTATGAAATTGTTCTGATGGTAAATAATCCTAATTTCTGAAAATTCTCACTAAACAGAGTTCGCAGTCCAACACAATGTAAAACATTGTTTTTGGCCACATGATGGCAGTGTTGGGAAAAGGGATAGATTTTGTCAATGGTCAAGTGGATTGGTATGCTTTATATCGTATATTCGTGTCAAAGGCGTGCAAGACTCACTTTGTCGGACTTACAAACAAATCGGACTTACGAATGTGCTCCCTGGACGGAGCTCGTTCATAAGTCGGGGACTACTTGTACTGTACTTTTAAGGCATTAATGGTGAATAAACAAGATTTCCTTGTGCGTTTACTGATGGCCTATGGGAAAAGGTCTGTGGCTGTCCATCTCTGCGCCTCTTTCTCTGAAAGTAGTCGGTACTTGGCTGGTGCACAATCTAGCAGATTCTCTAGTTAATTCTGGACCTTTGGCTTATAAGCCTACCCCTAATTTCTGATACAAGTACCTGGTATGCACAGCAATGTTTTTGCTTTGAGTATTTCAAATAAACAAGAAAGACATCCTCCATTTGGTCTCTTGCCCAGAAGCAGACAGAACACAACAATGCCTACGCTCGTGTTTGCACGTCACTTTGTTCTGGGACCCTTACACTGAACAAATCCAATGAAGTGAATGAGATCAATCTAATTATTTTTATTTAGCTCTTTGTGGTAATGCTCGGGTTTATCACGTTGCAAATCAGTGAGTAAAGCTGTCATGACATCAGCTCAGTTCCCCCGCATAATCAAACTGCTGCAGCTATCATTTATTCATTCTTGGTTCTCACTTCATAAATGTTTACTCTAGTCTCTCAAAAAAAAGGCCACCTTTTCTCCCACCATCTGCTTATCAAACAGCCATTTCCACTTTCGATTGTTCTAATTAATGTTGATATGCATAATTTTGTTGCCTTGAAATCTAAGGCTGAATATCATTACGCTGACAGGTTATCGTCTCCGCCATCTCTGTTATATGATCTTCACTCCTGTTTTTTTCCCTAAAAAAACGAGATCCAAAAATGCATAACAACTATCAAAAGAAAGGATATTCAAATAGTTCCGGGATTTAGCTTCTCTTGGCCTGCTCTTGAACATAAACCTGCACCGAGAGAAAGACAATGAGAGGATAACCTCTCACACGGTGCGCTCGGTCAATTTAACACATCCGAGTGTAGTATTAACTTTATTATTTATATCAACGAAACCCATTCTCTATAACCCAGCCAGCCATTTAGGAATAAATTTGTCTTATTTGGTGTTATTGCTTTTATTCATATTCATTCGGGCTCAGGGATGTGTTGCGCCTTATCTGAGCAGAACAGAAAGCACTCGGAAATTAGTGTTAAAAAAGTCATATTGTGGGTTTTAGGAGCGCTTTCATTAAAGATGTGAGTAAGCAGCTGGACGATTAATTATTCAGCCTTCCATTTCAGATTTTCAGCTTGGCTAGGGGTGAAACCAGTAGGAATCATGAAGCTTTGAGCTGGAGCATCTTTTTAGAAGGGTTTGAGAAAGTCACAGAAATGTATTTTGTTAAGGAACTTAAAATGAGCTTTCAGAAATAACTCGGGAAGTAAAGGAGTGCTATGGTTACAATAAAACTCTTTTAGTCACAATTAGCTTCCTATAGCCGTGGGTGAAAATAGGCCAACACCAAAAAGATTCGGTGGTGGTACGTACAGTAGTACCAGAAAAAAGGGAGAGCAGCTGCCCGCCAAAACCGACGTTCAAACCCGCGGTACCACGGTAGCACTTTGAGCAAGAAAACACACATCTGATAATGGTACGTCATCTTCAGCAACACTTTGCTTCTAAAGCTTCCAAATTGCCTCTGAACTGTCTGTGTTGCGTTCCGATCTTTCGTTACTGCTAATTAACATGAGGCGACCTTCCGCCAATGTGCCGACAGGTTCATGACTCTCACCGTTTTATTCATGGATAATGTGAGCTACAAAGCTGACCAGTTTCTAACCTGAGGCTGAATCCTAAATCCCTCTCTAACCCCTGATCAAGTGCACTCAAGGAGAATTATATACCCTATATAGCGCACTAGCTTTCCATGTAATGCTCTTTGTGATTCAACCCTGGTTTAAGTGGAGACATAAAGAAAACCTTTTTGAGATTTACATGACTGTCCATCACCTCCATGTTTTTATTCTCCTCACCTTTTGGCTACATAATGCTGACAAGAATTTAAAACTACTTTCACGCCTGTCTATAGCATACGGTACTTTGTAGCATAGCACATTTTTTACTTTAAAATACAGTAGGGTTGATTTTAAAGATGCATCTTTGCCAATATTTTACGGTATATATTTACAGTATTTGGCAGACACCCTTATCCAGAGCGTTTTTAGCTTATTAGACATCAGAGCAGTTGAGGGTTAAGCACCTTGCTCAAGGGCCCAACAGTGGCAACTTGGGTGTGGGGTTTGAACCTGTGACCTTCTGATCAGTAGTCCAAAACCATAAGCACTGAACTACCCCAGACCTACGGCCATATTTTATATCACTAACAATTCAAATGTATGAGTGCATAAACAGTGGGATCCAAAAATATGACATGAGCAACAACGTGAATTGAAGGAAAAATCTGACCTTTGAACAAATGACTTAACATTGTCAATATTTACATTCGCTTACATTTAAATAGACACCTACAAATACAGCAGCGCATGCAGTAGGTCCGATATGTTCTATGTACAATCCTTGTTTTATTGATTGCATGTAATATTCTAATTTTCTGAGATTGTGGATTT
>JAOVVB010000030.1:16274092-16286879 GCA_028570985.1 Heterobranchus longifilis | reverse complement strand
TAGCTTCCATGCCATGCCGCATTGAGGCAGTAATTGCTGCAAAAGGGGCCCAAACCAAGTACTGAGTACATATGCATTCAGAGGTTATATTATTCAGAGGTTATATTATTCAGAGGTCCAATATGTTCTATGTACAATCCTTGTTTTATTGATTGCATGTAATATTCAAATTTTCTGAGATTGTGGATTTGGGGTTTTCATGAGCTGTAAGCCATAATCATCTCAATTATGACAAATCACGATAGCTTGAACTATCTTGCTTTGCATGTAATGAGTCTATCTTATATATGAGTTTCACCTTTTAAGTTGCTTTTTAAGTTTTGCATGATATTCAAATTTTTTCACCTGTTTGCTTAGACTCCACTATATGCTTAAATATCTCAAGTGTTTTAATCTGGTGAATTATCATACCAAGACAGAGTGGCACGGGGTAATTCCATCTCCTCACCGGTCCTGGCATACACGTGATGTGAGCATTGCCCTGGATGAAAACAACAGAAGCTACTGTAAATACAATTCCATAAATTGTCATACTCATGCATGTTATTACACTGGAATTATGAAAGTTTGACCGTATCCTTAAAGAAACGTGCCAGCTTACCTGTAAAGAATAACCCTGTTCACATTGGAACATAACTACGTCTCCCACCATGTAGCGGTCTCCCAGTTTGATGCCGTAAGTAGGAGTCTGAGGTTCTGGACAGGAATCGAGGCCGATTGCTGCGGACACATAATCGCATGATTTGAAATAAAATAAAAGCTTGGAGTGTGCAACTTATTTCGAGTGCATTTGGAGAGGAGGTGGAGATTGTGTTGGGAAAGTATCTAAATTTATTTGCTGTAAAATAAGGCGGAAGCGATGAGGAGTAATTTGTGCTCATTAGAGCGCCATGCATCTAAATGAGTGTGTGTGTGTGCAGAAACTGTATTAATTCCACAGAAGTAGTAAAGTACAAGAATTAAAAGCTCCCAGCGGGGTGAATCTATACGGTACAGTATGTCACATATTTAGCAAAAGCTGAATAGATCCAAAAAGAAAAAAGAAATCAGGGTTGAGGATGGTGTGAATATACTGTAGAAGGTTAGGGTTGGGAGCATCTTCAGTCGGCACTTCATGCATATACAGTCTTATCTGTGCCACCACATGGACTAATCACTTAATACTTTTTTGATTATTCAGTTATCAGTCAGTGTTATGATCTGAGGTTGTTTCAGTTGCTCAGGTCTAGGCTCTGGAACGTTATGTGGTATTAAAATGAAGGAAGCTGACGACCTGAATGTACTGAATGACCAGGTTATCACATCAAAGGGACTCAAAGTGTGAAAGAGCTGTGCTGGGAGCATGAGGAATCTTTCTCAAACATGAACTGGCGACCACTTTGTGTGCTGTAATCAAATATTAAGGCGTTCGAATGAAATATAAGTGTCAGGGTTTTTTTGGGTTTTTTTTTTTTTGGGCCAGACAGTATATTTAAAATTGAATTAAATAATATTGCCACCAATGCATCATGGCTAACAAATAGTTAAAGAAGAAAGGGAGTTGTGATTTCTCCCCTCACGTGCCACAGGTGGTGAATTGCAGTCTAGTCTGCGCCACAGTGTAGTTTTTTAATAAGTGATGAGTGAATGGATCTCAGTGGTGGGTATAAAGCTGCCCTCTGGTTGTACCTGTGTATTCCAGATGGAAGCCTGCTGCTGAAACACTGATGTCAGATACAAAGTTCAGATAGAGGTTGTTGGACGTGCTGTTCAGTAGCTGAGGAATTGTTGTCCCTGAAAAGAGACAATATGTTTTACTTGCTTTAATGAGCATTATGTAACAACACATTAAATATTTAGACAATTAGAACAACCCTAGACTCAAAGAAACACACAAACAAACACATTTGTCTTATTAGTTATTGCTACGTCACACCAAAATTAAACTCTGACATTAACCTCTGCAACCAGTAAGTAAAGTAAGTAAATAATTTGCATCTTTATATGATAAAACCTTTAGCTTTGTAAAACACACTATTTTTTCTAATGGGGACCAGTTAAATGCCCCTTATAAGGTCAACATTATTCGAGATTTATTTTCCACCAAAAGCATCACCCAACCTACCCCACTCAAACACTCATGCAACCAACCAAACCCACCCAAACACTCACGCACCCAACCTACCCCACTTAAACACTCATGCACCCAACCTACCCCACTCAAACACTCATGCAACCAACCTACCCCACTCAAACACTTATGCAACCAACCTAGCCCACTCAAACTGTCATGCTCCCAACCTAACCCACCCAAACACTCATGCTAACAACGTAACCCATCCAAACTCTCATGAATCAAACCTAACCTACTCAAACTCATGCACCCACGCTAACCCACCCAAACTCTCATGCTCCCACGCTAACCCACCCAAACTCTCATGCTCCCAACCTAACCCACCTAAACTCTCATGCATCCATCCTAACCCACCCAAACTCTCATGCATCCATCTTAAGCCAACCAAACACTCATGCACCCAATCTAACCCACCCAAACGCTCATGCATGCAACCTAACCCACCAAACCCACTCAAACTCACCCTCCCATCCAACTCTTTCCAACCATCCACATCCATAACCCCCCCCATCACACAACCATAAAATTAATCATATAGCTGATATGGTTGCTCATGGGATTCTTTTTGAATCAATTGCTTTTGATTTTTTATTTTTTTTTGTGGCATCTTATAGTCCTAGAAATTCATCAGAAAGAAAACAATAACAGAAAAACCCTAAATAAATTACATTTTAAAAAGAAAAATAAATAAATAAATAAATAAATTGCCTTTAAAAGGTTATCAACTGAGATTGGCAATTGCTATATGTGTGATTTGGACAAAGCTGACCTAGAAAATTACTGCTTGTGCAGGAAATGGAAAGTACCGGGTCCATGTGTTCCGAAACAGAAATTAAATATTTAGCCTTAAAAACACAAACAGTAATTTAGCTGTATCTGATTATTATTCAGTGGAAATCAGTTATTATGGCTTTGGTGATCACTCACAGTTACAGACAGTTTCTTTTCCTGAGTGCTGTTTTTTATAAAAATGTAGCTCAGTTTATGACCGCTCTTGTTAGCATATCTCAGCAATCTTATTGCTACCATGTTGTCATGCAGTGGATACAGGTTATATTTCCAGGAAAAAAAAACACATCAGTAATCCACACAACTCAAGGACATTGGAGCACATTCTAGGGACTCACTCACTCACTCGCTTATCTTCTATACCGCTTTATCCTGCATACAGGGTCGAGGGGGGCCTGGATCCCAACCCAGGAGACTTAGCGATCCATCGCAGAGCACATACACATACACACTCATTCACACACTACGGCTAATTTAGAAATGCAAATTAGCCTAATCTGCATGTCTTGGGGGGAAACCCACCAAGCACAAAACAACATGTACAGACCCCGAGGTGGGAATCGAACCCGGACCCCGAAGGTGCACTGAAGGTACACTACAGTATACCACCTTTTACCAGGGACCCACTTTTTAAAAATGACAAACCTTCTCAACCCAATTTACAATAGGCATTATTTACAGTATAAATCATTAAAAAAAGTTTATATTGTCACAAATGAATGTTACGGTCATCTTTATTGCCTTTTAAACATAACTTTACTATTTTGAATTGTAAAACAGCCATTTCTTAGCTGGGCTAATAATAAATCACAACTTTATATGTATGTGTTGTTGAAAACACAATAAAATTATACTTTATAAACGATACAGAATAAATGCATTTACAGGTGGAGTTCCCAGACGATCTTATTGTTTTTATTTCCTTATAAACTAGGTAGGCTAGGCCTATGGTCATCATGTCTTTTATTTTATTTTATTTTTACTTTTAATGCTTACGAGGACGAACCAGTATGCATGTTTAAGTGCTATCAAACAGGAAAATAGTTTTAAACAGTCAACAGTCTTTTCATTAACCAAATCACAACAACATCTATTCCAAATCAAATCCCATGAGGCATTTTATATGCTGTCTGGCTAAGGGGAAAGGTGGCTCAGCCTGCTTTTTTGTGTGCCCTTCCAGTCTGGGGTACAAGGTGGACAGTTTCAGTATTCCATCTATTTATGTGCTTTATCTTAATTTTTTTGTCAGAAAATCCCACTTCACAGTTATACATGGTTTTGAAATCCAAGAGATGACAAGCCATACTAAGGACAGGATATTCAGATGCTTATCCAGAGTGGAGACAATGCCATGCATTCAAGCCGTCTTTGCAGCACGTGATTGCTGCTAAGCTGCAAAAGCTCTGTTTCTTCACCACTTGTTAGCCCCAACTCCAGCAGTGACTACAGGCTTTCAAAGTCGTAGGGGGTTTGAATCCACCTTTTGTCATTCAAAATGCCATATCTCTTGGTTGTAAAATAGCGATAAAAATTACCAATGAGTGCAACAAAATGTACCACATATTGTGCTGCAAGTCGACAGGGAACAAGTAGAGTCTTGGGTTTGGCCTTTGGAGTCGTGCAAACCACAGCTTCAATGACTTTTGGAAGTCTACAACAACATCAAAGCTCATCAAAAAGCTAACTGTTGAGTGCACTGCTGCAAATAATTTCGTGGAGTTCGGGAGGTGTTCCTTTATAAGACACTGGGAAACATGAAGTGACTTGGGTTTGGCTTTCGGAGTCGTGCAAGCAACAGTTTTTTCAGTGACTTTTGAAAAGTGTGGAAAATTTGAAAAACATCATCGTACTGCAAATTCACATCCAGCAATTTCACATTCAGATTGAGAAGACAATCATCAGTGAACAACTCTCAAGTAGGAACGCATGAATTTCATTTCTAAGTTTATAAACTCTAGGCAGAACTCTGGGCAGCCAACACACTTACTCATGAAACAATGACGCTACGTTCACATTATCAGCCCGAAGTGACTCAATTCTGATTTTTTTTTTTTTTTATCCCAACCTGAGTCACACTTTCATGGTCCTAGATCGGGACACATATCTGATATGTGGTCAAGCGACCTGAAAGAGAACGGTCAGATAGGAATTCATGTGACTTTTTGTCTCTGTGTATGCCTCATGCACTTGCTGCCGTCAATCCGTGATGGCAGTGCGGGGATTTCACAGTAACGCTAAAACAGCTTAAGCGACGCATCCTTATTTTGGGCTTCAACGCATACAGCCTTTTAACTGCTTTCAACCTAGATGCCACGAGCAATGGCAGATAGATGCACTCATGCCCACATTAGACTCAGATAAAAGTCACATGTAATTGTGAATGTGAACTGTCATGATATGCAAACCTGATCCGACCAAAGAATCTGAATTGAGCAGTGCAGCTTGTAATGTGAATATAGTCTAAGCATGTTCTGCCCCCATGTCTGTCCACAGCTAATCAAAAAGCTAACTGTTAAGCACAATGCCTTTAATAAAGTTCACAAGACAAATAATTTCGCCCAGTGCTTCGTGGAGATCAGGAGGTGTTCCTTTGCATGCCAGCGCCCGACAGTGAAATCAAACAATGATCCACATGGCGTCCCTGCCAGCTGCCTTGATTTGTTTCACAACTCTGCTGTTTCTGCCTCTCATATTCGCGGCCCCATCGCTCATTATGCTTTTACAATTGGCTCAGTCCAAACCGCACTTGGTAACCACGTACAGTAGTTGAAATATTTGTTCGCCTGTCATGCCAGTCGGAATAGTCAAGCAACATAACAAGTCCGCAAATTCACTTTCCAACACGTAAATCATCACGTGACTCCACAACCTCGTGCCATCTGAGACATCTGTGGTTGAGTTGGATTGAGAAATACCCTGCTGCCTTTAGCCTTGAAATAAGCTGTTTCTCAAAGTCATCTGCAATATCCTTAATTCTTCAGCAAACAGTGTTGTCACTCCGGGGGGATGCATTTTAATTTTTCCATTGACTTTTTGACAGTGTGCTAATGATGTCTATTGCGACAAGCAAGATTAGTTTTATCTTTCCTGCACCCTCCTCTCAAAGAAATCCAGTGGTGTATTTGCCAACTCATGGTGCATAGTTCCATTTACGGCATTTGACAGACTCCCTGATCCATAGTGACTTACATTTTTATCCTTGCTCAGGGGCCCAACAGTGGAAACTTGGTGGTTGTGGGGTTTGAACCTGGGACCTTCTGAACCATAGTCCAATGGCTTAAACAATGAGATACCCCTGACTACTTTCTCAGCATCTTTTCAGTTTGGTCACCTTTAAACTGCAATTTCTTCGCTGCATACAAGACCATACTTTCGAAAGTAGTCTTCTTTACTTGGCAGCTGGTTCCTCCTGGTTACCGATCCTCCCATTCCATCAAGGTTAATGACTATCCTGATCCAGGCTACAGTACCTGTATGGCTTATGCCAACCTCTGTCTGATCAAGGGTAGCCAAATAGCTGTCGGTTGGTTCCCGATCACCTTGACTTCCATCATGTGCGATTGTTTCCTTGACGTTAAGGTTAGCTGGTAAGTGGTTCTTCTTAGAATGAGTGGTCTTTTTTATTAGCCAACCATGCTTTTTGCAGCTAGATTTACTCTAACTGCAGGTGGAATTATGAGAAAAACCATGAAAAAACTGAAAGGTGTATTGCAGATATAGATCATGCCAATGGTGACCCAAATAAAATCACGATCTAATCATCTTCCCCCCACCTGAGAGTGAGTCTCCTGATCTACGTTACCAGTTTTTCTATTCCACAATTGTTGCCGAGGATTCTACCCAATTTACAAGGCACCATGGGACAAAGCTTGTACAGGCAGCAGCGTAATGGAGGCTAGCATTGTTCCTCACAGTTAGATAAAGGTGCAGATTCTAAAAGCCCTCGCTAATCAGTGCATCCTCTCCTGCTGCACCTATTGACTGACACAAATTGATAGCTTACCAGGCCTCTGGCATCACTGTGTCTTGCACTAGTCACTTTGATGGTGAACAAAACACAAGCAGCGGAACAGTCGGCGGTATCCGATAATAGCCCCGCAGTTAAAAAGAATTAATTGGCCACTCAAACACAGCATGATGGTTGAAAAAACTTTAGTATCTCGAAAGGTCGGGCTCTATAATAAGACAAAGTTGACCATCAAAGCTTCTGAATTTGTTGGCTGATTTTGTGAGAACAAAGGTGTTAATGAGAGACTCATGACTCAATTACTCAACTTGTGTTACTTAAACAAGAAAGATTAGAGAGCTATTTAGAGACTACAGTAGGAAAAAAGTGTGAACACAATTCAAAAGTACAGTAAGTCAAGGTCTCGCATGAAAGAACCTGGAACTGTGATGGAAAACAAGATTTGACAGAGTGATTGTTACGAATTTAATTTGCGTGGAAGGAGGTTCCTGAATACCTGAATAGCTGCCCAGTCTGGGTGCGTTGTTGTCAGCTCCATCATAAAAATCCAGAGAATCCCAATTGTGTTCAGTAGCAAAACTCACCACTTGGATCTGGAAAAAGGGACAAAAAAAAAGAAAGAAAAAGAACAATATATTTCCATAACTGAGCAAGCACAATTGTTAAACTGAATGAAAAAATCATACATCATTCCCTCATCATTTGCAAATTCAACATTTGCCCCATGCATAATGAATTAGATACTGATAATTCCTTTTATTGAAGTTAAACTTTTTTTTTTTTTTTACATCGCAAACTGACAGTGCAAGAAAGGTTCATTTGAAGGACTCGCTTCTTCTCTCACCTGGATTCCGGCTCCCTCGGGTACTGACACCTTCCACACACAGTTGAGATTGTTGTCGTACGGTTCAGGGTAGCCTGGGGACAAGATGGTGCCCTTACGTGCCGTCAAAACCCCTCCACATGGCACTGTCAAGGCAAAGCCCGAGAGAGAGGAGATCAGAACACGCATTAGCACACCTCTTAAGACGTAGACACAGTACTGGATAGGTTTATTGGAGCAGGACTTGAATTGCAACCCTTATCAAAGTGAAATAGAAAAAACGATTACTGTCCCTTTCAGGTTAACGATTAGTGAAAATTTGGGAGAAAAACAACAGGTTCAATAGTGTGTGATGTTAGTTTAGAAGTAGATATAATGAACCAGAAACATGCTCATGGCTGGGAAATGCTCGAACTCAAAGGCGGTAAGTGGTGAAGTAACTTGTACTTGACTTGAATAAAGCAGAACCAACCCCTGCTGATTTTTCCAAAAGACATTTACATTTCAAAAAGACATAAAAAATGTTTGGATGCCCTTGTGGGTTGAAGAATATCATGTTTCGAACTTTTTAGCCTGATCGTTTTCTACGTCTCACATATTCCGGGGTATTTATTTGGCACATGTGAAAATGTGCGCGTCAGATTTCAAATGGCATTTAACAGAGTGACATATGCCTGTCTCACAGTGAAGAAAGCCAGTCTAGGCAAGTTTCCCTGTTTGTAAAAGCCGAAGCGCGGCTCTGTCAATAATAAAAGCGTGGGCTGCTATCTTACTTTGCCAGGACAGTCCTTTTTTTTTTTTTTTTTTTTTTTAACTCAGCCTTGGTATGATGCTATCTGTCAAGGACAACCTGGAAAAAAACTGAGGTCAAAGTCAATCACTTAAAAAAAAAAAAAAAAAGCTGGTCAGGACATGATTTTAGTGATACAGACATATGCATGTGTGTGTGTGCGTATGTGTGTGTGTGTGTGTGTGAGAGCGAGAGAGAGAGAGAGGATATGATATGGAAAAAAGGTTCAATATATCTGTGGCAGATGGTTAAATTATTAAAGAAATTCAGTTCACAGCAATTTCTGGCTCATTAATATTTCAGCACCGATATACAGAATGCAGCACGCGTGCAGGTAATCACCGGAACTTTGCAGTTTCTCAACTAAGTAAACTGAGTCGAACAGAACAAGGCCAGGCCCTAACCATCTTGTGAGAACTGCAAAACGCAGACAGCCAAGACACTGCCAGGCTAGGATGTACTGTAGAAGTACAAAATATTCACCTAATTAAATAAAAATGCGAGTGCTCCACCGAAAGTTCGCCCATTCATCCACCCACGTCCTGCTTCTCACTTTTTAAACCTGACTAATTGCACAGTTCAGGGGGAAAAACTGCGTTAAGCGACTTGTGTGCAGCGTCAGGCTTTAAGCTTAGAGCCTGCTTCAATCTTCCTGCTAGAACTGCTAATTAACTCTCTTCACCCCTGAATGAAACTGTGACGGTGCACAGTTCCTTTGTAAGTGCTCCGGTTCTCTCCTCTTCTAAACCGTATCGGATAGCGACCGGAGAGATGACTTGACAACTCACCCATGCAGGTGGGCAGGGTGTCGTTCCACTGTGCCAGGGCATCGGGAACTGTTTCACAACGGATTGCCATGGAGCCTTGCAGAGTATAGCCTGGGTTGCACTCGAACATCACGGCTGAGCCAACAGAGAAGTCGTTGCCAATACGCTTGCCGAAGCGAGGTTCGGGTACTGAGCTGCACTGTGTGGCGCTGGTCCGGGGAACGGCTGTAGGGGGGAGAAGGAAAAAAAAACAGGCCTAATATACAACCAAAAACTTATATAACCAAAAATATATATATATATACATACCATTCTCAATTTTTGGCAAAAAATGGCAAGAATTTTACATTTGTAATTTTTGTCTGACTTGGTATGTATACAATACCTGTATATATACACCAAGTCAGATTTTTTAAAAATACATAAACAGGAAAAGAAAACCTTATATAAATATTAAAATTCTGAATTTATTGCTATATGTTATATACTGATATACAGTATAATATTATGATAATGATATGATAATATTATTAATATTTTCTCTTTTCCTGAAGTGTGTTTAATTTTTTTGACTGACTCTGTAAGGAATGAATATAGCACACCAGGGTGTGATGTCATAGGAAAGTAATCAATGCTGAGGTAGTGGACATCAAAAAGATGCTGCTGAATAAAGTGTTTTCTGTTTAACATTAGCTACACATTTCAATTTACAAAAAACAAACAAGTATCAACAGTTCCCCTTCTTTATAAAAAAAAAAAAAAGCAACGTTTTTTATCCTTTTAAGATCCGTCGATTATTCAGCTGGGATGATGCAGAATGTCTGCCATAATTCGCCGTGTTTAGCTGTTACTATAGAAACGATAACATATTCAAGTGAACGCATTGAAATCAACCTGCGTTTTGAGTTACTGCTGTTATTACAATCACAGCTGCTGTTATAGAGAATTATACAACACCTTCGGACCAATTAGATTTGAGAATTTAAGAGCGCTGTGAAAAAATCTCCTACACTACATTGATGAATTATTGAGACAAGATAGAGCACTTGTACTGTATAGTGAGAGAATGGCATTATTTGACGGTACCTACACTGGGCCTTCATTAAACATTCATTAACCTTTCAGAAAGCTTTTTAAAAAGCAATGCTGGAGGATTTATTTCAAGAATCAAGAAGTCTATAACTGTATTCGCTAAAAAAAGGTGCCTTGAGTATTAATATTATAGAACTATTCTAGGCTACTGTATTCATTCCCCATGTTATTAGTTCGTATACTTAGTTTTAAGTCATAAGTTTTAATGCATCTTTGGTTAAGTATTCTTAATTCTTATTCTTATATATTTTTTTATTGCGTTAATCGCCTTAACACTAGTATTATTAAACTGCTCAAATCTGTATCTAACACTACTGATTATTTTTTATTCTCAAGCAAAGAATTTTCACACCAAATACTAACTGTGTTTATTTAATTACTCTTTAGTGCTTTTTACAGAAGTTTCTTTTTAATGGAGAAATATTTTCTTAATTTTTTTTTTTGTTTTTTGTATGTTCCCAAGACTGGGAAGTAAAACATCTGGTATGGTGCTGGGGTTCTGCTAACTTTATCACACTCACTCTTTTCCATTTTCATGCAAAACCCAGGAGACGACATTAGGTTTTTTTTTTTGTTTCCATCTGAACAATGGTCTGTCATGCATTACAGTATGTTGCTTTCTTTACAAGCATGCAAATATTCTTCTGTAATGTTATTTATTTATTAGTTTTTAATGTATGTTTCGTAACAGTGAATGGTTTTGTACTTAAGAATGCAGACATGATAAACACGTATAATAAAATTAGCACTAAAGATAATACCTAAGGCCATACAGTGCATATATGTATATATATGTATGTATATGTATATATAAATGTATATATAAGTGTATATATATATATATATATATATATGTATATAAATACATATTCATTACATATATTTCAAGCCTTTTTTGTTTTCATTTTAATGATTATGGCTCATGAAAATAAAAAAATGCAGTGTCTCAAAATATTTGAATATTTACTTTTGAGTGAATTAATATTCATACAGAATAAATACAGTGCATCTCTCGGTTTAGTTCAGCACATGCATAGGGAAGTTGTCAGACAGTTATCCAGAAGATGATCATCGATAGCCTCCACAAGGAGGGTGAGCCAGAGAGGGTGCTATAAAAGGAGCACAAGCAACAGGGATGACAGCCATAAGAAGATTGTCAAGCAAAGCAGATTCAAGAAGTGAATTCAAGAAGCTTGACAAGGTGTGGAATGAGGCTGGAGTCAGTGCATCAAGAGCCACCATGAAAAGACATCTTCAGAAAATGAGATACAACTGTTGCATTCCTATTATCAAGCCACTCCTGATACAGAGACAACATCAGAAGCGTCCTACCTGAGCTAAAGAACTGGATCATTTCTTAATGGCCCACAGTCCCCTTTTCAAACGAAACTAAATTTAGCCAGAGTGCCAGTGCAGGGTGCCAGAGTCTGAAGAACAGGGAGAGGGACAGAAACCAAGTTGCTTGAAGGAAATGTGAAGTTTCCACAGCCTGTGATGATTTGGGGGGGCCGTGTCATCTGCTAGTGTTTGTCCACTGTGTTTTATCAAGTCCAAAGTCAATACAGCTCTCTTCCAGGAGATTGCAGAGCTCTTCATGCTTCGGGTCTGCTGAGAAACTTTATGAAGATGCTGATTTCCCTTTTCAGCAGTATTTAGCACCTGCACACACTGCCAAAAATCCCACTAACTGCCTCACCGACCATGATAATATTGTGCTTGATTGCCCAGCCAACTCACCTGACCAGAATCTATGGGATATTTTCAAGAGGAAGATGAGAAACATCCAACTCAACATTACAGACGAGTTGAAGGCTGCTATTAAAGCAACCTGGTCGTCACTAATGCCTCAGCAATGCCACAGGCTGATCGCTTAAGGAGCCCCACACCAAGTACTGAGATACATACTCATACATTAATTTATGTATTGCAAATCATGTTTGATTGATCCTAAGAAATATTGCAATATTTTGAGATACTTTTTTATTTTATTTTTAGGACGGTAAATATTTCACATGCAGTGTAATAAATCTATAATCTATTAAAGAAAAAGAAAAATCTTTTACACAATATTAAAAAAATTTTCCGAAATGCACTGTATATATACACACACACACACACTATATGAATAATGTATCCATAATAAAAATTAAAACAATCTTTCTTTTTTATAGTCAGAAGTGTTTTAAATAAAATCTCTAATATCTCCTCATTAGTGATGACCTGCGCTTTTCATAAATCCCTATGAAAATGTATACTCTACTCGTAAAATGTCACTATAGGAAACCTTCAAATAAAGTGTTAAAGCGAATTCAAATGCGAGGGTTTTAAATGAAGCTGCAGCACTGAATATAATGTATCAGCTGCTTTTCAATAGAATAAATAAGTGAGGATTTTTTTTTTTCTCTAAGATAAACTGTGTGGTTCATATTTACAAGTTTAATACTAT
>JAOVVB010000030.1:16261460-16273992 GCA_028570985.1 Heterobranchus longifilis | reverse complement strand
GTGTGGTTCATATTTACAAGTTTAATAATATGTGACCCAAAGGAGCTGCAGAGAAATGAGACTGAGAGCTGCTATAATTCCACCTCCGCAGTTTCACTTCAACATATGTTTTTTAAAGAGAAAGTCCTGAAATCACTTCTCAGTTATTAAGGGAACAGCCTTGAGAGTGTGAAGTCAAAGCTTGTTTTAAAAGATATTGTATTTCATTTTTATTTATGGACTTTTTTTTTTTCTTTCAAAACGTTGAACTAGGAAATGTATAAGGAATTGTATGGCTCTTACATTAAGTAACAAAAAGCTGTATTTTAAAGTTATCTAACAGAAATGAAAACACTGTACTGTACATCCTTACACAGTGAATAGAAGCGCAGTTATTCCAAACCTTCTCTATTTGTTAGAAAATACCATGCGGAGGCACACACCAACACTACAAGCAGCCAGCTAAATGATTTTTTTTTTTTTTTTTCATTTGAATCAAGCACACCTAAAAGTGCCAGAGGTGGTACAGTAAGAGCCTTAAAAGTATCTGAATGATTTGACCAGTGAGAAGTAATGGAATAGATTGGCATTTTATTGACAAAACCAGCTGAGTAGCAAGACACTGGAGCGTAAGGTTTACATAACACAGTGGAAGATCTAAAGATCTGTTAGACATCGCTGTCTCATCGCCAGAGTCCCGAGTGGCTTTTATACAGTATATACGAGGGACGGTCATAAAATTTGGTCAAAACCAAGGCGAAGCGTCGCTCATGAAGGGGGTTCACCTTCTTCATGACATGCGCCCGCTCAGGAAATAGTGAAACTTGTGGGCGACTTGAGGTACAAAATTCTGCCTCATCACCCCTCTCCCCCCGACCGTGCACCCAGTGACTTCTTCCTCTTCCATCACTTGAAAAAAACCACTTCATGACAGACATTTCAAAGACAACGATGAGGTTACCGAGGTGGAACTTTTCCTCAAGAGCCAAAAAGAAAGCTTCTTTAAAGACAGTCTCCACCAGTTAATCCATCACCTTGGGTGGAGGAGATATAGACAATGGAGACATTATTTTTCTTAATATATATAAATATATATACAGTATTTGTGTGTGCTGTCAATCGATAAAAAAAAAATTAGTCTAGTTTAGATGAACAGCATCCTGATTAATACATGATAAAAATCATGCATTTCTTTATTCCAAAATTGCATGTTTATAACAAGGAATTATAGCAACTGTATATTATCGCAGACTATGACTTTGATTTACTAGATTAAAATCTTTAGCACTAAATACAAGTAGATTTGAGGATTTTATCACAATTAATCATAATTTTAAAACACTTAGATTTGCTTATTGCTGTCAATCGATTAAAAAATTGGATCTAGTAAATCACGGCCATTGTTTGAGGTATTTGAAGTACCTCATTGTAAACAGTGCAGCATTAGTTATTCACAGTATTTCATCAGTTTTGCCTAATTCCCATAGTGACAGCTATGTTATTCTTATAATACCTGGATTCATGTTGCACTACAAAACCTTGTTTTTTGATTATCCTCCTATAATACAGTAGCATGCACCATCATTAATCATTCCTTTCCCACAGTACCATCGCAATCTGCAAATGATTGCAATTATATTTATTAAAAATATGATACCTATTTTAAATATATTTCTTATGACATTTAATGTTGAAGAAGTTAGCCCCAGTTATATCTCCAGATCATGTCTCTGTGTTCAGTTGCTGGGAAATAAATTGATGTAAAGCAGAGGTGTGTGATCCCACTGCTGGGCAAACAAGTCCCTTCTCTACAATAACACTGGTACAGAGATAAAACAGACTGTACAACTAAAGCATTTTTTATAGTATACAAGTACTGTATACAAGTACCCCAATAAAATGATAATATTTAAACCTAGCAACCTGGCTAGGCAAAAAAAGAAATGCTTATAAAAAACTTCAAAGTCTTATACCCTTGCCTCATACTGTGGAGTGCTACATGACAAATACATTTAATGCCAAACCCTGACAGTCTGAAAACAGGTGGAAATTTCTTTTTTTTTGGCCTCTGGTGAAATATAATAATAATAATAATAATAATAATAATAAAAAACATCATCATCTGAAAGGTTTTGTATGATAGAAACCTGCTACAGAAGACTGAAACAGAACACTAACACTGGAGACTCCTTCCAAAAATTATACATAAGATAAAAATACTGTCATTTTATATATATATATATATATACACACGTCTATTTCAAGTACAACATTATTCTTTTTCTTTTCATTTTTTTACAAAGTAGACAAAATATTAAACACATTTAATCAGTACAATGGAAATACACTAAACGTAATTTAATTAGCACTTTACAAAAGTCCCTGTAGATTAAAAAAGGCCCATACTATTGTTGAATGACAGCTGCAGATTAAAATTGCCTGATATGACAGATTGATAAAAGGCTGTGACTTGTTTTACATCAGCACAGTGGTTTAAAACTCTGCTTTTAAAATGCTAAGTCAATTCCCTGAGTTCCATTAGTATGCCAGTTATACTGTGTTTAAATCTTACTGCTGCTCGGCTAATGTCGCGTTGGAAGGATAGGGGTTATTATGGACTACAGCCAAAAGCTGTACTCAAACAATTTGGCATTAATGTGACATTTCTCTAGTTAGCACCAAAACAGTTACATTTTAGCAGCAACACCGGCTGAATATGAAAAATGCAGCACGCTACTTGAGGTGTGAAATAACAAATGTAATTACTTGTTTTTATGTAATTATGTCTCTTTTTGTTTTTACTTTCTGTATTTCAATTGAGTCGTTCTTTCATCTAACACATTTGACTTTTCTTCACTACAGTAAAAAACTTTGCTTTCTATCTTTTCAAACACTGAATCCAACAGCTTGAACAGGCTTTATTTCAATTCCTAACAAATCTAAATTACAAAAAAAGTTTGATGTTTCAGAGAGAATGTAGCTTAATGCCCATTACTGTGGGTATTGTGACAGGTAGTTACTGTATGAGCATTTATCTGGGATGTTATCTCATAGTTATCATGTTAGCTAAAATTTTAAAAATAATAAATAATAAAACTGTTCTCAGTCAGCCTTAGTTAATGTTTTCCCATAATCTTAGGTTCTTTGGTAAAACTACTAAGTCCCCCAATATTCAAGCTACGAACTTTCAAAGATACGAACATGTGTTCACGCAATCAATTCATGTTTGTTTTCTACTGTGTACAGCCTATTGTATCAATATCTTAGGACCTAGACAATGTTTGTTGGACTTACAACCAAATTGGACTTACGAACGAGCTCTCAGCATAGAACGTGTTCATATCTAGTGGACTTACTGTACCGGTAATTTCCCATAATTAATTATAATTAGTATTATTTGGTATAGAAATGTTGTTTGTTTAATGTTCATATACGTTTATACTTTTATTTAAGAATTAATACTTTTCTACTTTGACTTGAGAGAAGAACTTAAAGCTATACTACATCTTTTTAACAGGGTATGTTGAAATTATACTTTTATTTGAGTAAAGACTTTGGGTGCTTCCACCTGTTCTGCTTAACAACATCCTATATATGAACTGACATTGCAAAATGACATAAATCCACTTTTTTTTTTTTTTTTTTTTTTGCAATTTGGGTTTTCCCCCATAAGAAGCAAAAAGTATTTAAAACTAAATGTTTTGTGCATTGTCTCTGAGTAACAGGGATGTTTTTGGTACAATTGCCAAAATATTATATGCAAATTTTGGTCATATCAGTGTAAATTTCATATGATTTCGCAAAACACTACAACACCACCTCACACTGTTTCATCACAAGTGATACATCAGCTTGCAGTTGCGTTTGTTCCAATGTAAAAATACAATGGATTATCACTAATATGATCGTACTGGCAGCAAATTGGAACTTGGAAGTTTTGTTGCACACTTTTTAAAAACCATTTTAATTGCAAGGATTGTTGGAGAGAATGAAAAACAATGTGATATGTTTAATTTACAAGGCATTACCAACACTGTCATCATCAGCAAAGCATCATCACCTCTACCTCTTCATAGTTAATGACAGCATTTTATCATAGTCTTCTATGACTGCTGGGAAAACTGAAAACTGTACCCTTCAACTGTTTTTTTCTTGCCTTCAGTATTCTCCAAAATTCTACCGAGGAGATTTCGTTTATTCATTTGGACAGCTAGTTTTCCCAGCCAGTAGTTTTACTTTGTTGACCACTGGACAGAAAAAAAAACACTAATGTGATTATCATTTTATATGTATCAGGGTTTGCAATGTAATGTAGTTGTTCACTGTTGTAGTTTCCCCAAAGCATGCAAGTTCCAAGTTTCAATAATAAATTTATATAACGATTTTCACAAAAATAGTTCTGTTATAGACACCTTTGTGTGCTAGAAAAAAATTATTTGCTAATTTAATTCAAACTGTTTCGCAGTCAAAACGTTTTTATGTAATCACAAATCTGGTGAAATTACACAAATCTATAGAAATAAAATGCATATGACTGGGGCATTTGTACATTGAATTATTAACCTTCTCCAGCAACTTCCACTGTTTAGAAAGATTCAAAAGGTGTCAAAGGAAACAACACCTATTGCAACAGTATTGTATGCAAATAGTAGCATGCTGTTAAAGTTAAACTGACCTTGGTACACAAAGTGAAAGCCTTTGGCAGTTTCTGGTCCAACTGTAGTGAATTTGATAGTTATCTGGTTTCCAGTACTCAAGGGCAACGACTCTCCTGCAGAAAAGAGGAAAAACAAAAATGGTACTTTAGCTTGTTAACCTTAAACCTTACAGATCTACTGAAGGTGTCACACTTCACACTACAGGATGTTCCACTTTACTTGCTACTTTTGCCAACTTGGCTTATAGTGTTTCCATTTTGGCGTTTTTAGTTATTTAATTGCGTGTTTGCAATGCATGTTAAAAATCATTTTAAAATGTATCATTTCGATCAATTGCACTTAATGCTAACAGAAAGTATAGAAGAAGAAAAAATAAGCCATTTTCTTGTATGTTTTTTACAATGAGAACAAGGTAGACGGTTAGAGACAATGCACTTTTCTAAAACATTAAAAAGAATTTCGACAAAATTCCCGGTACAGCGGTTGAATTTTAGCCATTAATGTTAAAAAATAAAACAAAAAAGGTGTCCAAAGTTCCACTAGTGTGCCTAAATTATAGTGAGCTTTACCTGAGTGAGAGCCAGACAATGAGGAAAGTAGAGCAGACTGCTGTGTGGGTCCGTCGTAAATGTCAACCACATCATTCAGAGATGTTTGAAACAGCACGAACTGGCCGAAAAGAACTGCAGCACAGGAAAGAGAAAATAATGACCGAAACGTTTAATGCAAATAAGTATTTTGGATTCAGAAAAATATTTTTTAAAAATATGCTTCCCAGGGCTTTTTCCTCTAAACTGGAACTCCTTTATTCTACATGTATCATATCATACAACAACTATTTTGTTGCTAATGTGTTAATAACGCCATTTTCTTAATTAGATCAGGGTCTTTCAGGCTGAGGAGGCCTCTCAGAAGTAATAAAGCTTAGGTTTATTTAAATCTTTTTAATTGCCTGACTTTGTGAAATCACTCTGTACTACTATACTTACTCATGGCAGTCGTACAGTATATGCAGTCCTTTGCTTTGATTGTACAGGCTATTGCATTAACTACAGGGTGTCCCAAAATATAAGAGTCAATATACAGTATGAACGGCCAAAACACATGATTGTTGCTGATTACATTTTTTTATGTTATACATACAGTATAATACAGAAAGTGTGTGTGCCAAAGAAGCTACTTTTGAATTTTATGAACATGGAAGTGACCGATCCTTAGAGTGCTTTCCTAAAAATTTTAAGTTCAAATTTTTTTAACTTCAGTTGTTTTGGAGAGATGATTTTATATGTGCCCTAAAAAAATGGTAATTTTTTAGCATTATACTGTCTCGTTTTTCATTTAAATTGCAAATGATTCATATTTCTTAGTGAGTATTAATGCTACAATTGGTGTAAGCTTCTAGAAGCATATGACCTGTAAAAATTGTTGCTTAAATTGTTTTTTGGTAAAAACTTAAAAAGCAAAAAAATCTGCTAACAATTTTGCACTTTAGAATAATACACTTATTCAGGTTTGTCTTTTCATGTCAAATCTGAATTGGCCAGTTTCGTCTGAATGACAGTTAAGATCGTTGAAAGGTTTGAATTCAAAAAAGTTACGGACACTACATGAACGGACATGAAATTGTATTTAGCAAATGTGTTTCTTTTTTATCTGATAAAAAAATATATAAATGTGTATGCATATTTACAAAAAAAGAAAAATGAGGCACGCATCGGGAGATAAGAAGCATTAGGTTTAATGAAAAATGGTCTGATCCTGTCTGAAAATTCACTTTTTCACCTAAGTGAGGCACCAGTACCATATTTTGGCTGAAGGGAAATTATCACTTTTTAGTAAAGTGTTCTCCAAACTTTTTCACACTTTTCATAATTTCATAAAAAGCCTTTAAGGAAAGTCTTTAATTTTCTTTGCAAGGAAAAAAAAATTTTTTTTCAGAGAAATGAACAATGCAATAGATTATTAGCGCACCGTCCAGGGTGTACCCTGCCTTGTGCCCAATGTATAGGATAAGCGGTATAGAATATCAATGAATGAATGAATGAATGAATGAATAAATGAAATCCAGTCATGCTTATGGCTGGATCAGGACACTGTCGCAACGAATGCATTAAAAGTACATGCAGTAACATGCACAACACCAGTTACTGCCAAAAATGTCACCAATGTACGGAGACTTTTGGAATACCCTTAGGATTTCTCTGAAATTTTCCTTCTTTTCCTTGCAAAGAAAATTAGGGCTTAAATATTGCACATTATTTTATTATGTGGCAACAATAGCATTAGCAGTCTGACACCTGTGGGATTACATGCAGTCATCTCTGAATAAATCCATCATATTAAGCAGGCAGGCATTGCTCTATGGTGCTTTATCTCGCAGACTAAAATATGTGCTAAGAATTTGTGAAATATGTGAATGACACAGCAGGGGTTTGAAAGCTAATTGAAGCACACATATGTTTACCGCAGGCTGTGATGACACTGTTACTGGCATAGGAAGGCAGTTTTTTTTTTTTTTTTTTTTAAAGCGATGCCACAAACTAGTCATGATTAAATGAATGAATTTGTGCTTTAAGACAATATAGATACACCACACATACAGTGTATTTATGTACCGCACGGCACAGCTGGTCACTCAGCCTAGAGGACATAAATACGGTTACTTAGCAACACAGTCATGCTGCTAAATAGTGGTGCTAAAGGCAAAAGTACAGACTACACTAGATATTGATGTATGCATAAACTGTAAACGGAACTAAAATGAGATCTGGTTATCACAACTATTTAAAAAAAAAATTATTTGTTGAGTGGAAAAAAAAAAATCTTCATTCAGCAGTTCACCGGACAAGTTTTGTACCCACAACAGTCTTCGGGGACATTGATTTTTGGGATTGCTCTCTGCTGATGCAAAGACGTCCAGCTTTTAATTTCTTCCTTCTTCCCAACATTTAACGTAGCCCCGGATTATAGATAGAGTTATCCCACATCCTGGCTCAAGCATAACCTTTTAAAAACACGCCAATAAAGTCCGAAAGATTCTCCTCTTAAAACCATCGTCCGTTACAACCCTACAGACTCTCATTCCTGTCTCTAGTGCTCTACTCTGCTCAGAAATCTATTCAGGCCTAAATGGATTTCAACTGAGAACAAAGACTTTTTGTAGGAAAGCGATTATTTTCTACAACTATGGAAGAGGGTCGTAGGCTGCGTTCACATTAGAAGCCACATTGTTCAATTACGACTTTTGGTCAGATTGGATTTGCATGTAATGTTGTTTTTTTGCACATCGATATGTCTTTGCTTAAGTTTTGCCTCCTTGAACTTAGACTTAACTCTCTTTACTTTTCACCAGCACTGCAGCCATGTTCGGTTATGACCACGTTTGTCATTTCCTATAAAATGATCTCAAACACTCATCTATTTCTGTAGGTTCCCTCCAGTTTGGCTTGAGCGGACTCATCGCCCCAAATATATACTAAATCACCGATTTTACTTTCCATCCCCTGACTGCTTTCTTTGCTGTCCTCAATTGCTGAAATGAAATCCCAGCATTCCTGGTGCTGACTGATATATAAGAATAATTAATTTTCGCACAGCACAGTGAAATAATTTTTTACATTTACATTTAGGCATTTGGCCAACGCCCTTATGCAGAGTGACTTACATTTATATCTCCCTATACATCTGAGCAGTTGAGGGCTAAGGGCCTTGCTCAAGGGCCTTGCTTGGTGGTCTTGGGATTTGAACCTGGGACCTCAGTCCAACGCCTTAACCACTGACCTACCCCTGACCCTTTTTCCACATATCCCAGTTAGGAAGCTGGGATCAGCCAGGATACAGCACCCTGGAGTAGATAGGGTGCTCAAGGGCTCAACAGTGGCAACTTGTTGATGCTGCGGCTTAAATTCCCAACTTACAGTACCAGTCAGTAACTCAGTAACCCACAGCTTTAACCGATTGAGCCACCATTGCTGCCCCAGTGAGATTGCCACCAGCCGGGAATTGAACCTGGTTCGCAGGAATCTTGCATGGTACCGCTACACTACTGGAGCAATAATATAAGTCACATGTATAATATAATCAGCAATAATATAAGTCATATGACCCTGTATCGGATATATATCCGACCTAGGACAACATATAAAAGTGACTTAGATCTGATCTGAAAATCATGACGGCAGTAAAACATCAGATCTGTGAAAATCAATATAGTAAAAGAAAAAAAAAGAAAAAATACAGGATTTAAGTAACTTTAGGCTGAAGGCATGTGTTTGCATTTATGAAGGAATGAGTGTGCCGACATTCCTACACAAGACAGAGACATAAAAATATAACAGCAGATAGCAACTTGCAAAAAGAAACTTGCAACTCTACTCCACTCTTGAATTTCTAAAGTTCCTCAGCCTCAAATATTTCACTCGAGCCCTGGCATGATCTCCTGACCTGTGACCAATATATAGGTTGCATGGACTGTATAGATTAGAGACTCTAAAAATAATAAAAGTACATATCAAATTTATTTTGTGAACCTCAAGGGCAGTTTGTATTGATTTATTTCGAGGTTCATAAGCCAGAGCTTAGGCAAAAGGTACTTTAGTAAAGCAATATAACATTATGCCGCAACATTATGATACCCGCCTAATATTGAGTAGGTCAATCTTTTGCCACCCAAACAGTGAAACACTGTGTGTTCCGACACCTTTCTACTGGAACCAGTATTAACCTTTTCAGCAACTTGAGCTATAGTACAGTAGTTCTTCTACTGGATGACCCTGTCGCCAATTCACAGGTTTTCCTTCCTTGGATGACGGTTTAGGTTAACTGGTGTTCCCAGATTGCCCATAGTGTGTGAATGTGTGTGTGTGTCTGTGTGTGTGTACCCTGCGTTAGATACACCTACATTGGGTGTACCCCGCCTCGCGCTATAAGTCTCCTTGGATAGGCTCCAGGCCCCCCCGCTACCCTGTACACAGGATAAAGCGATGAGTGAATGATATTTCTCCAAAATTGTGCGGAAATGGTTTTAATTTGTTTTTTAACCTCACTTAGGCATCCCAGAAAGGTCACATCTGTAAGGATCCAATTTAATAAATGTCATTGTAAAAATAGTCAGTTTGCCTTAAAGGTCCAAAACGTGGCCAGTTAAGTATGATTTCTTTCACACATTTAATAATTATCTCACTTTCCTCAAATGATTAGATAGCCAAATACTCATGAATCCAATATATAGAACAAATGATGTGCTCTTGTTTGATTTGACAGCCGTCATCACGATGATCTTCCAGACAGATGTTATGATAGCTCACTCTTACCAACGCTTTCTCTTTGTGAAACAGATGTCGAAATGACAAAAATGCCTCACATGAAAAGCCATAAAAGTTTTTTCGTATGTGCGCTGCCTCTGCAGAGTGTCCTGATGGATCATTTCTGTTGGCCGGGAGCAGGGGCTTGTGGGAATGTACTAACTACCCTGTTATTGATGGTGTTTCTATCCTCTGGTACAGCCAGCTGGAAAATGATCTATAACTCAGTATGGCGAGTCTGCTGGTGTATATATTGAGTTCACCCTCCTGTGTGCTTGATAAGAACAATAGGGGAGATCTAGAGGCCCTCGCCATATCATTCTTGAGTTCCGCCATTTCCGAGGCTGTGGCGTTGCCAAAACAATTACCTCGGTGAGTCAGGATAAACAGTCGTGCTTGTTTAGTTTTCAACCACTTGCGTACCTAACAAGCCGGGCATATGCTTCGGGGGCTCGAGCCAATTCAGGAGCTAAATGAAATTATCCTGTGTAAATCAATGGATTTAAGCAGTCTGGATTTTTAATAAAAAATAGAACACAGGTACATTTTGCGAGTAAGAAAAATAGCGACAATGAAGCATTCCAGGCGTTATTTTTTAAACCGCCGAAGTCACTTATAACAAACTGCAAGCATTCTGATCACCACCACGGACATATGTAAGAACATATGCTACAGTATAAAGTATAACTGCCTACAAAGTTAACTTGAAAATGCATGAAGGCATTCGGGAAATGAAGACTTTTTACCATAAACTGATGCATGTTTTCTCTTCCAGGTGTGAACCAGGCGACACCTGCTAATTAGTAAGTACCGTGACCACTAATTAATAATAATTAGCACCAATATTATTGTTTTTTTCTTCATGATCAAAGGACCCCAGTCCCACCCACTTGGCTTCTATAGTTTTGCAAGACATATGTTCGTGGATTCACAAAGTTAATCTAGATAAACCAGTGAAAGGAACTGCTACCAGGAGCAAATGTGCCGATTCCATGTCGCGCAACATTTCCTCCTTCAGTAAATTGTCTTTTCTGCCAGGTGATTTTTACTGGCGTTTGGAGCGATCACGGCTTCAGTGGAAAAAACAAACAAACAGCACAGCAGTTCCTGTCCTGCTGTAGCTAAACCGTAGGTGGCAATACTTCAGTACAAATTGTAATCCTCAAAGCACACAGATGATGAAAGGACCTGGAACATTCATCCCCGGGGGAAATGTATATGCTCCTTGAAACCCGGAGCAGGACATGCCAACTTTACCTTAAACGCACCAGCCATTCGTTCTCTATCGACAGAACTTCTGCTGTCAGAGAGTCTGGAGCCCATTTACAGAGAACAGGGAGATCACATTTATCTCCACCAGCCACGGGCCACTCAGCATGGATCGATTGCCAGCACGGAGATCGTTCTAAACCCTTCATTCTCCTCCCAGGGTGTCCGTCTTTAAGATAATACGCCATTTAAAAACTTGGCCACACTACACACTGTCCAGATTATGAGAAAAGCCTTGGCAGACCTTCAAGCTAGTGACCAAAAAAAAGTTAATGAGAAATATCATAAAGTAAAAAAGAGTTTGCAGATTAATAAAAAAGTGTCCTCAAAACATAAAGGTATCTCTAAACTATTTGGGAAGCACAACTATTGTATAGGGGAAAAAAAGTTGCAAAGCTTAGATTCAGATTCCTTATTTGTTTTTGTACAAGTACAAAGAAATTGAGGCACAAGGTAAAAATGGTACTGATAAAATAGTAATAAATAGGGAAAAAATAATATTAAAAGATTTACACATACTCACCCATACATAGTGCCACATATACTTGTAAACATAAATAATAATTATTGCACTCATTTGAAATATAAGCAATGATAGTTAATGCACATATTTCCGACTGGCGTTCAGTATAACAATAGCTTTTGATTAGAAGATATTTAACAGTCTGGTTGTTTAAATTTAAACTGACCTGTACCGCCTACATGAGGGCAGGAGTTCAGACACATGGTGTGAGTGATGGGTGGGATGTGTCCTAGGATGAGAATTTTTTTTACCTTCTGTAGGCCACGGCAAGTGAGAATGTCCTCCAAAGCTTGTAGTTGTATTTTTATTAATTTTTTTTTATAAAATTCTCATATAATTCTCTTTAGGGCTTTACTATCAGCTACAGAATTGCTATTATACCACACAAGAATGCCATGGGTCAGGATGCTCGCCACGGAGCAGTGATAAAAGGACAGCAGCAGGTGTTGTGACGGGTTGATCTTCCCGTGCTGTGTTTTCCTGATCAGGCACTTCATGGTGCGTGTCCATGTGAGGCCCTCAGAGATTTGTGTTCCCAGTACCTTGAAGGTTGACACCCTCTCCACTGCTTCCCCTTTTATCTCCAGAGGCTTATGATCATTCTGTTTCTTTCTAAAGTCAATGATTATTTCCTTGGTTTTCAAGGTTTTCAAGGTCAAATTGTTTGATGCACACCAGTCTGTTAGGCTGTGAACCTCCTCTCTGTAAGCCGTCTCGTCACCATTACATTTACATTTACATTTAGGCATTTGGCAGACGCTCTTATCCAGAGCGACTTACAAAAAGTGCTTTAAAGTTTA
>JAOVVB010000030.1:16239967-16254995 GCA_028570985.1 Heterobranchus longifilis | reverse complement strand
TGATATCTCAGGTAAAGGAAAAGCGAGACCCTGAATGCCATTCCAGCTGATTAAACCTGACAGCTGTCAGAAGATGCTCGAGACAAGTTTATTACCAAAGAAGGGTCGGTTTCGTCCGGAAGCGCCGGTGGGTGATGGAATGCTAACATTCTTTTATCTATGTTTATCACTACAAACTGTGAAACTGTGAAGTAATATGTCGGAATGCAACGATATACTGTATTATATGCAGTGATGCATGATAGGCTTCATTAAGACAACATCCTTAAGACGATGCCTGATACTGTACTCCAACTGATTCTGTCCAACAAAAGACGTTCATACTAGTAAAGGCCAACCGATACCGATACCAGGCAAAGGATGTTAGATGTTGCACTCGTCAAATACTTTATCCTTTTCACCCTTTCATTATTACCTTACATCTACATTTAGAGCCTGTACCGTCCTGCTGCTTTCTTAAAGTATAATAATTGCCAACTGGCCAGAAAAGGTCCCATGAGGAAGCGCTATGTGCAGCAGACACAGTGTTTAACAACACCACAGAGGAGAAACTGCAAAAAAAAAGAAAAAAAAGGTTCATATCAAATTGTATAAAAACGAAAGTCCCCTAGCGCATTCTTCAGTCTGTATTCCTAAATGTCCCCTGTGAGTAAAATCCATCTCAAAGCAGTGGCAGCCTTTGTAAAAAGCTTTGGAGGTTTATTTTATCAGCCCGCGCATAGAACCCGCTGTTTCTGAGTGACTGGATTGAGTAACAGGTTTTTAGTGTGTAAATCCAACCTCACCAACAATGGACACAAATCTTTCCAGCTACAGTAACACACAGATGATATTCAGTCCGATAAAGCAAAATGCCTCAATGGGCCGTCTTTGATCAATCTGTCCAATCACGGTATCTTTCCTCTACCAACAGGAAGTGACATAACCATGGACACGATTCATCAGATAGATCAGACTATGCCAGGTTGCATAAATTGTGTTACTATAGTTAATAGAAAAAAAAGAAAAAAAAAAAGAAGAGCAATCTTACCAAACTCCCGAGGCACAGAGATGGAGTACACACAGCTGTGGCCCGCGGTGTAGTTCCTGGGGAAGTTTGGGGACAGAACGGTTCCTTCAGTCCCGGTGGAGCGACTGCCACAAGGTGCTGGACACACGGTTGAGGTTAACACATAAACAAAACATCTCATATGTTCAGTACAAGAAAATCAGACCAAGACATTATGCTTTCTAACAGTATTGTTCTAGTACAACAGTCCACCAGTTGATGGCACCCTGGTCTAGAACATTTAAATACCTTGACAGCTAGGCAAGGCTCTATTCCAACCAGGCCTGCCATCATCCCCCATGATGCATGTGAGGGTGGAATATCCCTGGAGCACGTAGCCTGCTTCACAGTAGAACGTCACCGTAGAGCCCAGTTTGTAGTCACTGCCCAACCTTGTGCTGTTCATCACGTTGCCGGGGTCGAAGCATGACTCCCTGAGCTTGGCTTCATGAGAAATGGAGAAAGTGGAAAAGAAACAGGCTGGGATGAAACTCATAAAAAAGTAAGATAGAAATTTGCATTATACTGTACATTCATATATCTACATTTGTGCTGTACTGTATATATCATTCTGCTCTTTTCATGATTCATTCTGGATACTTTTCATAATGACACTGCCTTTATATTTAGTTATTTTTGTTCTATCTGACTATAGTCATTCTTACTATCATGATGCTTTAGCACCCCAATTTCCACAAAAGGAATTAATAAAAGTTTTTTTGTATTTCATATTATGCACAGGATATTAAGACAGAGTGTGGTAAGATTGTTTAAATCAACTAAGCATGGGTTATGCATGTCTTTTTCATTAAATACCTTAAATTAGGGGTTCTAACTTTTCGTACCCAGGAACAAAATCTGTAGAACAAGTTCCAGGGAACCATGAAAATTATGTTTTTCTCTGAAATAAAATAATGGCTTTTTTTTTTTTTTTTTGCAGTTTTTAGAGAAACAAGTTTTTTTTTTTTTTCCATATTTATTTCCCATTAATAATCTTTATTTTTAAGGTTACGGAGCGGTCGTTTAAGCATTTTACTGCATAACATACTGAGTATGACTGTGTATGTGATAAATAAAATTTGAATTTGAATTTGATTTGAATTTGGATTCCACAATTATGGTTTCCAAATGCACCAGAGCAGTGCCAGTAATAGCAGAAAAAACAGATGTATTGACTGGAAAGTGAAACAAAAAAGTTACATTACAATATAACTTATCTGACAATAACAATATCTGACACAGAATTTTTAAATATATAACATGGTGTTCATACAGCATCCAGCTGGCAAACTGTCCCATTTAACAGAACATATCCGGACGTTTTGTGACACTTACTTGTGCTCCGTATGTTCTAGATGTGATAACTACAGTGAGAGTAATGAGAGTCTCAATGTCCTTTGTCTTGGCATAAACATTCTCTAAAAACCCATTAAACACATTTAGTTCACTCACAGCAGTCGCTGTTTGCAGGAGGTAGCGATGGAATTGGTTTTTCAGGATGTGATCTGAATTGTGGCCGCTATGTGTCACGACATGTCTATAATATGGAAGTTTAAAGCTTCTAAAAGAAGGTTATGGAGCGTTTTTTTAAATTAAACATTTGGTCATAGATAACCTTGCGTGTCAGACAATGTGCTGTGCTGTTAAACTGTTCACACGAATTATTGCGCTCCTATATAGTTATTAGAACACAATAATTTGCTTTGCAGACTGGCATTACCTTCAATACTGTTTCACTTATCATTCAAAAAAAAAATAAATAAATAAATAAAATCCAAAATGTCTTATCTGTGATGACCCCAATCCTGTCCATCCAATCCCGACTAATCAAAGCCTTTCTTCTTGGTGAATTAACTTCCAGCACTAGTAAATGTCAGAACCTTTCAGCAGCATACCTTTGTACTCGAGGTGAAAGCCAGCGTAGCTGACAGAACCGTCACTTCGAAAGGCCAGATGCATGGCATTGGAGCTGCTCTCGATCCGCTCGGGAAGCTTGCTATCCTGGAAGCTGCCGATTAGAGGGCTGTTGCTGTCCATCCCATCATATATGTACAAGAAGTCATAGTTGGGCTCAATGCTGAAGCTGGAGAAGAGATAAGAAGCAACGGAGGGAGATCAAAGAGAAGGTTTTAATAGCCACTCAGAGTGATCAAAAGACCACATCAGGTATCCAAGTGCACAGACTCGGCGTGCGACCTGAGACGCCATTTCAGTGCAGAACTACAAGAGTGTTAAAAGATTACTTTTTTTTAAGTCTTTTTTCGGATGACACTGTAATTCATCCAAAGAAAGCACATTGATTTTCCTTTTATCATAAGAGACACATATGGACTGAATTTGAAGATTTTATTTATTTTTTTTGCTAGGGTTGATCATATAGCTCCTTTAGAAGTCTTAACTGAATTTGAGCTACACAAGACCTGGACCCCTGTTCATGTTCTAACAGCCTCTCTAGGTGCTTCCTCCGACTTGGAATCTATTAATACCCAGGGGGTACCTGCAAGCAAGCAGTGCATTTCCAGACACTGAGCTACAGAGGGAAAGAAAAAAAAAAAATCCACAACCACAATAGATAATCTCTAAAGCTTTGCCATAGTGGGTCTCACAGACAGACAGAGATAAACATTCAAACATTTTTATCTTGCGAAAGGTATGACGTCGAGGTGTCCTTTGCCAGCCGGATCATTTGCATGAGATGGATTGTGACTGCATTAGATTTTCTCTTGTTTTTTTTTTTTCCTCCAGTACGCTGGGAGAAAATGCAAAGTCTCCTTAAAATCTATTGCTCACGGCTCCCTATGTGAGATAACAGAAACCCAAACATGGGAATTTAGGCTAATGTCTTTTCAGTACATTAAAAAAGAAAATCATTAATTTTTAATAACCAGATGTGATGAAGTCCTTTTTTCTTTTTTTATTAGAGCTGTCAATCGGCAAACAATTAGTGTTGTGGTAATTGGATTGGGGCAGTAACACAGATAATAAGTGTAAAGAAACATGGCAGGTTTGGGGTGTTGCTAATGTCTGAGGTTATTTTCATTTCGGTGCTGTTCATTTCCCTTTTCTCAGTGGCGACATATTTTAAGGAGAATTATGTCACTAATGAACTGTGTAATGAAAATGCCTGAGAAGGAATTGATTCAGATCCATTCATTAGAAATATATTTGAAATGCTGCTTTACTGGCCAAACTCCAGCGTGATTATACGCTGCTTGAGGACAAAACTGTAATACGAAACAAGACTAGTGCACATTCCAGGCCGAACCCAGACGACTGTGCTACCTGGAGGGACATGACGCGCTTTATGGTCTAGTTTTGTAACTTGAACATGACTCGAATAATTAGTTAAAGCTGAATAGAGACAAAAAACATATTTAATGCAACAAACCAGACGGAAACATCATCTGGATAATAACAGCATAGTGCTCCATATACACTCATTAAAGAATTCGACGTTCCTTATTGAGAAAGTTTTAATCTGGAGATAATAATCCAGCACGGGGGCTTTGTGGTTTAGCACTGTTGCCTTGCACCACCAGGGTCCAGGTTCAATTCCACCCTTGGGGAATGTGTGTGCATGGAGTTTGCATGTTCTCTCCGTGTTTGGTGGGTTTCCTCTGGATACTCCAGTTTCCGCCCACAGTTGAAAAACATGCAGATTAGACTTAGCCTGAATTGTCCGTAGTGTGTGCATGTGAGTGGGAAATGGGTCACGATCCCTAGTTGGACTACAGATGTACAGAGGGATGGATGGAAGACATCATGAAAGTCTTACATATTGCTAGTATTACATCTATTTTACACAGACCCCTGTCAGGTTTTCTATCTACTGCAGGTTTTTTTTTTTTAGGCTTTAATTTGTGCATTGACACATCACACAGGTCGTGTACTGTAGCAGTGGCGTTTCAGGACTCTAGCTTGAACTTGATCTTCAGCAATGTTTAAAATACAATCCGAAAATCTCATTACGTAAGGGTGTAGACACTATTGGCAATGTTATTTAGCTGAGAAGCACATACATGATGGAGTGCATAAATCAAGGAAGGGCAATATGATGGGGGTCATTACTCACAAAATGAGCAAAGAAGTCCAGCTGGGTTCATTATCTGCCTTGGAAATGAAACGCATTTTAATTCAGACACACGACTCACACAGCACTTGCCATTACATAATTACTCCACACATCTCGGGCTGATGAGGAAAAAGGTAACATATTACTCATTGTATCAAACACTGAATGGAATGTCTCGAAATTTAAACTAGCCCGTTCCTCGTCGCGCTCATTATTTGAAAAATTCAGATATACTGTATGCGGTGTATGGGTTCACTGGTCCTATAGGTGGCGCTGTAGTGCGGTGTTGTATATCTTTCGATATGGAAGTTAAAATGGATAAAAAGATAAAAAAGGTCTAAAAATATGTGACATAGGTGAATGATCCCTAAACCACTAGTGCTGACAAACTGCACTATTAATATGATAATGAGAATGAAGTGTTCCAAGTTCACATTCAATTTTCATTGTTCACACGTGAGAGGAACCGATTACGCACTAGAAATACAATAAGTGCCCAGCAAGTTTCCATGAATTATCCACTCTCGCCTCATGCTGTTACCTGTGTTTAGATTTCATTTAATAAAGTTTAGTCATAAAAATGGACAGCCTTTTTTATTAAAACATTATTACAATACTGAAATAATTTAAAAGAAAAAGAGAGATTTAGCAGACTATATACAGTCTAAAACAGCTGGATCCAGCAGTGAGAACAGTCATAAGCCATAAGCAACACAAGGGAGCGAAAACACATTGGGAACACAGGGTAGGGAATAGAAACACAAGAAGATGGACAAGTGTGAGAAGGTGAAGACGATCTGGTGATCATGAGTTCCTAAGATGGCACTGGCCTTCATGGCTGGAAGTCCATGAAAGGATAATTGGCTGTGCTGTGTAGATGGCTGGGATGGCATTACTCTCTCTTCTTTTAATGATAATACGATTGACACTGGCCAATCATGGGTGTCTTTTAGTAATGTAACGGATAGACAGGGCTAAAACCCGGCCCATGGGGCAATAGAGAAGAAAACAAATATTATCAGTACCATACATCATAATGCAGATTATTTAAAAGTGGAATTTAAGTCAAACCAGGATTTGTGATCAAATTTATTATAAATGAAGACATAAAAAAGATTGATGTTTACAGAAGACATCAAGCACAGTACGGCGAAGAGACTCTTTAGCCGCAGTGAAACGTTCAAATGGAGCGAATGTTTTAAAGAAGGTCATAGAATCCTTACAATCCTGGCCGAGGTGGCTATAATACTTGATCCTTGAAAACTGACAGATAAAATGTCATCGACTTGTGGACTCTGTGGGAACTGTACGCACAATCATTCACCAACACCACTTGCACATTAAAGGAACTCAGCTGAGACTTATTGCCACTTCCCCTGTATAGTCCTGGCCTCGCTCAAAGCTGTGTATGTTTGAGACATAAAAAGAGTTCCTGGGAGGCCAGAGTTTCAGCTGTGAAGCAGGCAGTCCAATTACGGTTTCAGCTTACTGAGAAAACTTTTTAAATTGATGGTGTCCAAGCACTAGTGAAACACTGGGATACGTGCATTAGTGTAGCAGGGGATTATATAGAGAAATTAAAGTTCTATAAATAATTTAAAAAAGGGACGCAAGGTTACGTCTGATAAAAAAATTACCCAATCTGTAACTCAAATCCACAATACTACCTGAACCATGGGTTTTGTGATCTGTTGTCATGTGATCTGAGATCATGTATGTGGATGTAATCACGATTAATCACAATCTTAAAATACTCAGATATACTTAATTATAAATGTGCAATGTTGGAATAAAGAAATGCCTGACAACCTGGTTAGAGGAAACAGATTATGGCATTACTTTCCCTTCTTTTAGTGATAATACGATTGACACTGGCCGATCATGGGTGTCTTTTAGTAGTGTAACGGATTGTAGATGATGCATGAACTACAGGGATCCCTCCCAAAACATCGGCATGCACACGAACTGCATATTAATTGCAATTCTTGATTAAGTGCCAAACGTACAGCTTTACTGCTGCTTATATTTAAGCCTGAGCAAAAAAATTTTCACTTGTTCAAAGTTTCTTTTGCGTGGCCAAATTGAATTTTCGCTGTCTCAAACTAACTGTCTGTGCTCTGTCATGGTTGCCAGATCACACTGACAAAATCCTGCTTAGACAGGGCTAAAACCCGGCCCACGCTAATAGAGAAGAAGCCCAGTTAGCTGTTTGGTAATATTTCAAACACTAACATATCATATCATATGTTGTGATCCCTGCTTGCTCTTATACTGGCGACCATGTCCATTATCTCCTTTTCAAATTGGCTAGAGCGATTGGCTAGTACAGTACATGCGTTGGCAAAATGAGTTCCTCGTGTTTTAAACACACCCAGAGTGAATGAGTGCAGTTACTATTTGTCATTAGATTACACCGAGTTACAGTAGTTATGGTTCCTGACTTTTCATTGTCTTTCATTTAATGTATTCGAGCACACAACTTTGCTTTTATCCAAACTTCCACCTAGAAGCTTTTTATAACGGAACTTGCCGCTCAGCACACATGGTGATGTTTCCTCAGTCATCTTATTATCTGCATTAAACATGCCGCACTGCGATTATGGGAAGCCATTAGGGTCAAGCTTGGTTATACAATTAATTTGCATTAAACAATAGTAACGTGTTAAAATTTCTATATTCATCACATTAATGCAAATTAATCAAAAGTTTGACCCTAATGGCTTCATTATGGATTCAGATTATGTTAAGGCATTAAGATCAACCTTGGTCATATGATTAATTGGCATAAAAAAGTTAGTAATGCGTAAAAAATTTCTAGATTAATCACGTGATAATATATATATAAAAATAAGCTGATATCGTTAATAGGCAAGTGCAAAGCGGACACTGGTACACTGGATCTTTACCTAATGAATGCCAGCGAGAGGACGTAGTCAGAGTTGACGACGATGAGCCAGTCGCAGTCTTTGCTGTGAGGGTATGGGTGAGGATAGTTGGGAGACAGGATAAAGCCGGACGAGTCGGTCAAATTTCCACCACACGGAGCTGTTAAAACACACAGGAACATCACATGGTATATATTCATTGTTCAAAACTTTTATTTGTTCGTTTATACACACAGCTGGACCGGCTGTACAGCCCAGGTGCCCTACTTAAGACAAGTGGAGTGGAAGTGATGTGGAATGTGAAAATGAAATATCTCTTGCAACACTGAAGCCATACATATTTTCACAATCTATGGAGAGAGAGAGATAGAGAGAGAGAGAGAGAGATGGGTGTGTGGGCAGACAAAGATAGAAAGAGGGTGATATATTGAGAGGGATAATTAGCTGAAAGCACATGAAAAGAAGAGGCAAAATGCGGCTCCTCCAGATTTTTCTGCTTGCCACTGAAGTATTTTGAAACGTAGGAAGCTATCCAAATCTCATAATATGATATTCATTAATTTCAGCACATTCTTTCATCGCCAGGATGATGACAGATGCCTGAATAACACTTCTGCTCAAGTGCCGCTTGACTTTCAGAACTCTTGAGAACCTTTCGCTAAAAAAATGGTAATTCACACACCCTGGAGGACACCATGGCTATCCAAGCTTTAGAAGCGAATTTTCAGCTGAACGTATTGAAAGTTCTCCAAACAATTTTATGTCAATGATCACTTTGTAAGTTATTTTCTGAAGGCAAAAAAAAAAAAAAATTAATTTAAAGAAAATTAAAAATCTGATGGAAGCACCTACCGATACAGACGGGTGGGCTGGGTTGCCAGTAGTACCGATTCTCCACCTGTATGCATGTGATCTTCATCTCACCCTGTAGCTCGTATCCTGGGTCACACTGAAAAGTCACGGTGTCCCCAGGCTCCCTTCCGTCTCCATTGCGAGTGCCGTTCATAGGCACTCCCGGATCCCTGCAGGCTGTGGCCACTGAGCCTGCCAATCACAAGCCCAGGCAATTAGCATGGAGTCAGCTGACTGGGCTAAACTGGGCCAATACCAGCTGTCAATCCAGGCAAACCAACAGACACCAGAAGAAACTAAAACTGTCAGTTAAGGCATGGAAACACTAATCACATCTGCCACTTTAAGACGATGAAGCCTGTTAATAATACGTCAGTACGGAGGAATTAAAAACCTGGCCAATACCTGCTTTATTAAACCTGTCAATCACACGCAAGCTATAGAAAGTGGTAGGACTTACTGGAAAATTCAATAACAAAGCCGGACTTGCTGATATAGAAGTCAGTCTCAAACTGTATGGTCACTATGTTTAGGGTGCTGTGGATGCCCTCTGGCAGGAGAGAGCCACTCAGCTCCCTCAGAGACATCTCATTCTCCGGAGGGCCGTCCCACACCTTCAGGATGTCATGAGAAGCCTCCGTGTCGAAAGCTAGAAACTGCAGACTGTCAGACAGCGAGAGAGAGAGAGAAAAAAAGTTTCAATTAACAGTTGATTAGAAACTCCCCCAAAAATGATTATAATTATAATTATAATTATACACCCTGACATTTACAAGTTTGAAATTGGGGGGAAAAAAATGATAAAAGATTTTACAGATTTTGTAAAAAGAGAGAGTGCTCTCGCTTTGATCTTTGTAATGTTTATTTTGTAGTTACTGATACACACATTTAGAATGGAATAATATGCTACAGTACAGTTTATGGCATGCTGTTATTGTAAAAAAAAATATATTCATGTTAAGAAATTGGATTAAGTGCTATAAAAAGACGAATAAATAAATACTGTTGTAAAGTCATTTTTTTGTTTTGTTGCAATATTCGGTTGAGGTCATTCATTCATTCATTCAACAATATCCCATTATTCCAACAACCCACTGTACTGTATGTCCACCGTGCATAATGTTGCCATAGGAACGTTTCCACCATGTTGTGACAAGCAAAAGAACTCTGGGTGTACAATTTCTTTTCTTATTTAATAACACGTTTTCTAATTATGTTTATTATTAGACTAAATTATGTAGAGGGCCCTACATATAACTCGCAGTGAATGAGCTGTTACCATAGAAACAAGAATGTATGAGTGCATTAATACTGAATAAGTGAGATACCGCTGGCAGTGCTGTTAGAGCTTCAGTTAAAGAAGGTTAATCGACACCCAACCAATTGGATTTCGTTTCGAAAACCGGTTGATACTACTATTTTTTTTTTTTCGAACAGCAGTGCTTGTGATTTTTCACGTTCTTGTGTAATCTATGAATATAGGAAACCAATAATGCTCAATTATAATACAATGTGATTTTATTGATGAGCCAGAACAAAAAGACATTGCTAACCCTGTGTACACGTCCATCTTTGGCAGATGCTAATGATTATGAATGAGTATGCAAATGAACCAGTCACGTGACAAGGTGTCAAAACAAACAAGATGCGGGGAAGCCAAATAAGTGAAGATTTTGTGTGTGTTGGCTGTGTGTCCGCGTCATGATAGTTGTTTTGAAGAAAATTATAATGAGGTCTCGTGTCATGTGATCTCAGTGCCATGGAAGGGAGGTTGGGCCTAATTAGCATACTAAAAGTACAGGCTGCACAAAACAATTTTCAAATATTACTGAAAATTAAAAATGATAAACTAATTTAAAATATAATTTTTTATAGATAGATGTTCAAGGCCAAGGCAATAACATTTTTATGAATATTTTTCCTATTTATTGGATTTTTATGGATTTTCAAAAATTATGTACGAAATTCTGTACGCTAAACTGGCCTAAAAAGGTGTCCTTGCATTATTTCCTAACCAACAATGCGGCTCCAGAGGGCAACAATCGCGCGACAGTACCGCAGTGCCTATGCCGCAGCGCTTAATAAAAATTCTGCAAATCCGTCTGCATGAGAATGTGAGGACAGATGAAAAAGTAATGAATAAATATCTGATTTCAGAAAGGCTTTCGCTGCCATGAGAGGACAAATTATCTTGCTTTCAAGGTTGCTGTGCTTTTAACCTCGTGCAGCTGTCATAGGTAAATCCATAAACGGCATTTTAGACATAATGACTTGAGCCAGTTGAGATTTGCGAGGCAGCCATCAGCTCCCTTGACGTCTGCTTGTCTCCATATTGATGAGGTATCGATGTTCATTGTTGCCGTGTAAGTAGCATATAAATAGTTAAAGATCGGCCGAACGCCGCATATACACGCGGGTTGCTATCTACTGAGGTTAGAAAGGTATTGATTTGATTTGAATCTGTCGAGCGGTGGAGCTTTTCTGATCATGTGGGAGGAAATGCTGAGTGGCACCTGACGATGTTGCCCGAATCGACCTCGATGACCCAGGTGCAGCGCAGGTTGTTGTCGTACGGGAACGGGTAACCGGGGGACAGGATGCGGCCCGAGGTCTCGCCTTTAAAGCGTCCTCCGCATTCGGCTGGAGAAAGAAGAAGAAACACAGATGAGAAGTGGACAAGACAAGTTGCAGAATCCATCGAATCATCTATCAAACATCTTGAATGGACCTGTAGACTGCAATCAACTCTGCAAGCCACTGAGTGCCTCTCTGAGTCCCCTCCCCTGTTTTTTTTTTTTTTTTCCCCTCATCCCGCCACTGCCCAGCTCACATAACACGGTGTGTCCTGTTCTGGAAATCACACCCCTACACACTCTTTGATATACAGTATGTTTACACTTTTACTCTCATAAGCGGTGCAGCACTTGGCTTGTTGGTTTGCCCCTCCGCCACCTGTTATTCTTCCTTCTCTCGCACTTTGTCTCACGCTCACCGCGCATGTTTTTAGTCGGGAGTCTCGGTAGAGGTGGGCATCGTTTGCTAATGGAGCCCACATCAGCGTTTTCTTTCAGCAGGCCTGATTTGCATAAGCCATCTACATGACAAACAATGGACGCACAGTTCAATGAAGCCTGAATAACAGGGTTCAGTACGGGACTTGATTAATCTGAACATTAGAGTGTTTTTTAGACAAGTGCGCTGGAGGAGCCTCCTCCAAACCAACACTCGCGGCTTATCGTGGCAGCTGCTCAATCACACATCTGCAGCACTCCATCTGCACCGACTAGCCACTGAGTGGCATCGGGAATCCAGGCAATAATCTGGTGGAGCTCAGTTTGAAGCCCTGACAAGACCATGTTTACCCAACTCGGTTATCACAGCATGGCAGATTTGAGCTTAGAACATCAACGCTCACTAGACCAGAGATCTTTTACAATTTCAGTTCTTAAAGTCTTAATTGCTCGATGCGCCGTGTTTATTTCTCTTCATATAAATTCCGTTCAGAAGGAGAAAATGATTTAGATCTCTACTCATTTCATCAGCCGCACCTCAGACCACTGGGTGGGCTCGCAAAAAACGGGAAAAAAAAAAAGACTAAATATTTTATCTGCAATAAAAAAGAAAAGTAATGGATGGAATAATGATAAGCCGTCATGCCGAAAATAAAACAGGCCTCACATTATTGAGCATCCATTATTAATGCGGGTAGATCTGTCTGAAAAATATTAGTCTGAAAACTTCAAGGTAGGAACACTGTCCATCATTTATACGCAAGAAAGAACAAACATTACCCCTGGGTGTGTCTGATTTGAACAAAGTTAAGACAGACTCAACCAGACATGAGCCTATGTGCTCTCGTGACCTGGAGGTAAAGATTTCGACGAGAGCTTTGTGATTATTTTTTTTCTCAAAAAAACAAAAAAAAAAACCCCTACACTGATCTGTGGACATCTGAACGTTTTGTTCTTTGGAGGCCAGCGCTATCTAATTACCATCCATCAAGATGTGCATGAATAACAGCGCACAACCTTTTCTCAACCCTTATGTGCTCGTATGGATCACTTGGGGCTCTAAGATTAGCTTCGGCGTTGAATTCGCCGAGTGAAATCATCAACATACGGAAGGGTTCAAAATGTCAAGGTTCTGGATTTCCATGAACGTTGGCCATTTTTTATATTCACACAGTCGTTAATAATTACGACTTTAATATGACTTACCTATGAAAAGTGGCCGTTTTTTAAACAACTCCTAATCACAAGTAAAAAGTAAATTATAACTGCTTTAAATGGTGCAAATTGGCTCCATCTTACCTATACATGATGGCAGAGGGTTGTCCCAGGCACGTCTCTCCCCTGTCATGCACTTGAGTATGCTGCTGCCATGCAGCGTGTAGCCCGGGTCACACTTGTAGGTGATGGTGCTGCCAGAGAAGTGGCCCTGGTCATTCACCTTGTACCCAAACTGGGGCACGCCGGGATCCTCACAATGTGACAGCTCGAAGCCTGAAACACATACAGATCACTGTGCTGGAGAACACTTACTGACAAAGACCATAAAATGAGCTGTTATCTGTAAAATCCAGCACTAATTGTAATTTATTTATCGACACACACACACACGCTAGAGTGTCACAGTATGAGAAGATACATTGGCCTGCTCTGTGCCACACTAGGACAACAGTAGTAACAGTGAAAGGAACAGAATGTGGTAGAACTAAGGGTCAGGAGTAGCTCAGTGGTTAAATTGTTGGACTGTTGATTGGAAGGTCCTTCAAACCCCATGTTGCCACTTTTGGGACCTTAAACCTCAATTGCAAGTTCATATACAGTAGTATGCTACTGTACATCTGAAATACAATACAGTGCAAAAAACTTGAGCCAACATTTCTTCATATTAAATTCAATTCAATTATGTAGATGAAATGAAAGAAATGGGAACAAATGTTTTACTATTATAGGCTGCAAAGTGCAGAAAGATACATAAACAATCAGTTGTTGAACTGAAACTTCAGCAGCAACCTCATTTCCCCTCTCATCTGTTCCATATATACTGTATATACTGTGTATGTGTACTGGATACTGTATACGTGGAGACTATTGTATTTATTCCCATTTTCACAGCTGTGGTCAACATTCACACAAACGTTCACACACTACGGGGAATGTGGGAACACCAATTAGATTAATATAATCTCTTCAGTCTTTGGACTGTGCGAGGTAGTCGTAGTACTCGAAGGAAACCCACCAAGAACATGCAAACTCCATGCACACAGACCCCGAGGCGGAAATCGAACCCAGACCCTGGAGGTGCAAGGGGACAGTGCTAATCACTACACCACCATGTCGCCAGTTATTGGTGTTACTGAAATGGAACGGCGTAATTCCCATTCTAATAATAATACATTTTACACTTTATATTTGAAGCAAATCTCAAAGTGCTGCAAATTATTTCAACCCAAAAGCTCTGATAAAAAAAAAAAAAGTTTTAAGACCAGATTTAAAATCATTAACAGTCTGTGGTGTCCTCAGATACTCTGGAAGAGCATTCCATAGTCTAAGTGCCGTTGAGCAAAAAGCCAGATCTCCCATAGGATGAAGCTTGGTCTTCGGAGGTTTCAGAAGATGTACTGAGACAGAGCGGACGTTGCGTTTCACAGACGTGCTTATTTATGGTTTTGAAAGTCGAAATACACAATGTTATTTATAATAATAATAATAATAATAATAATAATAATAATAATAATAAAACATGCTCTAGCTTTTTGCATACTCGAACTCTTCTAAACATCTACCTCGGATCGAACACGAGTGTACAGTACAGTATGTTACTGTAATGCGACACAGCCGCTCCCAAAAACAAAAACGAAACCTTTCTCAGGTGTTTACAAAACCCACACTTACCACAACGCGACAGAGGAAGGTGTAAGAGAAAGACTAAAGTATAAATAAGTTCTGCGTTGTACATGTTTAAATCATTTCTTCATCATTCCAGTAAAAAAAAAAAAAAAGGTAATCATCGCGCCAGGTGACCTAGTGAGGGGTCGGTCATGAACCCTTCGTTCTGTTTGAACGAGTCCTTATAGTGACTCAGTTCATCTTCTACTGGGTGCGCATGCGCAAAACATCGCAAAACGTCCTTGGGTCATGTACGGGAAACAGAAATGAATAGTTA
>JAOVVB010000030.1:16204653-16214854 GCA_028570985.1 Heterobranchus longifilis | reverse complement strand
CTGTATATATAGCAATACATTTAGTATTAAAATATTAACAGTCTTTATCGGCGGACTCTGTGTGTGTGTGTATATATATATATATATATATATATATACACACACACACATACACACACACACACACACACACACACACACACACACACAAATACAACATATTTTCAAAGCCCCACATTTAATAGGCTTATAATAAATTATAAGCCATTCATGCTAGAACTACTGATGGATCTTTCTAAAAGTTCTTCAAGGTTTCTTCGGCTGTTTAATGGACTTTCAGAAAGGTGTTACTCAGAATACTGTGTAATGGTTTATCTTTTCTACAGTATAAGAGAGACCATTTGTGGTAAAGTTTTACTTAGTGATTCTTAAAGGTGAAACAGGTCACAAGCACTCGGACACTCAGGCAATCTATTCGTCTATAATGAACTGATATAAAACCTTAAGAGATTTAGGTGATAAATCTTGGGGTTGTTATGGCCAAGCTACCATCTATCATTCTCTCCTCATATTGCTAACCAGACTCAGTCATGCAGGCTTCTCCTTTAAATCATCAAAAGGCTCCAGACATTATTTTTCTCTCCATAGAGGCCACTTACTCTGTGTGCTTGTTTGGTCTCCTGTCATCTTGAGATTGGATTATGGCAACTTGCTCTTGGTAGGTCTTACCCAGCATGTGATCAGATTCTTTCTCCAGAATGAATCTAGCATGATTTGTTTTTATTCTTTGCCAGATAACCCTATAGTTGAACTCCATCCACTGGTTACAAGCTGGAAGCTGAGTCAAAACTCTGGTGATTGCCTACAAAGCTAAAAACAGGCGAGCTCCAACCTACCTGCAGGAACTAACAAAATAAGCTTCGTACAACCCTCTAGCTCAACATGACCCACCATTTCTCAAGGTACATGACATGCATTAAGACTCTTCTCTGTACAGCACCGAGGTGGTGGAGTAGAAGTAAAAAAAAAAACACCTTACTCACAGCTGCACAAACTCATACTGACTCACTTCTAAACTGGATAGTATTTAAAGATCCTGGACTACTTGTACTAGCATAAGGATATATTGCATTTACTTTTATGGCATTTGGCAGATGGCCTTATCCAGAGCGACTTGCAGAAGTGCTTTGAAATCTCTATCAATTCATATATCCAGATCCTGGTTCAGGAGATCATGGAGTGCACCAAGAGTCTACAATATCAGTCTAAGAAAGTCTTGGCAAGGTAATACAGTGTGTGTATATTAGCAAAGCGAACATATGTGATTAAAGACCAACAACAACAACAACAACATATGTGATTCATCTAGAAATTTTAAAGCATTGGAATTTTTTTATGCAAATAAATCTTATGACGAAGTTTGACCCTAATGGCTTCCCATAACCACAGCGTACGTGATACTGGCACGTTTAGCGCGGATAATAAGATAACTAAGGAAACAGCACCAGGTGTACTGAACGCTAAGTTTCATTATATAAAATGTCTAGATGGAAGTTTGGATAAAACTTTAAAAGTTGTGTGCTCGAGCTTCCTTCAAGGGGAACTATTTTTACAAGAAAACTTTAAACATGAGATGTGGGAGCGTTGGCTCAGGATCTAGGTTGTAAACTTTCAGGTCTGAGTATCCTGGTTTAAGCCCCCCTGTTGATGGATTGCCACGCCCCATACTTCTCATCCACTGCATGCAGTGCCGGTCTCATTTGAGTAATATTCATTTAATATTTGTTAAATGTTAATGTTTGAGGTATTATAAAACTGCATAAACTTAGTTTCCTCTTACCAGTTTCTCATGCATTTCTTTATTCCAACATTGCACGTTTATAATCCAAGAAAATCGTAGTATTTTAAAATTGCGATTAATCGTGATTAATCACAAGACTGCGATTAATCACAAGACTACAAAGGTTTTCTTTCCCACAGTTTTGATACATACAATAAAGCACTTGCATAAGACTGCCTGTCAAAGGCTGTGACTGTCAATAAGTACACGTCATGTCACTGAACTATTTTGGCACGTCGAGCAATGTTAAAATCACAAATCAACTTTCTAGTGTCTAAATGCCATTTCATTGCATTATGAAGAAACATTTCCTTTTTGAAGAATACACAGATGTGAAGTGACATGGCTGGCTTGAATGAAGGTGGATTTAGACTTTCTTTTTAAGTCGAAAGAGAAAAAAAGTCAGCAATTATACTAATAAAGTATACTTTATTAGTATAATTGCTGACTTTTTTTCTCTTTCATTATAATGTGAAAGAATAACCAGGACTACTTCTGCTCTCCAAAAATAAAGGGAAAAAAAAAGCCCATCGGGTAACCTGTAAAAATGATTGATCTAATCATCACTTTGTTTATTCTCTGTCTTCAGATATGCATGGATAACTTCCAAGAGATGCTGTCTGCGCTTGATGAATGCTTTATGACTGACTCCTATCCCCACTGAGACTGTGCAGTGCCAAGAGCAAATCACTGCATTAGCTCAAAGCAGATGTCAAGCAAGCAGAAACTTGAAGGTGACCATGAAGACGTTGCCTCTATAGTAGCTTCGAGCCCAGATTATACTGTAGTCATCATGCTAAAATACTGGCTTGCAGAGAAAAAAAAGAAAAAAACGCGACACCTTGGCATGGCACCCGGCCTTCTCTATGAGGATGCATCCGGAGATTCAGTCATCCTCTCATAATAGGATTCAGCAGTCAGCCCCAGTCAGATTGGATTAACCTACAACTTACCATATTTGACCACCACAGGTCTACCGGAGATCCACAGAAAAGCGTCATCAATCCAGACCTCTCTGTTTTTTTGTTTTTTTAACTAACACTGTAATAGAGGTTAATCATACTGTACAGGACCTCCCGCAATATAGCAACCTGTCACATATTCTACAAATGCCTCTGTTTTGTTAATAAATAAATGAATTCATTATTAATCTGTCATAAGTACCTGACTGGCGATTATCATCATACTAATTAAATCTTACGATATACTTCATTAGGTTTATGTTAGTCATCTGTCGGATAAATACCCTTGTATAACTTGTTGATGGAAAATATACATGCAGGATGTTCTCTAGCACTCTAACATCAATTGCGGCCCCTGGCCAACCACGGGTGTCTGTGAGCTCATGCAAGCGCAAAGGGCGGATACACGGTCCTCCGAGTGTGTTACGTCGCTCCCAATGTTGCATAGGCAAGAAGTTTAAAAAAGATGCTGGTTGGTTGGAGTGACGTGGCTCAGAGGAAACATGTGATAGTCTTTGGCCCTCCCTGACTACTAGCTGTAGTCTTGATAAGGGAGAGCCCTAATGACAGGTGGGAACCGATTAAAAACGATAAAACCGATTATTGATTAATTATCAATCATGGGCCGTTTATCCATGTGTAGAGTAAAAGCTAATGTAGAACAAACTGCTAAAAAAGTTGATACTGTCGATGAAAGAAAGGTACCAGGACACTCACTGCATCACAGTGCGCTACATGTATTTATGGGGCTTAACAGGGAAAGGTCAAAGGTCTGGATCCAGCCTGCAAATTTCCCAGATCTCAATCCAATTTAGCATCCATGGGATGTTCTGTACAAATTAGTCTGATCCATCCTCATATCTTACAGCACTTAAAGGATCTGCTGCAAAGCATCCTGATGCCAAACACATCAGCAGACCATTAGAGACCTTGTGGAGTTATGCGCTGAAAGGTCCGAGCTGTTTTGGGTGGCACAAGGGGAACCTACACACTACTGGGCATAATGTTCAAAAATGCCTGATCAATGTATATGTTAAAGGTTAAAGTTGATTACTCCAAAATATAGTATGTCTTTACAAACAGACTTTCCATATGCAACAAAAACGGGATACTGCTCCATGTATGGAGCAGTATGGAGCAGCTCAATGGAAATTTAACCTTCTGGCATTTATCAGCCTGCTTACAACAAAGAGACATATACAGTTTAGTGCCAGCATTCACTGAAAACTACTATTCTGCTTTTTCAGCTAAATCTGGAATATCAGACCAAAAGTGAATAAAATGAAATGCGCTCGGTGGAAAAACCATTTCACTGAAATGGAAAGGACAGGAAAAAAAAGAAAAACACACGCCTTTGTTATTGGTAGTGCTTACTTCCTGTCTGCATCGACATGTATCTACTGTAGGTGAATTTGCGAAGAAACCTCGAAGAAAATCCCAAACCAAAAAAAAACAAACAAAAAACAAAACAAGAAGGTGGCATAATAGTCATAATAGTCATATCGTTAGTCAGTAAAAACAAAAAAAATAAATAAATAGAGCACTTGCTAATTAGTGGTCACTTAGTGGTGAAGCTGATAAAAATTATAGAATATTTTCATAAACATTGAAATGTTTACTGAATCATTTAAATCATTAATAATATAAATAATGTAAGTGATTATTTGAGTATGGTAATATTCTGGTTATATCTTAATTCCGTCTAGAATTCTATAATGCATGATAAGTCCATGTGGTTCAGTCTGCTCATTCTGTTTATATAGACGATATTAAGGAAAGAAAGTGGTTGACAACGTACCCACACACCTTGGCAGAGGTGCGCTCCACATGCGCCGGCCCCCTCCCAGGCAAATGATCTCTGGCACCCCCTCCAAACGGTAGCCCATGTTGCACGAGAAAGTAAGCGTATCCCCGATATCGAAGCTGTAACCATTACGGCGGCCGAACCGTGGCATTCCTGGATCCTCACACGGCTCGAGATTGTACTCTGAGTAACATAGGCATTAGACGATTAACATATATAACATATTAAAACTTTGTTTGTTTTTTTATTATTACTATATGTGTGCCATGACAGTAATCTTTTGCAGGTTCTACACTGCTTCTAATTGAAATGGCTACATTAGCATGTTCCTGCTGTCCATTGGGAGAGTTATAAATGTACATTTGCATAAACCGCCATTAGCAGTTAGCGAGTAAACGCAGGTGATCCCATAAGAGGAGCTGTAAGCCATTCGGAATATGAACATGGCACAAAATCTCTGGTTTCGGACATAAAAATAATGCCTTTTGACTATTAAGCATATAGCAGTCCATTAATTATAACGATAAACCCAAGGGAAGCGACCTGTACCCAGGAGCGTATCAGACGTCACGCACCAACAGCAACTTCATCAAGTTTTCCATGTCTAAGCTAAGTCTGCAAGGACAGAGCAATGTTGTGTGAAAAGTGCTAAATAGTCAAGAGAACCTCAGCCTTAGTCATAGTCAGACAACTGCGTGCAGGACGAACCTGAGAAAGTGATGTTAAAGCCCTCGTAGGAGATGGAGAAATCAGAGATGAAGCGCAGCTGGGCCTTGAAATTGCCATAGAGACCTGCATTGATGGGCGACGGCAGCTCGGAGCCCGTGAGCCGAGCGAGAGGCTGCACGAAACTCCCGTTCTCCGTGATGAGCAGATAGTCGTGGTGGTCCTCGAGATGAAAGGTGTTAAAGTTGAACTGGACTCCTGTTGGGAAACGAAAAAAATCAAAGGCATCAGTTATCCAATAGTTATCCATGATACCTGTGATTTATCAGATCAACCTGCTCAGGTTTCTCAAAAAAGCCTTCAGGTGCCAAAAAGAAACATCTTTTATCTTTACGTTGAAGGTGAGACCCTTATAAAGAGCCCCAAGGTTACGCTTGTTTGTAAGACCGTCAGTCGTAAGGAGGAGCATTTCAATTCTGCAGGATCCTTCCGTGAAACATAATGACCTTCCATACTGAATACTTTATTAGCCCTGGGAAATTAAAATTCAGATAAACTTTCATTATTCAGAACTCAAAGCCTGTGCAACGATACTTTATAGAGCGAGCGAGCGAGTGAGCGGGCCGTAGAGCAGGGGCTTATTCCGCATTCCCTGCAGTTCGTCTTCAGGAAGACTTTAGCAGCACCGGTTAATAGATCTCAGGAGCTTGTTCTGCGTTCATTTGCCAGTTCATACATGTATGTCCATGGCATTAGACTAATCGAAAAGCATGTTCGCCATCGAGAGCAGTGAGTTACCGCGGGCTGCCCGGAGGCAAACACGTCTTGAAATGCGCAACGGGGAGGTGTACAACGAGATGGTCTTACAGTACAGGCTTGTATACGGTGGCGTTGTGGGGGGGATTTGTGAATGCGTTAGAAGTTCAGAGTCAAAGATACAGTATGGAAATAATGGCATTTTAAGTTTACTGTGAGGTATAAAAATGTAAACATTCCTTGTTTAGCTACAAGTGGTCAAGGTTATTAACTTTAAGACTTAAACAATAAAAGTTTTTACTTTGGACTCAGGTATTAATCTGATACAATGCTCATACTGACCTCTCAGTATCACTGAGCCTTAAAAGTAAGTGTCACCAATCGCCTTTACACAAAGCTATTCTTTAACACTGAGACTCGTATGTGAGATCACTTAAGCTCTGCAAGGACTGAGCACTGAATCAAGCACATTTCATTTCCTCTTGTTCGCCAGAATATACGCTTTGCTCAAGAATCGAGGTGCAATTCAGGGCACACTGTCCTCCTTTTCAATGACTATGCTTAAACATACCGCTCAGTGTGCTTGGATTGGCCGCCTTGGGGCTCTGTATTAAAGATGCTGTACTGTTTAAACGCAGTTACATCTTAAATTACATTTAGTTCGCTGCTAGCGGCAACCGACATAAATGGAGCTGAATGAAATGCCACATCAGTGACTCCCCGGAGTACCGGGAAAACCACAAGGAATGCTATTGATACATCCCTAATTTTGATATCACAAGCACAAACTACATTTGTTCCACAAGAATTAATAGACTGAATGATGTGTGTGAGAGAGAGGGGGGGGGGGTTACCTTTGCCATGGCTGACCTCCACAGTCCAGGTACAGTTGAGAGAGCTTGGGTAAACCTCAGGGTAACCCGGAGACAGAATGGTACCACCTGGTCCTCTCACATCACCTCCGCATAGCGCTGCGCGGCAGAGCGGACACACAGTCAGCCATTCCCACCTGTTCTTGTTCACAACATTCTGTATGTATGCAGCAACTGACACTTAAGACCTCATTGACCTGTCTGACATACTATCTTCTTTGGATAATGGAGGGACATGCAGAGAAAGTAAATGATAAATTAGCCAAGCAAAGACATTATTACATGGCTCTCTCTCAACGCCACTGGAGAGACTGAATCCTCTCTGGAGCACTTATCTATCCCAGGCAATATCATCGGCGTATCAGTAATTAATGACAACTGTAACACAGTCGAATTATGAAAGGGAAATATGGGTGACTCTTTGACCTCACTTTCTCATCTGGGTTATTTATTTATTTTTTACTCCCCCTTTTTATTTTTTAAAAATACACAGTATTTCTTAATTCCTGCTTTTTTCTAAAGCTTTTGAATCCTGCTTTCAAAGAACCCTAAAAAGCATCAAACCATCAATAATCCCTTACACTTTAAAGGTCCCATATTTTAACATTTTAGTTAATCTACAAACTGTGTCTGTTAATGCTCCAGCTGGAATACCTCTCACTTTCATACCTCATATTCCCAGTTGTCAAGTGTTGCTCAGTCAAGGCACATCAAAGCTGAGCAACAAGCAGGCGGAGGTGCGGCATTTTATCATATGAGGTCACAATAGGGGGAAAATCTATTTAGCTTGTTTAAGCCTCAACCAATACAAATCTGAAAAAGTACTAAAAGCAGATGTTTTTTTTCACCTTCCATTTTAGAACATCTGTATGAATGTCTAAAGATGACTTTTGCATCATAGGTCTCCTTTAAAGATTTGAGTTGTACTGTATTCCCAAATATTATGAAGTTTCATTTCTAAAGTATACAGTATGCTGAAAATTAATGAATGTCATACCAAATTTTGTCTTAATACATGGAAAATTAATAATAATTCACAGTTACTGATGATGCCCAGAGCTGTCTGCACAACAAGGTTGTTTTTCGGTCCTCAGCAGGCTTAAACAGGTAAAGAACATTTTAAAAGAAATCTCCTGAATGACTTAAACTGGTGAGCAAATCAGCTTCTATCAGCAGCAACAGCAGTGGCGGCGGCAGCAGCAGCAGCCATCACGGTAAATAGCCTCTTCACTGACTGCCTAATGGCCTCCCATTCAATTGCATGGTCTTAATTTGGTCCCCTCGGAATAGCGAACATATCGTAATTGAAAAAAGAAAGGACAGGCTTCCAAAAGAGCTTCGACATGTGTAACCTATTTCATCGGGGTACAATTTACCTAAGGTGACAAAACCTGTGCAATTCTGCCGCAATGTGACAAATGCAGTCTGTTGCCTGTTGTAGATTTCTTTCTTTCTTTCTAGAATTGCTTTGTCATTAACCTCATTTGAAGTGATTAGGAAATCCACTTCTTTTTTTGCTTTTAGACCTGAACTGATGGACGACAGCTGAATACCTACCGTCACATATGGGTAAAGGGTGGCTCCACCAGTGATTCTTCTCACAAACCAGGGGCTCCTCGTGGCTCAGTCGGTATCCAGAGTCGCAGCCGAAAGACACCGTGGAGCCGATGGAGAAGTCCTGGCCGTATCGCAAACCGTTCACGGGGATCCCAGGATCCAGGCACGAGTAAGCGTCCACTGTCACACCTAAACATAGGGGCCAAGAGATAATCAGACTTGTGTCGAGTGTTGCATTTATAGATATCTAAACATAAAACTAATATGGGCTGTAAACTTGGGAAGCAAGCCAACACAGTATGAGCAAAACTAAGTGACGCATACGAGAAGCTCTTGGCTGTTTCAAAGCAAATACTTTAAAAGCGATTTGTGCTTCCACTTTACTTTGGACTCTGGGATAAGAGGCTAATCCAGTTTGATGGTCTGAATTGTACACTATCTACTTTCCCTCCCTGTTATAAGTTTCAGAGTTTAGCAGTACAAGGGTACAATAAAATTATGTAAACTTGGGAGTTTTTCCAACCAGTGACAGTGTTATTGATCCATACTCTTTATTCAGGTATACTGTACTATATTAATTAATTTATAGCATTTGGCAGAGGCTCTTATCCAAAGTGACTTACATGTTATCTAATTACACATCTGAGCAGCTGAGGGTTAAAGGCCTTGCTTAAGGGCCCAACAAGGGCAAACTTGGTGGGTGCGGGTTTTGAACCTGGGACCTTCTGATCAGCAATCCAACATCTTAACCACTGACCTACCCCAACCCCTGTATACTTACTCACTCATTCACACACTACGGGCAAATTGAAGACGCCAATTAGTCTAACCTGCAGGTCTTTGGACTGTGGGAGAAAACCCACCAAGCATGGGGAGAACATGCAAACTCCAGCCGAGCCACCCCACTGTACACTGTTGTTGTTGCTGGTTTTTTCGGCTGGTTTTATGCCAGACACCCTTCCTGATGCAACCCTCCCATTTTATCCGGACTTGGGACCGGCACTGCATCCAGGCGAAACACCTACCACTGAGCCACCAATGCCCTAGGTCCCTCTGTATACTAATTATATTAATTAAAATTTTGATTATTTAGATTATAAAAACCGCTGCATTCAAGTCCATGATAAACCAGCAGTGTTCTTACTCTCATAGAGGATCTTGAAGCCACTGTTTGAGCGGCTGTTGTCGGTGGTAAAGAGCATGTAGAGGTGATTGCTGCTGCTGAACAGAAACTGAGGCACCTGTGTGCCATTAAATGAACTGATCAGCGGAGACAGAAGATTAGGCCCGTCGTGGATCTCCAGGAAATCACAGTTCAGCTCTGTCTGGAACCTGGAAAGTTAAATTTGTGAAAATTAGTAAAAGGGATGTCAAATTGGTAAAGCATTGAATAGTGTTAGGCACAAGTTTCATATACTTTTCAAAAGTGATCTTGATAGAGCGGCCTGGTTCAGCCTCGATGACCCATTCACAGCTGAGAGAGTCTTTGTAATAGCCTGGCCAGCCAGGAGACAAGATGACCCCACTCGGGGCAGAGAAGTGGCCGCCACAAGGGGCTGTGGAAGGATTAAGAAAAAGCCAGGTTAGATGGGAGTCTGAAGAACATAATGTTTTTTTTTTAAAGGTTAAGAATTTTTCATAGAAATCATTTTCGATGATTGTTCATCTGTTTAACATTTACATCGGGGTACAATTTACCTAAGGTGACAAAACCTGTGCAATTCTGCCGCAATGGGACAAATGCAGTCTGTTGCCTGTTGTAGTTTTCTTTCTTTCTTTCTAGAACGTGATTCAAATGCGTAAT
>JAOVVB010000030.1:16175981-16200761 GCA_028570985.1 Heterobranchus longifilis | reverse complement strand
AGTGTGTGTGTGTGTGTGTGTGTGTCTGTGTCTGTGTGTGTGTGTGTGTGTGTGTGTTAAGGACACTGAGAGAGGACACTAAGAGTGAGTTAAGGACACTGCATACTATAAGTAGTGACAGGAAGGTGTTTGCTGTAGGCTGTTTCTCACCCTCCTGTGGTTAGGCCCTAGTTCTGTTGGCATTGTTCACACTGCTGGAGCATGGTGTGTGTGTGTGTGTGTTTGTGTGTGTACGCACATGTACACGCATGTGTTTTTAGTTGCATAATTCTGTATGGTCCAGTGATTCTGCATGTTATGCACACCTGAATAAGTGTAAACAGATAAATTGATTTGACCTTCATTTACTGTTAGCGCACACACACGCGCACACACACATGCACACACACACACACTCACACACACATACACACACGTTTGCATGATTATACCGTGCATGAACATTTTTATAAAATACAAGATGTAAACAGTTAGCGAGGATGCCAATTTACATACATAGTCCCACGGCAGGTAACTGAAACAGAGACATTACAATTAACAATATATAGATATAATGTATACATGTATGCAACACACAACACACAATTAAAAAAGGATACATTATGCAACATGATCATCGCCTCAGAGTTTCTATTTTAACAGATAATATAAGTGTGCACACAGTCACCAGTATGACCTCACTGCCAACACATCCCTGTTTACACTTTGTACACATTCACAAAGCAGGGAGCCGTTTTATTGCTGTTTGAGCATGTGAAAATGTTAGATCCCACAGGGTGTGGTCAGATTGGGCTTTAATTATTGACTATATGTCATCACAAAATATAGTATTCAAAATCTAAAATAAAAGATTAAAAAACTTGAGCTATTTCTGTCAGCAGCAAGCCCTTGCATCTTTATTGATTTTTTGCATGTAAACCTATTCAATGATAATCCATTTTTTATGACAGTGTTTCATATTGTGTCGAAATAACTTTTATAGTCCACATCACAACGAGCAGTGTGTGATTTCTCCATCCTGAGTGAATAGAAAGGTTTGTAATATGTGTATGACATGTATATAATATATGTATTTAATATGTGTATATGCTTTGATGTTGTATGTCGACACAGACTCAGATTGCATTTGTTTCCCTCAGATATCTGGAGTCTGGGTGTGATCCTGTTCATGTTGGTATGCGGCCAGCCACCCTTCCAGGAAGCTAACGACAGTGAGACTCTCACCATGATCATGGACTGTAAATACACGGTACCAGCCCACGTCTCCAGCGCCTGCAAAGAGTGAGTGATACACACACAGCATTCACTCACCTGCTCTGTGGAAATACATCTGATACACACTTTTAATTCCACTCTGGAGTGGCTGCTGAATCAATTGCAACACCTAGTGGTAAAAGTTTACCTGTCCCGCCCGGTGTTTGGCTCAATATCAAACCGGTTGAAACTTTTTACTGTGGCACATCATCATCAACATCTCATATCTGCAAATGTATACTGTGGGCTGCAGAACCCAAGAAAAATGTCCATTATTACATATAAATTATACATTTATACATTATAAATATGTTATAAAACAGATTACCACCTTTGCAATTGTTTTTGATTGCTGCCTTTATTAAGAAAAAGTAAATACCAAAATACCCCTCGGCTAACAGCTGATCTTCAGTGCTAATGTATCAACTCATCTGAGATTTCTAGATGTTCAGTGAAAACATGAAACATGAAAACAGATCCTCAGGATTTCAAAAATGGCAAATCTTAGTCAAGGTAGAAACAAAATCTATTTTCAACACAATTCTTTGTAATTTTGTGGCATAACTGGCCCTGCAGAACATTATTGCAGGCCCTGGAGCATTATTCCAGGCCCTGCAGAACATTATTCCAGGCCATGCAGTACATTATTCTAGGCCTTGCAGAACATTATTCCAGGCCCTGCAGGAGCTGGCACAGCAGCACAGTCCAGCTACACACAAAACCACACGTTCCACACTCTAATAAGTGAGGCAGTTAGGCAAATGAATTAGCAGTTGCATAATTAACCATGTGTGTTATTAAATCGCGTTCTTAGTTTTGTACTAATTAATTCTCTCGAGATACACTGGGGTAATTTTTGAAGCAGTATAGATGGACAGCTTTTCCAGCAACTGTGGCCAGTATTAATTATGAAAATATGAATCTGCTATAATATCTGTTCTCCTCACAGAAGTTAATGAGAGATCAGACCCTCTTGTATCCACCATTAACCTTTTGTCAACATGTTTACTGAGTATCACAACATTGAATTTGCTAGCTCAGAAGACCTATTGCAGAAATGATTGTAAAAGGCCGTCACACACACATCCTGTATATTAAAGTGGATCAGATTAGACAACTAAAGCTTTAATAAGAAGCCCCTGTTACTTCAACACATATGTTTTTGAATTGACCCTATGGTTAATGAGGGGTTTCATGGGCAGGAGCAATGGCATTAGAATCACCGTGCTCAACATGTTGTGAAGGACAATTCTTTATTTCTACATTCTGTATTTTTAGACACAGAAAACGAGTCAGAGGAGATATGGGACTAGATTGAAGTGCTAAGCTGAAGCAGCTGTGAGCAATCTGATGGGCTGCACACCAGCTATTGGTCACACATTTTACCATGTCACTCTGGTGAATTATCCACACATATCACAATTTCCAACGAGCCTCTGCTGATGCAGATTTGGGTGGCTTTACCCAATTAGAGGAAGAGACTAGGGCTGGGTGAGATGACGATAGATATCACCAAACAATATAGAAATGTCTATCGTATGTATTTTTTCTATATTGCTTCTATCGCAAGGTCGAAACACCAGCAGACAAACTGTGTTACAGCAATATTTATGTGGACATGATATAAAATTACCTATATTGGGATAAAAGATTTTGACCATATCTCCCAGCTAGGGATGAAACGGTTACCAGTTTTAATGATAAGCGCTGTAAAATTCCCCGACAGTTCATGATAACCGTGTTTGATTACCGCGCTTTGATATCTCACGGTAAACACTGCCCAGACTGTCCAGCGTCAACGTTATCAGCTGGTGCCTGTCCCGTCCTGCTGACGTTCTATGGTAAGCACATTGTGTCATTTCCAGTGTCTCTGTATTGGTCGCGTTTCTTTGCTACTCTAGCTTAACTCAGGTCATTTAATTTAGTTATATTAATCATTCCAGCGGCTGATTACGGCTGCATTTAAACATACACTAGTTCCGCTCAAGCACTCACATCTCTCTCCCTCCTTTAGCCGCTTTCTCGTTAAATTCCTCAGTTGTTTACAGGCGATCTCTGTTAGCAACATTAGCTCAGCGATTAGCAAAGGATTCGCTAATCGGGTACAGACCTAATTCTATACAAAAAAAGTTAGAAGCAAAAAAACGGATTTTGATAAAACCTAATTCATAATATAATTCAACGATATAATCAAATGTCAAAAGAAGCCCCACATTGCAGTGTGCAGCTCAGACTGCCAGACTAGCAAAAGTGTGACTTCTGCTCGTTCTCTTGATTAAAGGTCCCCTGTGAAGTTTCTTGTAAACAAACTAAATCACTATCACACATCCAATACTGGATTTCTGAGGATGATATCAACATCTGTACTTGAGAGTTTAAAAAGTCTACACTAATTAGATTTGTTTTACATAAACACATAAAACATTTTTTGATAAGGATCCCTTACATTTTTAGAACGACAACACTGTTTATATGTTTACATATTTATATAGATATAGACTACTTTTCTCCAAATGACGTTCACCAACTAATGTGAAAAATCTCATTTAAACCATCAACCTGTCTCTTAGACCCAATACCAACAAGGCTCCTCAAAGAGGTTTTACCCTTAGTTAGCACTTCCTTATTAGATATGATCAATATATCTTTATTAACAGGCTATGTGCCGCAGTCTTTTAAAGTAGCTGTAATTGAACCTCTTCTTAAAAAGCCCGCTCTTGATCCAGGGGTTTTAGCCAATTATACACCAATATCTAACCTTCCCTTTCTCTCTAAGATCCTTGAGAAAGTAGTTGTAGTCTACTTGAGGATTTTCAGTCAAGATTTAGAGTTCATGATAGCACAGAGACAGCACTGGTGAAAATTACAAATTACCTTTTAATTGCTTCAGACAAGGGACTGCTCTCTGTACTTGTCTTGTTAAATCTTAGTGCTGCATTCAACATTATTGACCATGACATTGTTATACCTACACAGGAAAATCTAATTGGCATTAAAGGAACTGTACTAAGCTGGTTTAAGTCCTATTTATCCGATCGATCTCAGTTTGTGCATGTTAACGACAAATCCTCTTTGCACGCTAAAGTTAGTCACGGTGTTCCGCAAAGTTCTGTGCTTGGTCCAGTTCTTTTCAATTTATATATGCTTCCTTTAGGCAATATCATTGTTATGCAGATGATACCCAATTATATCTGTCGATCAAGCCTGAAGACACCAATTAGTTAGATAAACTTCAAGCATGTATTGAGGATATAAAAACCTGAATGACCTGAAATTTCCTGATGTTAAACTCAGACAAAACCGACGTCGGTACTTGGGCCCAAACACCTCCAAAACTTATTTAAAGACATAGTTTCTGGCATTGCTCTGGCCTCCAGCACTCCCGTAAGAAACCTCTGAGTTACAAGGACGAACTTCTTTCACCTGCGCAACATCGAAAAAATCAGGCCCATCCTGCCTCAAAGAGATGCAGAAAAACTAGTCCATGCATTTGTTACCTCTAGGCTGGATTATTGCAATTCCATATTATCGTGCTGCTCCAATAAGTCACTAAAGTTGACCCAGAATGCTGCTGCGTGTGTTCTGACTAAAACTGGGAGAAGGGATCATATTCCCCCAGTACTAGCTTATCTGCACTGGCTCCCTATAAAATTATGAATTTAATTTAAATTCCTTCTCATTGTATAGAAGACTCTCAAGGGTCAAGCACCAGTATATCTTAAATGCAGGATTACTAATTGTTCCTTGAGTCTTTAAAAGTACAACAGGAGGGAGAGCGTTCAGCTATCTAGCTCCTCATCTGTGGAACGATCTCCCAGTTTTAGTTTGGGAGGCAGACAGTGTTTTCACTTTTAAGAGTAGGCTGAAGACTTTCCTATTTGAGAATACACACAGATACGGCTGACACATTATCCATTTTAAAGTTTATTTTATTTGAGTTTTTATTCTTCATCTTTGTATTGTGTGCTTTGTGACATGTATTTCTTAACTGTGCTTCTTATGCTATGCATTTATGTTTAATTGTGAGGTGCATCGATACCACACGTGGTGAATTTGCACCGTAAATAGAATTTTGATTGATTGAAAACATATATTTGGAACTTCTGTAGTTCTGTATTTTTAAGATATTGAATCGTTAAAAACCTTCAAGAATATTGTAACTTGTAAGTTCCAGCCTGGTAAACATGTAATATAATTATCATGACTGAACTTAAATCTAAGCACCGCAGACCAACAGGCCCGGTGTTTTTACATTAAATCTTACTGATCTCCAGTCCGTTACAGTATAGAAATCACACAAACTAAAGAGTCACACTGAATCCTGCACTGTACATTTAGTACCACTTAACAACTTTACTGTTTATTTCTTCTTCTTCTTCTTCTTCTTCTTCTTCTTCTTCTTGTCTTTCTTGTTCTTGTTCTTGTTCTTTTCTCTCTCTCTCTCTCTCTCTCACACACACACACACACATACACACCTGGCCATGGCCATTTTCACTTGCATATGACTCGTCAGTACCTTTTTAATTGGATTAGAAACAGTGGTAGCTGATTAGTCTATGCAGTCATTGTGAAGCTAGCATGTGTCAGTGTGGGGATTCTACTAAGAAATGTACTTCTTATATGTAGAGTGAACACAAGTGAAAAATATTGGTATTGTTCAAATGGTAATATCGTGTTTAATAATCAAGAGAGAGTATAGTGAAAACACCGTGGCCACTGGAGGAACACATGTTGTTTCTGTGACGGCTGCCCTCTGTGTGACTTGTGGCTAATTGGGAGAGCAGAGGTTGTCCGCTGCCTTATGTTAGGGGGCTGTGAAACAGAAAGAGAATAATATGGATAAATCATAAACAGATTGATTAGGTATATCTCATAGATGAAAATCAGTTAATGGTGACTAGAGCTGCAACGGTTAATGGATTAGGCCCTAATTGATTAGTTGTCAGCTATTAAATTAATTGTCAATTATTTTGATAATCAATTAATCAGTTTGAGTAATTTTCTTTTTTTTAAAGACAAATTTCAGCTGGTTAAATGTGAATATTCTCTGCTTTCTTTCCTCTATGATAGTAAACTGAATATCTTTGAGTTGTGGACACAACGAGACATTTGAGGACGAAACACTGATCGGCATTTTTCAACATTTTCTCTGGTTCGTTTAGCTTTTTGTGTTTGTGTCATACCCGTTAAATCTAAAATCATTCATGTGCCGTACTATATGTGGTCCAAGTCGACCCACAGTACCGTGCATCCCGTGGTTCACCAGAGACAGCACCTACTGTATAAGGCCTTGACAGTCAGTCCACATTATATTAGTCAAAATAGATTTGTAGATGGTAAATTCCTCATGAAGATCTTTTTCATTAAAAGCATGTTATCTGCACTGTTTTCCCCTTCGTCACTCTGTCATCTCATTTCTCTGCCCGATTATGCAGATGGTAAAGATGGCTTACATCTGGGTGCATGATGCTTTTTTTCCCTGTATTAATTTTAGTCTTCTTACTAGATTCCATTCCCCACCTAATCCTATTAAATTGGAATCTCAGCTTTCAACTGTGTGATTAGTGTTGCATTTATGCTCCCAGCTGACAAGCTGTAGTTCTGTCGCTGTACATCATGCACCATATATTCGTACCAACAAAACAGGTTAGTTTGTATAAGAACAACAGGTGACTGCTGGCAGATTTGCTGGCAGAGTCTCTTACAGATGACTATCTGTTACGTTCTTTCTATTCAAGAAGGGTATTTGCTACGGATGTAGTATTGGATCGGTGTCATTTAAAATAAAGCTTGTTCACTGTACTCGACTGTGTTTTATCCACCTCTATCCTGCTCGTGTTGCAGCACGCAAGCATTTCAGCGAGCAGCTTCTCAGTTTTAGCCGACACAGACCATCGCTTTCACCAGTTAAAATAAGCCTGCAGATAAGCCTGTCACAATTATTACATAGTTGCAATTATTTCAGCTGACCGCACCACTAGCACCATTATCTGATAATTACAGTTTTTTTACCGTTAAAATCTGTTGAAGTCCAACGTATTTAAATCTATTTGGTCATAATGTCTGCAAAGTTCTGCAAACTCATCAAAATGAATATTTCCTACTGCTGCACCTTCACATTAAAAGCATTTAACTCGTGAAACATGACTTGACTTTTGTTGTGAATAGAATACACTTTATTGTCCAGCCAAGGCAGGAAAATTGTCTTTGGTCTCACCCATAAAAATATACACACAAAACATGTCCACAAGATTAAAACGTCACATTAACAAAACAAAAAACCCACCAACTGTACAACAGCCATCACACTTGGTGGGTTTTATTCTGTTAATGTGATGTTTTTTGTGTGTGTACATATTTTTATGGCCAAGTAGTTACAGGAAATAGTCACAGCAGATATGTGTGTTTGTCAGTGAGCTTGACACTGACCTGATAAAAAATAATAACCAAACGGGAATTTTGGTCATTTTTTGACAGCGGATCAGTTTTAAATATTCCAGGGAGTAACGGAACGGTCTGTAGCAGAAACAGTGAGCTGCATATTCATTAGATTTCACAATCAAGGGGATTTAAAACCAATGTTACAAATGTGGCAACAAATAGAACGTGAATTAGGTGCGTTTCCATCAGCTGGTTTGAGGCAAATAAATAAATAAATAAATCTACCTGAGGACAAGGTTCCAGTGTCAGGGAAAAAACACATGTAAAAAGAGAGCTTGGCTGTCTACATCTCCCTGCTGTTGGGCAGGTTCTTCTGTTTCAGGCAGCTCATATGAGACTGTTTGTTGCTTACGAAGCAAGACGATGACAGAGACGAGCCGATAACGGCTCTCTTTATTTATAGCGGAGAATCTCCCCTACAGCTGCAGCAGTGTGTTGACTGCTCTGCTGCTGCCATCCAACTTTTCTCATCAGATCATTTACATCAAAATGTTTGGATGGAAACATAGTGTTATAAGAGTAGTGTGGCTCCTTTCAGGAACAGCTCAGCTTGTAGAACGAGCGTAGCGAGTGTGTGGTTGAGAGAGACACGTGCAGACACACACACAGTGACAACATCAACACATACACATATAAAAATATCTTTACTCTTTTAATCAACTCCTCATTGAGCCTTATCAGACATGCTCAGTGTTTTTAACAAGTCAATTAGTACCTGAGATGGACGCAATGCTAAAACTGTTTGAATTAAACATACGTATTTGTGGATAATTAGTAGAAGGAAATGTTCTAATTGTCCCTGTTAAGTAATGTTATATCAATAATTGTCCACTTCAATAAAAACAGTGGGATATTGAATATTAATCTCTCATATTGCCGTTGCTATTTATTTTCACTTATTATTATTTATTTTCATCTGATGTTGTTCTGTTAAGCACTTTGGAGTGCATCTTTGCATGAAATATGCTATACAAAAAAAACGTTCTTCTTAATAATAATAATAATAATAATAATAATTAATTAATTAATAATTAATAATTAAGTTACAACACAGTGGAGAGCAGTAACTTAGCAGACAAGTGGTTGAACCATTTATGGATAATAACGTTTTAAGCTGCTTTTGTAGGTCTTATTTATAGGAAACCTACTGACATAAATCATGCAAGTTATGTTTGAGAAAACGAAAAGTCCGTCGGAGCAGTCAGTTTTCCCTTTTAGAGAACGGTGTGTGTCACTGGCTCTACTGGAGATGCTAATGAAATGCTACTAGCATTAGCGCTGTACTTTCAGATCGACACCGCGCTGCTAGGTAGCTTCTCACATGCATTGCACTTGTCGCCATTTTCTTTATTAAGGCGAAGCCACACTTTTGACCGTTTACTGCGGCCCGTCTTTCAGACGTGATGTTAGCCGTGCATGCTAGATGCTAGTGGCTGCAGCTCCCAGGTAAACAAATGGACACGCTGTTGCATTGCTGTGTCACAGTCATGCAGACAGGTGCTGGCAGATAGGTACGTCCTTGCAGATATAGCCTAGCTCTTTTTTAGGGTTTATTTGTGTGAACTGATGAGCAAAACCAAAATTATTGTTTTTTACCGGTACATGGCATTTTGGATTCAGTTCTTACATGGAACCAAGTTTCGGTTCCCAACCCTAAACTTTGTTTATGAGGTGGATCTTTAAGGTTGAGGTTAATCTTTCATTCAAATCATATTAATAATTTAAGTTCATTAAGTTTATTAGTTTTGAACCAGAACCTGTTTTGTTTCACCTGCATACAAATGGTTCATCTCCTCTGCAGATATGAAGAAAATAAAAACCGGATCAGACAAACTGAAGGAAGAATAGAACAGTGGTAGGGCAGAGTGGTGTGACAGAGTTAACATAGAGAGTCATCGATTGTTCTGACAACATGTCCTGATGGGTCTGAAGAAACAGCACCAGTACTTCACAAGTACTCAGACCCAGGGGCATCTATTTAATCTAATCTGCTCTCAGTCTCTCCCTCTTCCAGCATCAACCAGAACCAAACGTCCACCACACCCCTTGTCACACTCACATCAATCAAAGTGATAATGAGTAATGATTTGACAGGATTTCTGTGTCTTTTGAATTCAGATTAATTTTCGTCTCTCCCTGTCCCTCTCCTCTCTTCAGTCTCATAGATCGTATGCTACAGAGGGATCCCAAGCGACGGGCTTCCCTGGAGGAGATCGAGAGCCATGCCTGGCTGCAGGGGGTCGACCCGTCCCCAGCCACCAAGTACAACACGCCGCTGGTCTCCCACAAGAACTTGTCGGAGGAGGAACACAACAGCATCATCCAGCGCATGGTGCTAGGAGACATCGCTGACAGAGAGGCCATAGTGGAGTAAGTTGTCTTTAAGTCTGGAGTATAAAGCTCAAAGTAACGTTGGTACCATTGGTTGGTAATGCTCTGTAAGATTGGTACTGTTGGTTAGCAGTGCTCTGTAACATTGGTACTGTTGGTTGGCAGTGCTCTATAACATTGGTACTGTTGGTTGGCAGTGCTCTGTAATGTTGGTACTGTTGGTTGGCAGTGCTCTGTAATGTTGGTACTGTTGGTTGCCGATGCTTTGTAACATTTTGCTTGCATATAGTCTTGGTGTTACGCCCAGCACTCAGCCTTTGCCGTTCGCCTTAAAATGTAAAGTACAGTCAAATGTAGTACACAAACAGAAGTGCATCTGTTTTGTCTGTCAGTCAAAACTGGTCATGAAGATTCTGCACTTGTGAATAAGTTCAAGTTTCAAGTACTTTATTGCCATTCGCTCAGGTACAGTTGCATTTGCACAAGGGCATTGGGATTCTTGTGCAGATCTCTCAGTCAAGTTAAAAAAATAAAATAAATACACCTACTTTCAATAGGAACACAGGAGACGATGGCAGTAGTGTATGTTTTGGTGTGCTTTAAAGATATGCCCGAATTCAGGGTCCCCTCTTTGAAAAGACACAGCCCACAAAGGTGTAGCTTTTAATATAATATAATCAAAAACAAGCGTCATCACTGCTGATATGTCAAAAGACTCCCTCCTGCACAAACACAAGTGTTTTCAAATCCTTGTACAAAATCACTGAACAGCAGATTATCTGATAATTCAATGAACAGTAGACCCACAGCCTGCATAGTCACACAGTCCATAAAATGTGAGTCAACCTGTTTGTTTCATTTCACTATGACGTGACGTGTGAGGAGCCATATAACACAGCACACACACACGCTCAGTTAAAGAAAGCCTGCAGCTATGAGGAAGCTGCCGTGCTTCTGCATGAGAGAACATGGAAGAGAGAACAGCTGTGGATGATTTCATGTTCTCACTTGTTCCTGTCACTTCACCTTAATCTTCCTCTGTGGAGCTACCTGTGGTGTGATGGATAGAAACACACACACTACACACACACACACCGCTTTGAGTGACAGCTTGGGTTGCAAGTCCGGAAATATTCAAAGTAGAAAACTTCCCTGGAATGGAACGGGAGTAAAATGTCAATAATCATATGCAGATAGAAACAAACCTTTTACCATCATAAGCAGATTGCAAACCCTTCTAATAGAAATGGAAATTGAGTTATTCCTTAAGTGAGTTTGCTAATTGTATAACACATTTTTGTTTTGAAAAGCAGATATTGTAGCCACACTGTTAGAAACCTCTGCGCTGTCTCTGTGTGACTGTGAGGAGTCTGTGAGCGCTGTCGCTGCTGCACAATGTAAAACAATCATGTGTCTTAATTAAATTTGACCGGCAAAAAAAATCGGATATATGAGGTCATGGCGATTATTTGAAAATCAAGTTTTTGACCAGTCAGGTGGCCGATTAGTTAATAATGAACACTTCTTCATTGTCAAATCTTTATTTAAAGAATAGGTTTTCTAATGAGTGCAAACCAAAAAAATGCAGCTTTGTTATTTTTATATAAAAATGGCCACATTATCGACTAAAGCCATCAAGATGAAGTGAAGCATAAGATCAGCCAGCACTAGACCTGTTTTTAAACAACAGTATAACATGTCTCACGTCCCTGGTTGTCATTTCTTCAAGATTAATTTCTCCACTTGAAATCAAAGTGCAGTATGACTGGATTTCTTATCAAAAGAAAAAGTGCCACTGTGTTAAATGACGTTTGGGAATTACTGTAGTGTCTGATGGATGTAGGGATGTATGTATGGATGTATGGATGTATGTATGGATGTATGTATGGATGGATGTATGGATGTATGGATGTATGTATGGATGGATGGATGTATGTATGGATGTATGTATGGATGTATGTATGTATGGATGGATGTATGTATGGATGTATGGATGGATGTATGGATGTATGGATGTATGTATGGATGGATGTATGTATGGATGGATGTATGTATGGATGGATGTATGGATGGATGTATGGATGTATGTATGGATGATGTATGGATGTATGGATGATGTATGGATGTATGGATGTGTGTATGGATGGATGTATGTAGGGATGTATGTAGGGATGTATGTATGTATGGATGGATGGATGTATGTATGTATGTATGTAGGGATGTGTGTATGGATGTATGTAGGGATGTAGGTATGTATGTATGTATGTATGTCGGGATGTGTGTATGGATGTGTGTATGGATGTATGTAGGGATGTAGGTATGTATGCATGTATGCATGTAGGGATGGAATGGATGGATGATGGATTTAAATTTCAGTTAAAATTCAGTTCAAATCGGTTCTCATTTTTTAACAGGTACCTGGTTCTTTGCAATTTGTTCTAATTGGTTCTTGGTTTTCGGTTCCCAACTCTAGATAAGTATTGAAAATAGAAAAGAGATTATGGAAAAATATTTGCATTTCCAGACTATTGCACCTATTCTGTTTTCTAATGTAATTTCTAAAATTAGGCCTAAATTAAATACAAGCAGAGTGTTTTTCATGGCGTTTGGAGCCAAAATATTTACCGCTGTGTGACGGTACATGTCCACGGGGGCGTCATTTCAACACTTGTCATTCATTGACTATGTAAGCAGCCGTGCAGTGCATTCTGGTAGCGCCACAGCGCGTTGCTGGGAAGCGGTGTAGAAGCCAACCTACTTGATGCTTTGGTGTGGTGATTCTTAGGGGTGTAACGATACATCGATCTGGATCAATATATCGATTCAATGATCGACGATCCAATACCATCGATGCAAAGTGAAAATATCGATACATATCATCATCTTTAAGATGCAGCGTTACTGTGTTTTCCCACTTTATATATTTTATTCTTTTCATTTAAAAGAATAGATTGTTTCTCATTTAAATGTCTGGAAGAGCTCAGTAATAAAATCATATTTTAGTTGCTTTCTGTGAGTTGATATAAATGTAACTGATTGTGTTAAATGGACGTATGATATCGTCTCATATCGATCGCAGGCCTGTGAATAGAATCAAATCGTATCGTGGCGGACTTTGTGATATCAGCAAATATCGTATTGTTGTGTTGTGATGAAACTTGTGATTTACACCCCTGATTATGACCCACATTTACATTTGTTGTTGGTGACCTCTAGTGGTCGTAGCAGTTATGACGGGAGAAAAGGAAGAAGCCAGGTGACGTAGTATAAAGAGCGACAAAGTCATGCAGCGTAGGGAGGACAGGGTCGTGGAGGGGTCAAACAAACACAGGACTTTCACCCAGGAGACCGCTGTTTGTGTCCCGTGTGAAACCAAAACTCAATTATTTATGTTAACCAACGTAACTACGTTTGTACGTAACCACATCATGTGCTTAGGTCCGTAAGCTGCAGCCTCAGTGAATTTCATGTAATAACATGCAGCCTTCTTAAAAAAAAGCCAGTCAGTTTATCCTGCATCCTAAAAACCTAACTATGTCTCGGTTTAATTGTGCCAGTAAGCTGCACGGTTTCTCTTTACTTCTAAGCAGCTCGTACCTCTTATCAGAGGTGGCTCCGGTGTTGAGACAAGGTAATTAGTTGTTAAGAGAGCAGCCTGCATTGAGGAGCAGGACAGACGCATCTGTTTTTCAATCAAAGGCTGTGCACTCTGGTCAGGGCATGGACAGAACACAATGGACCAGCTGAATGAGAATGCCTCTTCAGAGAGCAGATAGTATTATTTCATTGTTACTATGTATGAGTGACAGCCACATTTGGATTCTTTTTAACTGTAAATACTACATGCACTCAAGCACCAATCAACATCAAGAAATACAATCAAATAACTTCGGGCGTTTCATCTCTTTATTTCTCTCTTCATTTTGAAAAGATGTGGAACATTATCCAATCCATGTGCTGGCTCAGGCAGAAACAGAAGCTGTTTAACGTGAGACAGCTGCACACTCAGCTTTAATTCTATGACAAGTAATTTGGGACACAGATGATTATACCTATTTTAGCTTACTTAAATGTTAATGAAGCAAAGTGTGACAGAGCTAACAGAATGGGGGAATTGTAGAAAGGTGTAGTACCGTTCTATGTTTTGTACAGTGTAGAATGGATTCTCCTGCCTGCGATCATTGATTCACTGCATCCCACACACAGAATTTGTTGTAATACAAGGCAACCCCCTCCTCGGGTCAGTGAGTGTTTTCCGTTGCCTAAAACCATTTCAGTCGGGGCAACCTGAGCGCCAGCTTGTTTGGAGTTTATCAAAGGTTTCCAGGCTCTGAAATCTTTCACCTGCTTCGAGTGTTATCAGCCATTTGAATGGGTGTTATCAGCTGTTATCACTACCATAGACATAAGGCGGTATGGTCCTACTCTACCCCCTACGCAACTGTTTGACCGCTGTGCTGTAAGATGATGTGGTTAGAAGAGTCACAATGGTAGGTAGTGGTGGAAAGAGTGAAAACAAACACAGGATTTCAGTAGGTAGAGCGGTCGTCCACTAACCGGAAGGTCGGTGGTTCGATCCCCGACTCCTGCAGTCTACATGTCGAAGTATCCTTGGGCAAGATACTGAACCCCAAATTGCTCCTGAAGGCGTAGCCATCGGCGTGTGAGTGTGTGTGAATGTTCATATCCCCTGATGAGCATGTGCCTTGCATGATAACCTCTGCCATCCTCCTGTGTAAATGTGGTGTGAATGGGTAAATGACTCGCAGCGTAAAGCGCATTGAGTGGTCGCAAAGACTAGAAAAGCGCTATATAAGTACAGTCCATTTACCATTTACCAAGTAGTCTTATTGGAATTCACAACGGGACTCCCAGAGCATTAATAAGTGACGGCAAGTAGTCCTGACCGAGCTAATGGTGATCGTTACCATGTGAATAGATGATAACGGCCTTCTGAACCTATATGTGGAGCAGGCCCTTCTAACCCATATCTCTGAGGCTTCTAACCACTGATAACGGCCACTCAATGGAGTGATAACATTCGAAATGGGTGAATCCTTCAACGACTCAGTTTCATATCATGACTGGGAAAGGGTCATCTGTAATCTGACGTTTTTAGAATGTGATTCTCTTCAGATGAGCTATCATTGGAATTTCTTTGCCGACTTCCCCCCCATGAGTTAAATATTTAAGTCCCTGTGTCGTAGGTCTAACCGACACATCAGAGTTAAAGTCGGGGGTGTCTGCCTGTTGTAGCAGTGTTGGCCTCCCCGTCTCTTCCTTTCTCCTCGACACACACACTCCTGCCCTCCTCCCTTCCTTCCCTGATGTAAGTACTTGTGACAGGGAGAGCTGAGCCCCATCTACCCCTTCACATGCAAGACTGCTTTTTTAAAACTTTATTCTCAGCACCTCTGCTCTTTTCCAGCAATGCCCTGCTACACATTCACTCACTTGCACATATTCAAACTGGGAATGTGCAACATATTTTAATAACGCCTATTGTGCACTATAATAAAACTTTCGAGGATATTGCCTCCATTAAAGGCCACACTTTTAAGGATGCGATATAAAAGCCTTGGTGTTTACTGGAAGGAGACTGAGGATAATTACAGTCACAACTAACAACACAGCATTGTTCCTCTTTATTGCCATGTCTAGTAATCAGTCATAATATTCTCATTAAGTTCCCTCTTTGTCTCACTTTGCGTAATTAACGTACTAAACTAATGCCACGCACTTGAGCTGTAAAAAAAAAAAGTTCTCAGAGGGAAACTAATCTGCACATTAATACTAGTCACCTAAAAACATATCTGTTCCTCTCTAGCTGATATTAAATCCTGTTTACTTTTCCTCTTTTTGAGTGAAATTCTGTGTTTTTTTTTGTTTTTGTTTTTTTTGGCACCAGCAAATGATATCCTGGGCCGGAGCTCACCTTGTCTGTGAGCGAGAGGGAGGAAATGATTTCCCCAACCTCCTCATTGGCCATGAATGCGAAGACAGCACGTGTCTACGGCTGTTAAACAACACACACTGGCTCCCGGCCCACTCGTAAATTACGGAGCGAAAGCCTCTCCCAAGACTGCCTTCAGTGAAACAGTCCAGTCAGTGAGGTTGTTTCCCTGTAAACGGCGCCGCGGCTGTCAGTTAACAGAGTTTTGTGGCTCTGAGACCAGGACTGTTTACAAATTCTGAAAAGCGGCTCGGCTAGGGTCATTAGTTTCTTTATTGCCTGTTACATTTAGAATTATTTTCTAAACTGTTTGACAACAGTATGGCCGGAAATGAACTTTTTTTTAGTTTTTTGTCTGCCACTCAGTAACTTTATCTGCCACTTTTGAAATCTATGCGCTAAATGAAGGAATAAACATTTAGATTATTAAGACATCATTCAATGTAAAGAATGTTATTCAATGTTCGATGCATGGTAAATTCCAGTGTTTGAATTACACCATGGTTTTTCGGGGAGCCCTATTTTTTCTGGCGTGGGAGGTAGTGAACACATGCGCATAAATGAAAGCGCCTACCTATGTGCAAAAATTTACTATCAATACATTTCAATTCATGCAAAGGGAAGTACAAGGGAGACGTTGTTTTGCCTCCAGGGCCGACGTTGATGCTCACTTCTGGGCTAACCTGCTTCATTTTACTCAGCAGTTGGGAAGCGAGACACGGGAGCTTTACTTGGATCTTGAAGAGCTGCAGCATTTATTCAGAGACAAACTGAATCCTACACTCTACATTTTCTCACACGAGACAACTTTACTGTTCATTTCCTCTCTGCTCGGATCGCCGACAGCTGTCTGCTCTGAGCGCATCGTGGGAGTTGGTTAAAATTCGGTGAACTTTGAGTGTCAATCAAAACGAATAAGGTTCTATGGCCAAAAGCGTTTTTGCAAGCGTGTAGAAATGTGTAGCTATAAGCATTCATACGCTAACCTTACTAATGTGTCTTTCTTTTGTGTGTTTTCTCCATCTGCCACGGATGGCCTGATGATTTTATCCGCCACTGCCAACAATTTACCCACATTTGGCAGGGGCTAATTTCAGACCCTGAACAGTACTATCTAGACATCAGGATACTAATGGTTCAGTATTGGTGTTAAACCACAATATAGTATTTAAAGCTGCAGCGATTTTTTGATTTATCGATTCGTCAATGCAGAAAAATCATTTTTCATTAGGTCATTTTTTAAGCAAAAATGCCAAACATTTGGTCTTATTGGTGCTTGTCTTATAAATTTATACTCTTTTGGTTTTGGAGTCTTGGTCGGATAAGGGCCTGTGTCCACATAGCGGTTTTTTTTTCTGGCAGAAAATCGCTGGCAGGGCGCTTCATCCCAGCATCTCATCAAAAAAGAGCTGACTGCATGTCTGTTCTGTTTCTATGACAACAACATTAATAGCTTAATGCTACAAAAACAGAGGGTTGATTATGTTTATTACACAGCTAACGACAAGCTTACAACACACACGGTGATAAAACCAGCAACCGTGTCCGGCTGATCTCCTCCAACAAACAGGCTTTTCTCTCTTTGTTGTGATAGTTTCCTGAAAAGCAGCGCTGGTGATGACACAACGCTTTTCTGGAAAGTTCAGAGATTTTCAACTCGGAGCAAACGCTCTCTCCTCATTGGGAGCAATTGAAAAAAGATGCTGGCCCTCAGAAAAAAAACACTATGTGGACACAGACCCTAAAACAAGACATTTGACGACATCACCTTGGACCACACGATTAGTTTTAGGTCTAATAGTATCTGTTTTTTGCTGCTCACCAAGGGCTTCAGACTGGCTCCACTAGCTTGTATACACAGTGAAGTGTGTTCACTTTGCAATGCACCAAAGCTGTAGGTCTTGTGTAAATATTTCCATAAACCATAACATGCAGTTTCATTTGTTATATTTTATTGCTTTCCTCACACTTGTTTCCTTGTTTCCTGTCTTGGGGTGATAGAAAATAGAAGTGTATTGGTCCTCTGGCTGTGTCTGTTAACATTGTGGAAAATTGTTTTCCTGGTCAACATCAGTTTTCAGCCTGAGCCACGTCTAAATGATGGAAGGATGCACTTGTAACCAGTTTCTTCCTCTTTGATTGTTGTTTGGTGGAGAACACTGGACACGTCTGCTTTACTCTCTCTGTCCTCTATTTGCCCTCTTTTTTTTTCAACATTTTCACATTTTCTGTGATATGTGCAAAGCTAAACCTATAGTGTAACGTCAACACGACCACACAATCAACTCATCTGCCGTTAGAAATGCTATACGGATGATTTGTAGCACACACACTGCTTCTGTTGCGCCGTTTTTACAGTATGACTCACTGCTGAATGGAGTGAATGTCAGTAGTTTTTAAAGTTGTTTATATAAACTGTTTCTGGATCAGTTCACAATCTGAATGAAATGATACAAACATTTATGACAAAAAAGATCTACAACCATATCTTCCAGAAATGCACCCACAGGGCACAGATGACTGTTTTAGTGTTTCTGTGTGTTTGTTTTTTAGATTTATTTATCACAGTTTTTACATGGTGGCCTCCCATATTGCAGTGTCGTGCTGCTGCCATCTCTCCGGCATGTTTCCTTTTGTGTAGGAAGGCTTGACAGACTGTCATCTCTTCAACATGTCAGCGGGGGCTCATTAACAGACAAATACTGTACCACACGATTGCATGTTTGTAATGGCGCTAGAACAGCTGTGGCTGTATTTTCAGTATATACTATACAATTTTTCTTATATGCAGTTGAAAAAGATGAATTATGTTAATTGTAGAGTATGCACAGTTTTGCATATGGTGATTGCAGGAAGGATGATAGAAATAATCACTACAAACATGTGAAGCGACTGAATTCCCACAACCCACATGTGACACCTGACAACTGCAAAGGTTTTCCTTGTTGTTAGTCATATATGCATCCAACCAACTGAATAAAACCAGAATAATCTGTTGACTATTGATGTAAAACTGTTTTAGCGATGCCAAGGATCTGTGGGTGATTAGCTTTGAACGTCCCGCCCTCACCATCTCCAGTCGAGTGTTTGCATACAATATGTTTTCTTTGCTCATAGGGCTGGGCAATATGACTATATATATATATATATATATATATATATATATATATATATATATATATGAGAGGTTTTAAGTTTTCACTCAGGTGCATGTAAATAAGGTGATGCTCTGTAGACATTTTTAGATTTCACAAGGATATATAGGGAGTAGGCATGCGGAAAAATTTCATCTGGAAAGTGGCTGAATAGAACATTCAATATAATATTCAGAATAAAATCAGTGAAAAAGGTGTCAGAAAAGTGGACTTGTTTTGCCCAAATAACACCAACAAACAGGGTATGCAATATAAATAGTTTCAGATACAGTATTTTTAAATTAATTGTGTTCAGATACTGTCAGTTTAAAGTTAATTTTTCCATTTTTTTCCTTTTTAGTCTTTTACAACTAACCATCAATCCATCCATGTAGGAACCCCTGTAGTCCAACTAGGGACCATGGAGATCATGTGTGACCAAACGTGACCATTGTATTAAATCCCGGTCAACATTCACACACTACGGGCAATTTGGGAACACCAGTTAGCCTAATCTAGGTGGGAATCGAACCCAGACCCTGGAGGTGCAAGGCGACTGTGCTAACCACGAAGCCATCGTTTTGCTTCTAGACAACTTTAAAAACTCACACAAAACTACAAAATATTTTGGTCATACCACCAATTACACTTTGATATCACGCACATATGATTGCCTGCAAAATATAAAACCCTGCATCTTTCCAAATTACCCATGAAAAGTAGGAATACAATACAATACAAGGAATGAGATACGCACTGCTGTAGGTGATGTTAAAGCCCCGGCCGGACATGGAGTGGTCAGCCTGGAACTCCAGACGGAGGATGTTGCTGTTGCTGGTGAGGTGAGAAGGAACCTCGGCTCCGGTGAAGCGTCCCAGGACAGCGGAGTCCAGCAGCTCCCCGTCCTTTACTGTCAGGATGTCATAAGGAGCCTCCAGATCAAAATCGTTGAAGGCCAGGTGGATGCGGCTGCCTGGTTCTGACAGAATCAGCCACACACAGTTGAGGTTGTTCCCATAGCCTTCTGGGTAATCAGGAGAAAGCACTGTGCCCATAGGAGCAGTAAAGTTGGAGAGACAGGGAACTGAAAGAGCAGAAGAGAGCAGAGGAGAAAAGACTGGAACATAGAAAAGTGGAACAGAATTAAGTAGGCTAGACTAGACTGAGTGGAATAGAATAGAACAGAATAGAATAGAATAGAATAGAATCCAAGCAGATTAGAATAGAATTAACCAGAATCAAGCATGTACAACTAACATTGGAAGTCGGAGGTTTACATACAGAGTATAGTACAGTATGCGAGACCATAATAAAATGATGCACAATTTTAACAACCATATACAATATAACTATTAAAAATAACATTTTGCATTTACCTAATTAATTGCAAAATAATCTCAGTGATGGGTACCAATCTGGACAAACTCTCCATAAGTTTCTAATTTAGATTTAGATTTTAACTTCCCCCATCACACTGCGCCACGCTCCCTCTTCATCTACCTCCCTCTTCACCCAAAAACTGGGTGAACGCTGTAAGAACTTGTACAACTTGTCAAGAACGCAGAAGAAACCAATAAGGACGTACAGTAGTATTGTCTCCATTGACATGAAGCTGCCACAGTTTTTTGGGGAGGACATGCTAAAAAAAAAGCATCAAAACTTAACAAGGACATCGTAATGATGGCATTGATGTGTTAGGGACTTAGGGACGCTTAGAGACTTAGAGACACAGACAGGAAATATGCCTGGGTTGTTATTTCGGTTGCTACTTCGCTGCTGCTCCATCAATGGAGCTCATAATGTACAACAACCTCTTCAGGCTTGTGCAGTGACAGAGGTGGGTCCTCGCTACCTCAGATAAAAGACCAACAAGTCAAATTAGTGGAAACACGATAGAACAGGATAGAATAAAACCTGAGTAGTTAAGTCCAGACTACACTAGAACAGAACAGAATAAAACATACTAAATCTGAACAGAATAGAATAGAAAAGTGTGGACGCAGTCTCTTTATAAGAAACATCTCCGTAAAATATACAGTACATAAGAGTGTTACAGTAGCAGTAGGTTCAAGTTGCTTTGTTTTAGCCTTTTACAATTAACAAAGTTGTGTTAATATGCGTTTGCGTGTGCATGTGTGTATGTTTGCGTGTTTATACTGTAAGATAGAGAGAGAGAGAGAGAGAGAGAGAGAGAGCCACTGCAGCCTTACACTTATATAATCTCGCTTAATAAAGATCTAACCAACAAAGTAAAAGTAAGTGAGGGCACACAGCATGTCAAAAAAAAAAAAAAAAAAGATTTTTGCTTTACTTAAAAATACCAAATCGTTTCTTTAAAAAAAATCCAAGCACAGGCTCACATACAGTACTGCAGGCAATTTGGTTCCAGACTCTGTGTGAAATATTAATGTTGCATATGCCATGAATGGGCTGTGTGCTATAAATAACCCAGATCTGTTCACTAGTCCAATTAGATAAGGAAGGGAATTTGGCCTGTGGACTTTAGAACAACTACAAACTATAGAAAATAAAAGAAATGTAGACAGTTGACAATCAGCTCTACTGTATATTTCCAAAATATGAAATTTGCCAGGTACTGCAGGGGGTTGACTGTAATGCCGGGATACAGCTCTTCTCATTATATTACAGCTGATACTCACAGATGCAGATCGGGACGTTGGCAGACCACTGGTTGTTGTTCTGGCAGGAAATGGTCTTCTCTCCGATCAGCTCAAAGCCGAACTGACACTCAAAGCGCAGTACATCTCCATTAGAGAAACCGTCTCCTTCCCTCATCCCGTAGAGAGGTGTGCCGGGGTCGCCACAACTCTCCTTGTCAATTTCTATAGAAGAATTCATGCATCATTCACTTCAGTTCAATTCTAGTGTAATAATCAAGCAGTTTTTGCAATAGATATCGTCGCAAGGCGAGCACTGAAATACATTAGAGTGAAGGAAATCCAAAGACAAAAATTTAAGTCATTGTTAGTTGTTATTCATTGTCATTATTTGGCATCTACTTTATGCATGACACAAGTATTTTTTTAAACAATTGTTTACAGATTATTTCACTTATAGTTCACTATTTCAGTAGATCAGACATTTACACCTTTAAACAACTTAGAAAACCCCAGAAATGATGTCATGGCTTTATTGTAATGACTGCTAGGCTAATTGATATCATTTGAGCCACTTGGAGGTGTACAGTACACATTGATGTATTTTAAGCCCTACCTTCAAACTCAGTGCCTCTTTGTTTGACATCATGGGAAGATCAAACAAAATCAGCCACGACCTTAAAGGTTCATCCTGGAGGACAATTCCCAAATGCCTGAAGGTACCACATTCATCAATACAAACAATACCAGGCAAGTGTAAACACTATGCGATCATCTCTTCCATGGGAGTCTCCTAGAGATGTTCGTACTATGAACAGCAAAGGACCTTGTGAAGACGTGGGAGTAAATTATCTATAAAAAGTATCTAAATCCACAGTAAAATAAAACCAAGCTTGATATAACCTGAAAGGTTTTTCAACAAACAAAGACGCTATGGCTCCCAAACCACCATAAAAGACTCAGACTTTGGTTTGCAGCTGCATATGGAGACAAAAATCTTACTTTTTGGAGAAATGTTCAATGAAACGAAAAATGAACTGTTAACGACTATTTTTGTCTAATGGGAAATCTGAAGAGCACAATCTCAACCGCGAAGCATGGGGGTGGCAGCATCATATTGTTGGTGTGCTTTGCCCCAGGAGGAACTGATGCACTTCACAGATGCCCTTATCCAGAGCGATTTACATTTTTATCTCGTTATACATTTGAGCAGTCAAGGGCCTTGCTCAAGGGCCCAACAGGGGCAACTTAGTGGTGGTGGGGTTCAAACTTGGGACTTTCTGGACCATAGTACAATGCCTTAACCAAAGAGCTACACCTGACTTCACAAAATACACTAAATGGCACCATGAGGAAGTTTAAAGCAGCATCTCAAGATATCAGCCAGGAAGTTAAAGCTTGGTTGCAACTGGGTTTTCCAAATGGATACAGACCACAAGCATACTTCCAAAGTTGTGGCAAAATAGATTATGGACAACAAAGTAAAGGTATTAGAATGGCCATTACAAAGCAGAGTAACTAATACCAACTAACTGTATGCAAACTTTTGACCCACTGGGAATTTGAGGAAAGGATTCAAATCTAAAAACAAGAAAATTTGTTCTTTCTACTGACATTTCTCATTCTTAAAATAATGTAGTAACCCTAACTGCCCTAAGACAGTAAATGTTCACTACAATTAAGTGTCAGGAATTGTGAAAAACTTCTGATGTCAATTGTACTTACAGTTGTAAGCAAAAGTTTGTGCACCACAGCTGACTTCTCTAAATCTTCCTTAAATCATGTGCTCACTCTACACACACACTGTCTCTTAACAGCTAACTGTCTATAATTTAATCTAATTAATTAGTTCCTACAAAGCAGAGGGGGACCGTAAAAAGCATGACCAGCTCAAAGTTGTTCAAAATGTCATTAAGGAATTGTGAAAAATGCGAACTGTGGAAATCAATCTGAAAGATTCTGAAAACTTAGACAGTTTAACTTTCCATATGGAATCCAAAGCAAAGCTTCATATTAAGGATGTTCAGGCAATTGTAGCTGACACAGAACTGGCAGTCTGAATGGAGCAGTCATCAGAAGAAAACTTTACCTACAGTGCAACCTCATCTCAAAAGTCTACAACATCCAGATAAGCCATTTTGCAAACAAGTACTGTGCACCGATTCTTTGGCGACAATTGCCAGAACTCTGTGTAGGAGCCGTGTTTGATAAAAAGAACATCTTATTCTATGTCCAATGCTACAGTAAGTATGGGGCCGATGTAGTTTGCTTTGGAACTTTTCAAATTCAGGAAGCAAAGGTGATAAAGTCAGTTGAGGCGCTAGAAAATGAAAAGATATTGGCTTCTGCAACAGACAACGATCTCAAAACCTCGTGGATCTTAAAATCCACCAAGAACTCTAAGTTGAAGTTTTGAAGATATCAAATCATGCAAGTTGCCATAAAGAGTATGACTAAGAACTGACTATGTTACTGCAAAAATTAAGTATGTAAGGGGATGCAATTCTATTTAACTAATTTAATATAAATATAGCGATTTTTATTTTAGCGATGCTCCCTGTGACTCCACACATGATAAGTGATATAGACAATGGATAAATAGGTGGCCATGGTTGCCAACAGTTTTTGCACAAAATTGTACTTACTATCGAGACAATTCTAAAAAGTTTTGTCTGTACATTAGTCAGAACTCACTCTTTCAATGATATCTTTACATTTCATACCCTTAAAGGACCCGAAACCAGTCTGTCTGTATGTCTGTATGTCTGTCCAGCCAGATTATGTCACAGCATCAAGCAAAACTGTCTGGACAGAATTTAATGAAACTTTTCCAGTACTTAGATATCTGCTATAGATAAGTTTAACCTGCACCATAAGTTAAATCAAAATTGTTGAGTAAAAGTGATGTTATGAACAGTTATGACCCAGATTTAATAATCTACTTTAAAATAATCTACTAATGCGCCACTCGCTCAATGTAAACAAACACCTGCACCAATAGATATTAATTAGAAAAGATAAAGTGAATATTTTTACTGGGATTAGTTC
>JAOVVB010000030.1:16160758-16175881 GCA_028570985.1 Heterobranchus longifilis | reverse complement strand
CGCCATCTGGCGGATATTCAGTCAAGCACAACACATTTATTTAAATTCCCGAATGTTGCTTACGGCAAGTCGCGGCACGCTGCGCGCTAAATTGCGGCATCTCGCGGGAAAACACACGCAGTCTTAATGGCCACATCTGTAGATGTTCTGAGTAAAGATTAATATTCAGTTGTTCTGAGGTCATCTTCATGCTGTATTGGGGTCAACGTCATGCCAATATTGATTCATCATTATCATTCATTACTTATCTTCATTTGTTATTCTACTTTTCAAAGACAACACTGTTCCATATGCAGAACCTACTGTGGGAAAGTAATGTCTAACATCTGACACTAATTCTACACTGTGAGATACCTTACATCATCAACCAGTATCCGCAGAAACTAATCCTGATAAAGACTTATTGCAGTAGAATTGTTTCCTTTAATCTTGTTAAAACCCAGTCCATCTGGTTGCTCTCTCCATTTGACTGTGATGGCGCCGTACGCACTGGACGTCTGCTGGATCTAAAGAATGGAGAGCATGACGTGAATTGATGAATAACACAGGATAGAAAGACTTGAGAAATTGTCATTACAATAAAGTTTGTTAATACAATAATTTTTTACAGTCTAATAAATACTGTGTAGTGAAGGATGAGACTCGCTTCATCCAACATGGCCACCTTTACTGCAGGATCATTTACATCCTGACTGGACTGGACCTTCACTCTTAGAATTTGTTGTTGTCCTGTGATTACTGGAAAGAGACATTTACACACAGAGACCATCGCCTGACTATGTTTCTCGCGCTGGCCAGGTCCGTGTGATTCGCTCTGCAGTACCCCTGAGCTTCAAACCATGTCACGCTATCAGAGATTAAAATAAAGCTACTGCTAGCTGTGTAAGTACCTGTCTGCAAGGTTTTAAAAAATATATTAATTCTTTTGAACAGAAAATCGATAAAACTTCTGACAAACTGGATAATTTAAAAAAAGAACTTGTTTCCTACCATTAAAGCAGAGTACCAATATCTCTAAGTGGCTAATTTCACATTGACCAGCGCCAGCTGTTGATATAGTTGTAAAGTCCAATCCAAAGACTTGAAGCTACTGTATGTTTTGACTTAAGTCGTGTTGCTTCCTCTTTGTTTTCATAGGAAGCCAGGTCAGAGTAAGTGGCCCTGCAGTACGCCAAAGCATCACTCCATGTTTTTCCTGTTGGGATCACATGGTACAGTACTTACGATAGACAGCCTGGATGACAGGGACGACTCCCGTGGAGCAGAGATAACATGTCTGTTAATTTAAATAAAAATTGTAACTCTCAATTAAGTCATCTAACTCCGAGCAAACTTTCCTCACATCCGAGATGTTTTCGCGGCGTCAACAAAAAGAGTGAACCTGTTAGAATCATGTTTTTTTGCATTAATTTGTCATTAAATGTGATCTAATCTTCATCTAAGTCTAGAATATTGACAAATATAATGTGTCTAAAATAATGTCTTTATTGAGAACCACCATTAAAACCTCATAGTGCTAGGGGAGAAAGTGAGTCCTTGAATTAATGACCTCAAAAAAGCTACAGTAATTGGAGTCAGGTGTTAGCACAGCTGGAATCTTGTTGAGTGATGAGTTTGGAGGTGTGAACTAGAGCTACACTAACTGACAAAATTCACTAATGTGAAATAAATCAACATTTCTTGATCGTATCCTGAGCGGACTGGACCTTCACTCTTACAATTTGTTGTCCTGTGATTAAAGAAGGAAATGCAAATATACAATTAAGCCACTTATGACCACTTCTACTCAGTGGTGGAGCTTTCCAATGACACAAAGAGCAGAGATGATCTAAAACTCACGAAAGGTATGGATTTGCTAGATTAGGGGGTTGGATATTCAAAATTCAGTTGATGTCATGTCCACAAAATGTGCTGATGCTACAGTGGCCAGTCTGGGTCGTAGAGGCATGACCACAAGAGCACAAGAAGGAGTGAGGAGTAATGACCAGAATGCATCCCTGGAGCTAAAGGCTGAAGTTCAAGCTTAAAATTTTTAACTATAACTATTACATGTATATATTATTTAGGCACGTGAAGTGGTATGAACTGGGAACATTACAGCAGTACCTCACCATATGAGGCTAACCCTACCCGTCTTAAGAAGTTTTGCCTTAATAACTAAAATTTTGCAAGAACTGAAATTTACCTCACCATACAAAGCACTTTTGTCAAATGAGTGACTGATTGCTGTGTGTTCATCAGGGTGATGTTCAAAACTTGTTTGCGACAGTGGAAAGCCAAGTGAAACAATTGGGGAAAACACAGCACCATGGGCCCAAATAATGTTAGCAAGGTGCCTGAAAGACACTGGGTGAGGAAGCAAGAAAAAATGGGAGCCACTTTCAGTTTGTTTAAAATGGCGGTGCCAAGAGAAATAAAAATATGATTATAGATCATTAGATTAGATGTTTTAAATTAAAAGAAATCAGAAGAAAACCACACCGCTCAATCCACTCAGCATTCAGATTAGCGTGGCTTACTTGGAAATCTTTGGCTTTCTTTATAAAACTGAAAGAATGTGCTTAAATATTGACCGGTAACTAAAGTTTAGAGACAGATAACCATTTTTTTTTCTTTTTCCCGACCCAATGTCTTTCCAAAGGACAAGAGGGTAATTGACAGGGTGATGGGGTCTGAACCCCCAGTCTGATCAAATAATGAAACATACTTGAGTAAACCTTATCTGTAAAGTAAGTTAAGTGTAGTTACCAGGATATGTACAGTTATTATAGTGAATTATATCTTTTATGTCTTATGAATTATGTCTTCAGGTTGATCAGCATTTTTTTTTTGATTGTGGGTAATTGTTAGTTGGTTAATGTGGGTTATGGTCCTTCCCCTCAAATCCCTAAACAAACTTCAATATACAGTATGGATACACACGCTGCCCAGTGACTCACACGCATCAGGAAATCAGCTCATAAATCAGTTCCTTAAAGATTGATTTAGACTGTACAAGTACATAATAAATAAGAAGAATATGCATAAAAGTGACGAGTGATATCGTTATTGCTTCAGCTTTTCAATATCTATCTATAAAAAATAATTTTTGAAAATTTTGTTAGCCTGTACTTTTAGTATGCTAATTAGACCCAACTCCCTCCCATGGCACTGAGATCACGTGACCTGAGGCAGGATCAGCCTTGTCTGTGTTCAATTATTTTTATGTTTATATAACACATTGCATTTGCTATAGTGACTATTTTTTTCTCTTCATTTTAACACACATTCTTACACATGTGATGTACATTTTGAGAACCATGTATAGTCTGTGTCCTTCTTTAAGATCAACAGCACTCAGAAAATACTAAACCATTAAAGTTTGCTGAGCGCTGTGCCATGCCAAGGGTAGCTCAGTGTGTTAAAGCTTTGGGGCACTGAACCCTGGCCCCCAGTGGACTATGCAGAGTTAAGGTGCGTTCCTAAAAGGTTGAGTTAGGGTTAGGGAACTGTGAACAGTGTAGGGAACAAGTGAACAACAGTTCTTCACTTCACCATCTTCAATCAATTATTATTATTATTATTATTATGAATCAATAATTTATGTACAAGTTATACACGTTTCAATAGCATATGTTTTATAGAGGTATCAGTTTTTGTTTCAATAAATATTTAATATTTAATGTCTGCAGTGTGAAATTTCCACAGCAGCAGCGACAGGTATCCCCTAGATGTTTATGCTGGTGACTTTGCAGGGTGTTCCGAATGGTGGAGTTTAGTCGAGGGAAATTACCTCTACCATCATTCCCTGCAAATGGAGCAGGGAGCAGGGAGTAGGGAGCAGGGAGCACCCTGTGAAATACACTTCAGAATGGAGCGAAGCTTTACATTTACATTTAGGCATTTTAAAAGAAACTTAAATATTTTATACTGGGACAAAAAGTGTATGTGTGTGTGTGTGTGTCATAGATGGAAATTGGTCACTTTAGCAGTAAGACTTCATACGTTAATTAGATACATTAAATGTTATAGATGTTTCCTGCTCACTAAGTTTGATAAGATACTCAGTGTTTATTACTTTATCTGAAATGTTTATGGTTGTTCATAGATATAATCTTTATTATCTCACTGATTCTCTGAATGACCTGAAATATCAGTCATGACCTTTAGATCAACTCATCATGAGATCATGCCACCAGTCCAGAGGTGTTAAAGATGTTCTATTTTCCTATATCTCTCACTCACACACACACACACACACACAGATCGCAGCGTAATAGAAAAATAATTTACTTATTACTGCTGCTCTAAAGCCCCGCCCCCTGCCCCAGAGCTGTCTCACCTGTAACTACTGACTTTATAAACACACACTGCAGGTGCAGCTCAGGTTTAGGTTTGTGTTCATGTGTCAGGGTGAAGTTATCTAATCTGTCTTCATGATTTAAAGTCTTGTGTTATAGGAAGCTTTTTACACACACACACACACACACACACACAAAAAAAAAACATTATTTATGATTCTCATGCTAGCGGCATCTACTGGACACAATTCTGATGTGCAGATTGTAAATTAGTGCCCTGACCCCTGAGGGAATTCCAGCTGCACAAGTACAAGCACTGAAAATTCATAGGAGAAACAGATTACCTTAATTATGTGGCAAAATATAAATTTTCTTTGTCTGTACATTGGTCAGAACTCGCACTTTCAATTTTATCTTTAGTTATTAATGATAACCAGAAACCAGTCTCAGAAACATTTTTGTCTGTCTGTCTGTCTAGTCAGATTTTTTGCAGCATCACACAAAACTGACTGGATAGAATTTACTGAATCTTTTGCAGTACTTAGATCTCTGCCTGAAGTTTAACCTGCACCATAAGTTACATTGTAGCACGCTGGAGTCGTTTTAAGACAAAACTTCATCTTTATCTGATCTACTTTTTCCATTTCTCATCTGTGATTCACTCTCCGATTACCGAACAGGGAGTGTTCAACTTAGTGTAAAATAAGATACTCAACCTTACAGAATGTGATTTCTTTGTATTAATAAGTTAGACAGAGAGTTCTGCCGTACAGAAAGACAGACGTCTTGTGGCCTTCAACCTGAAATAATAATATCACTGATTACATTAAAGCTCATCAGATTATTTTAAGCTTTAACCTTTTACCTATTTCCACAAACTCTTGTCTAGTCGACAACAGGTACTAACACTAGTAATAACCTATGAAGGATGGAGTAAAGAAGTTTAGATTAACGTTCACGCTTGACAGACGTCCTGCAGGAACCTAGGAACCTGTAGGAGTTTGACCTCATTATCAACCTCTTTTGATGGTACCCCAGCTTGCACCGAGCCCACTTACTGTACATGCAGTAGGCTAATGGAGGGGGCGATATGTCTTCCTGTAGACCCACAACTGTGAACCCCGCTGTGCTCCTCATGCATAAAAGACGACTTGAAGCGGAAAATTATATTTGGGGTAAAATTAATACCGGGGCTCATCTGAAAGAGATTTCTCTATAGAGGTCTTCGGCCAGTGTGTGATGTATGGCATTAATTTTCTGTGTGACACTCTTTATGAGTGCCACAATGCCCTGCTCACTGCCTCAGTCTGTAGGCAGGGCTGAGGAAGGTTAGGCCATATTTACTGCTTTGTGCTTTACAACGGCAGAAACATGTAGAACAAATTGTCTACTGGAAGCCGTAGTGTCAGATAACGCTATTCTTTAAGCGAATGGTGGACATGGGATGAGTCGGCTGGGAATCTCAGGAGGCTTAGCATGTTCGGACATAAGTGTGTATATAGCCTACATTACCATCTAACAGGGATTATATATGGGAATATATGCACATAGCCTGTAAAGGTTATATTGTGGGGAGTCCGTTTTTATTGCTGTAATTACCATATAATTATACCATCCGTGAAATATACCTGAACTGTTGTTGGGCTCATTATATCACCCTTCACATAAACGTCAGTGAACAAGGTTTAATTTTCCAACATTCATAGAAATATAAACAAGAGATACACCTAGATCTTCAGCGTCAAGGACGATGGCTCATTTCAATTATTTTTCTCTTCATGCACCTCTTATTCCGAAGTCAATTATTGTTGCTGATTTGTGCCCAAACATCTTTTCGCAAGCCTACCGAAGATGAGCCTGTAGAAATAGTGTTTACAGAACCAACTATGCCGGGCAATAACCCTTCATCTGTTCAGCCACTTCATTAGAAATGAGCTTATAAAACCGTTTATGCGAAAGTTTTTTTTTTTTTTTTTTTTCCGGAATAGCAGTTCGAAATAATAACAGAGATAAAGTGGGAAGAAAATAATATTAAAGTGTGTGTCCTTTAATAGCATTTTTTAATTAGACGTTTGATTACTGCTTCCTACAAAACACAGCTGGTGAGGAAGTACAGTATAGACCACTCCATAGTGAATAATGAACAACTGCACAGCGTCGTGCAGTTTTATGGGAAATTGTAAGGGGCCATAAACAAGGGAAGATTTTCCATTTGCAGGATATAAATGATTAAAAGTTTTGATATGGTTCTTCCAAGCGGTAAAGTGCTCGCTCTATGCGATCCAGAGGTCACGAGTTCGAATCCCGGGTCATGCTGTAGCCTCTCGCAGCCGGGGGACTAGTGAGAGCTGATTGGCCGAGCTCTCTCATAGGGGAGGGATGGGAGGCACTTTCACGTTCTTCAGGGGAAGAAGATGGAGCGGATAGCGCTGTCCTCCGAGTGTGTTACGCCACACTGGAGCGAGCAGTTCAAAAAGATGCAATTGGATGGTGTCTCACGACTCAGAGGAAGCGCGTGATAGTCTTCGCCCTCCCTGACTGGTGGTAGTAGCCTTCATGTGGGAGTGCCCTGATGACATGTGAGAGTTGGCTAGGACTAAATTAGAGAAAAAATCATGATAAATCCCACCAAAAAAATTTCATCCAGAACAAAGTCACATTTAGAATTGAAGAATGAATGTGAAAGTTGTGGTTACCAATGATTAGTATTGGGCCTGCATTGTAATCATTGTAAATTAATACACAACTTATGCACTTTTGTCATAATATTCCTTTGGGCAACTTCAACTGAAATAGGTATTAATGTACAGGAGCTTATTAACGCTATAACTGGATCTAAACAGTAATCATCGTCAGTAACTAAAAGAAAATCTTGAATAACGATCCTAGCCGAGGTGGGTCAGAGCCCACTGCAGTTGTTCCCGTAAACATTCGAACAAGTGGAAAATCATTGGATAACTTGTCACCAACAGAAAAACATGTTTTGGGCCAGTGACGGAGTTCCTGGGAGGCCAGCGTTCCAGACATGGAGCAGACAATCTCATTATGGCTCCGGTGTACTGAGAAAACGGATAGTGAGGAAGAGGATAACTTTGACGGTATCCAAGCACTAAGTGGAACATTAACATTAACAACTGAGTTGCATTAATGTACGCCCGTAGTATTTCCAGCTCCATAACAAAATTTATTTTCCATATCCAATTTTTAAAAAAAAAATTCTTGCCATTTGTTGCAGATCTTGTATTCGCCTGATACAAATATGAAATGATATAAATGATATTCATCTTTAAAAATCATATAAAAGATATCAGCACAGAAGAAAACAGAAGATGCGGCACACAATAAAAAAAACAACAACATGGGTATGAATATTCAATAATAAATCATATGAAATTAATGTGATGGCAGGGTTAGCTAACACTCCCAGTCCTCATAATCTGCGCAGGTGTTCGATTTCATTTTTCAGCTCGGATAGTGAAATATGTTCTAACCGATGCCCTCTGTAAAACCTTTTAAAACTGATAAAAAAGTTTCTTTTGCTGTTTCTTTCTACTAAAAGTCACCACTTGTAGGTGTTTCAGAATATGAGTAACTGAAATTGAAAACCAGACTAAAGCAATTAACTGGAAAAAAAAAAAAAAAAGGGAGAAAGTGATGCAATATTTGGAAGCTACCTTGAAAAAAAATCTTTAAAAATTGATGCACTTAAATATTTATTTTCAAAACTAAAAGTGTAACATGTTTTTTTTTCTTCCCCCATGAAATATCTTATTCATTTAGACAAATCTGCCTCCAACAACATTTTTAATTTTGCCTTGGTTCCCTGGGTAAAAGATCTACTGAATTAACAACACTTGCATTTGCATGTTTCGCCGTATCTTCCCATTACTCATAAAGCTTCCAGTATTGAGTACTGCAGTTATTTACATAGAAAACCTACACACTTTATATTTTTCTTTAAACTGGAAGAAGGCAAACATATGCCTGAAAAAAAAAATACATAAAAAAAAAAGAAAAACCTCCACTGTAACCTCCTACGGGATTACTGACTCACATACCGCTATCTTAGAGTTTCAGATGACAAATTTTAGACGTGGAAAAAAAGTCTGCTTGGTTAAATTCAGAAATAAATGTCATTAACTAACTAACTAACCGAACTCGTGTGCATGGAGAGAAAAATAGCTTCCCTGAAAGCGTATTACTTTCCTTTAGATTGGAATTCCCTTTAAAAAAGGTTTCTATGGATTTCTTAAAGATCTGGTTGGAATGTAGAACTAAATATGGGAACAAATATCTTGGAAACAAACTGTATTTCACTTCTCCGTTCCTTTATCATTTTATTTCTTTCTGAGTTTCAGCTCCATAGGATTCTCCAAACCCTGTTTCATTCTCTCTCTCTCTCTCTGTGCATGTGTGTTTCTCTCTCTCATTACCCCAGATGGCATGCTGTTTATCATGCTGACATTAATTTATTACTAAACCTTGAGGCAGTGGAGATAATCAAAGATATGGGCTATGTAGGGACTCCTGCTTCTTTCGAGTGCATATTGCACGCGTTAAAGGAAGGGAAGTTTCGTTCTTGTACCCATAGCTTTGACACAACCGAGAAGCATGACAAGTGGACTGCTGGATTTTGCTCTAGCCTCTATGTTAAACATCTATCAAACATCGCTGCGGAAACACAAAGCGAATGACCTTTTGACGGCATGTCTGAACTCACCTGTCAGCGAACACAGAAATAGTTCAACTCCTTTCAGCCAGAGTCAATTGAAAGACAATATTTCCCGTTTTTTTTTTTTTTTTTTTTTGCAAGGTCTCTGTTTTTTGCAAGGTCTCTAACTCAATTTGTGCACTGAAGTTACTGTAAAATAAAGCAATATTGACTGGTTTCCCTTTTGAAATATGTCAAAAATGTGCCAAGCTGAAAATAAATGTTGCCTCGATTCATCAATGTAAAACCTGCTGTACAGTATACGGCCAAAACACAGTATCGGTGCTGATTTGATGTTTTTTTTTATTTTTTTTATGTTAAACATATAATACAGAAAACGTGTGTCAAAGAAGCTACTTCTGAAGTTTATGCAACATGGAAGTGACCAAGCTTGCTTCTGTAAAAATCTCAAGTTGCTAACTTCAGCCGTTTTGGAGAGATGATTTTATATGCGCCCCAAAAAATGGCCAAATGGTCTCGCTTCAAACAATAATTTCAAATGCAAATTATTCATATTTCTTAATGGGCATTGGTACTAAAAATGCTGTAAGCTACTAGAGAGATTTGACCTGTAAAAATTGTTTCTTAAATGTTTTTTTGGTAAAAGTTTAAAAAGCAAAAAAAGAATCTCTAGTGTCCATAACCATGTTGCAATATCTTAACAATTTTGCATTTTATAATAACAATATTTTTTTTATAAGAACAATTTTTCATGTGAAATCTAAATTGGCCAAGTTTCATATGAATGACAATTAAGATAATTAAAAGATGTGAAGTCAAAAAGGTTACAAACACTATACTGTAAAAGGGCATGAAGTTGTATTTGGCAAATGTGTTTCTTTTTATCTGATAAAAATATAAATGTGTATGCATGGATCAGTAGACAAAAAGCATTAAGTATTATAAAAAGTGGTGTTACATTTGATCCTATCTGAAAATTCACTTTTTCACCTAGATGGGACACTTTTTACAGTAGCACCGATACCATGTGTTGGCCGAGTGTATGATCGGATGATCAGACTGGGATTACAGTAAATTCCCAGAAAACACACCAAAGTGGGATATGGTTCCGGTGGTAGTGAAACGCTTTAAATATTCTCCATTTTCTTTATTTTATACAAATACAAACTACTTTACTTTAGATGCCAGTACAAACAAAGTCTTTAACCTACAGTTCACAAGGTTGTGAATTTATATTTCAGCACCACCAAACAAGCCCTTGAGCAAGACTCTTCAACTAAGCAGTTGCCTCCTGCCTCGATGATACAATTGCTGAAGAAACATACAGTAGCAGAAACATACAGTATGTGATATAGTGTAAAAAGTATAGTAATTACCTCAAATTATATTACACTTCTAATGTAATTGCATTTTTTTCTTGCTCATCTTACTGCTGGTACTGAAGCCACATCGTTTTATAATAATATTATACTGTATATTACCTTTGTAATTAATCTTGAAACCGATGGAGCCGACACTTTCATCAGACTGGAGATGAAGCCACATCTGATGGGTCATGCTGACGATGAGGTCCGGAACAAAGCTGCCCGTCAGTCTGACAAAACACATGCATGCAAGAGAGCATTCTAGTACAAGTACATGCACTTCTCTAAATTTCACTTTTTTATATGTACTGTAGTATTAGTATACATTCATTTGCAGTGCAAAAGAAAACAACAAACGTGGTTCCAATTTGGCTTCAAACTTTTACTTGTGAACATGAACGTGGGACACCACTATTTCATCTCCATGATAACACAAGCAGTTCAAAACACCAATATACTGCAGGCTATAAAGTAAATGAGATCAACAATGGTAGTGCTAACTTATTATATTTGGAAGAAATAGTTATAAGCAATTTAAATGTCTTCATTTTCAATCAGAACTAATTGTGTTTGTAGAGTTGTAGAGTGCGTGTAGAGTTCTTCTGTTTGGATATTGGTTCTGGAACAAGCACAACGTTCCTTGTAGTGGAAAATTTCCTACAAATTGACTTATATATTCGCTCACAATCCTAACCTACATATTAAAATACACAATCTTGAATAGAAACTTTGAATAGTGGATTAACACAGTATAGTGTTTATATCCATATAGATCCAGTTGGACTCAAATGAACTGTTGTTCAACAGTACCAACCTTTGTTTCTAATGAAATTCAACTAAGTAGTGTGTAAAAGAAACTGTGTATATGTGAATAACATGAAAAACTTGCATTTATTTAGAGACAAACACTGAGACACTCACACTTGCAGGATTGTCCGGGGGTCTCCCACTTCTCCACCGTCTCCGATAGTTAGTGTGTCGTAACCAAGCTCCAGGTCAAACTCCTCAAAGTTAATCTGAATCACCTGTCAAAGGAAAATAAAAAAGGTTTAGCAACATGTACAATGACCTAAAGAACAAATTGTGTACAGTAATAGAACTGAAAGCTGCAGAATTTTCATTTTTATTATAAACACTCCGTTTGTCTAGTCAATTAACCAATAATTAGTTTCAGGTGGCTGTCATTAACCATTCTATCAACTAACACCAACAACTTGCGATTGTTGATATGTAAAAAAAAATTTTCAGACCCTCTAAAGAGAATCGACATTAAGTCCAGTCTATAGTACAATCCAGACAAAGACCATGAAGTTCCCTCTGTATCCTAAAAAATGATTATTGTTTGAAACGAAGAAGCGTAAAAAAATGTGCATTCATCAGGTTCATTCACTTCCTAAACACATCACTGTCAGGTTCCCAATGCATTTATCATGTTGTCACCAATTTCCTATCACACACATGATCACACGCTCACCGGGTCCTATGAGATTGAACCAAGTTATTACTACTGTATGTTTGATCAGATTGCACCACACTCTTTTGAGGCAGTTATCACGCGCTGTAAAGAAAATGGATCACGTTGTATAAAATTTCATTGCAAAGTGATGGTGTTAGGAATTGGATCCAGAATTTATGCAGAGTTCTTGGACTGTGACATAGACACGCTGATAACCTGCTTCTTGTGCACCATAAACATGGTGAGCTTAGAAGAACATAATACGGGCTTAGTGATGTGGTCAAGTCTGAAGAGGTTGTTGTGGAACTTGACGGAGCAAGATCCCAGTGACATCCCAATGACAACGCTACGTTACGGAAGTCACAAAGCCATTAAGTGGTCAATTGCGTTGTTAATACAATCAACCTTATTAAGTTCTTCCTGCATCTTGCCTCGACCACTTCCTCACCAAGGAAGTGGTCCAATACCATAGTGGGAATGTGGTTCAGTGTGATGAGGTAATAGATAATATGTAAGAGATTTAACCAAATGTAAACGTTATCAAGAATGCACCTTTCAAATTGTCCATACAAACTCAGACACAAATAGAAGGCATACTATTCCTACATTTTTCTTTCCTTGTTTATCCCCAAAAAGACTCGCATGGCATCTTATTGTAAATTGTGGTACGCAACGGAAATGGGATAGAGTGGAATGCAACAAAGAAGTTAAAGGTTTTTAATTAAAGGATTTTTAAGTGAAAGGTTTTTACATTCATGTGAGCACTCAGTAGATATAAAGCACTGAGGACAAAGAAAGAGCACACTGCACGTACAGATTGTACTGTATAAAGTGATATAAATATTTGAAGAACTAAGCATAACTAGATGAATCTAGTAGAATTGCAGTATGGGTCTGCTATATACTTAAAACTTCCTTTAGCCCCGAGTGGCGCAGCGTTAAAGTGATCTGGAGATCGCAATTCCGAATCCCGGGTGATGCCGTATCCCTCCAGCAGCCGGGGACCTCGAGATGGCTTGGCTCGGCCAATCAGCTTTTTCAGAGGATTGGAATGGGGGGGCACTTAGTGCGCTCTCAGAACCAATCACAGCTATACAACTAATCACGGGCGTCTGTGAGCTCACGCATGCGGAAGTAGCGGATAGCGCTATCCAATGATTGTTTTATGCCACCCCGAATGGTGCTTGAGCAAGGTTGGCTGGTGTCACATGGCACGGAGGAAACACGTAATAGTCCTTACCCTCCCTGACTGGTAGTAGCCTTAATGTGGGAGTCCCCCTGGTGACGGGTAGGAATTGGATTCGACAAAAAATTTGGGAGAAAAATTGGGTGAAAAAATCTAAATTGATTGTCTTTCAATTTATTTAAATGGTCCTGTTCATTTAGGCGGCACAGGTCCGGGTTCGATTCTCAACATGAGTCTGTGTGAACAGTTTGCATGTTCTCCCAGTGCTTGATGGGTTTCCTTCTGGTACTCTGGTTCCTCCCACAGTCAAGAGCCATGCAAGTTAGTCTAATTGGCATTCCCAAATTGCCAATAATGTGTAAATGTGGATTGGCACCCCGTCCAGGGTGTAACCCGTCTTTTGCCCTATGTATCCTAAGACAGGCTCCAGGCCCTCCGCGACCCTGCATAAAGGATAAAGAGGTATAGATACAAACTACATACAAAGCTTAAACTTTAATTCCTTGGTTTACCTTTTCCAAAAACGTTTTCTATTGAGAAATCGACATACTGTAGCTATAGCATAAGGGAAACTGTGAGGAGCATCCAAGAAGGTAATGCAATTATTCTTATTGAATGAATGAAAAGATGCAACAATATAGCATCCAGATATTCTCTTGCCAGATATTCCCTTTAGTGGCATTTCATCAAGAGAATTATTTGAATAAACCTGCGTATCATGTGTAAAAGTAACTGAGTCATTAGAATATGAGCTGCACCAGTTCAGATTTGTTTTACTCTCTTGGTACTTAATTGCTCTCCCAATTTATTTAGCAGTTTATTGGTAATGATTTGCCCCAAGACCATGAAAGACTATTCCAGTTCCCCCTCTGTTTGCCTCTGATCAAGAACTCATTTTTTATGGCAAAAACAAGACCAGACTTCAATACCAACAACTAAGTGCCATAATCCTGTACGTTATGCAATAAACATGTCTAAATGTAATCACTTATAAAAGACCTATACAGCATTAAGTATATTGAGGACATAAAAGTACAGAAGGTTAAAAGACAAACTAAACCACCAACATGTCTACATTTTTCGATTTGATGAATCACTGTTAGAATGAAAGAAAGAAGGACATGACCTACTTCATCAGGTAAATGACTCAGCCGAAAGACAGTGTAATTTACGTAAATCTAACACCAGACTTTTTTTTTTTCCTTTTATCCTACTCTTAACTGTGAAGAGTACTTATTACTGATTGGCAGGTTTCTTCCCCCCACAGTTTAGCTTCTTATAGCTTCAGTGAGATCCTGAAAGTAAAAAAGTAAGGCTTGTCCGTGCAGAAACATGAAACATGCATATACTGCCCCAGGGCATCCAAATTCTCATTTTCTTCAGTTTAGGCTTTCCAAATGGGATCAATAATAATGCTCCATTCTCTGGACCACCTGCTGCACACAATCTCAACAGACAGCAATAGCAGGCTCAGGACTGTGTGTATCGCGTCGGACCAGAGTAAAAGAACCCGCAAAAAGAAAATGAAGAAAAATATATTGATTTACTGTAGCTCATGCTCGTGCTGAACATTCTTATGACAAAAAAGTTTCATCTACTCCAAAACCCCAAAATGTTGGGTTAGTTTGTTAACCCAAATGTACAGCCTCACAGAGGGCTCCAACTTTAGGAAGATAGAACCTTTTGCGTTGTTCTTTTGGACTGCATAATGTATTTGAGGTTGTAATTAGCATAGGTAAGTAAAATGCTGCTTCTGTCTCAACTGAACAAATGTGTGGGCATAACTTTCAACATTCTAGTATTCATGAGTTCAACATTCATGAGTTGAGCTCTCCACATTTGTTGATTCCCCTAACCAGCCAGGTGGTGCATCTACAGTATCTATCTTTCTATTTCAAATTTTCCATTTTCTATTAGTGGTGGCATGATGGCTTAGTGGTTATCACTTGTACCTTCAGGGTCCTGGATCAGCCTCAGGATCTGTGTGCACGGAGGTTTTCTCCACGGCGAGTGAGTGAGTAAGTAAGAGAATGAATGAGTTGGTGGTCTTTCGGCTGCTCCCGGCAAGGGGTCGCCACAGCAGACCATCCAGTCCGCACATACAAACATGGCACAGGTTTTACGCCTGATGCCCTTCCTGACACAACCCTCCCATTTTATCTGGG